>UESW01003879.1:118582-476399 GCA_900491605.1 Calamus simplicifolius | reverse complement strand
ATTATTATGAATGAAGCATTTACATCCAAATGCATGAAAGTATTTTATATTTGGTTTTCTTTCATTCCATAATTCATAAGGTGTTTTCTTTAATATTGGTCTTATTAAAGCTCTGTTTAAGATGTAACATGCTGTGTTAATTGCTTCCGCCCAAAAATACTTTGGTAAGTTGCTTTCACATAGCATGGTACGGGCCATGTCTTCTAAAGTTCTATTCTTTCTTTCAACTACACCGTTTTGTTGTGGAGTCCTAGGGGCTGAAAAATTATGATTAATTCCATTTTCAGTGCAGAAATTTTCAAATAAGTGATTTTCAAATTCTGTTCCATGATCACTTCTTAGAGATACTATAGTAGTGTTTTTCTCATTTGTGACTTTCTTGAAAAATTTCAGGAACATCGAGAAAGTCTCATCTTTGTGAGCTAAAAACATTACCCAAGTATATCTAGAATAATCATCTACAATCACTAGACCATATTTCTTTCCTCCTAGACTTGTGGTTCTAGTTGGTCCGAAAAGGTCCATGTGAAGTAGCTCTAGTCCCCTAGAAGTTGAAACAAAGTTTTTAGATTTAAATGAACTTCTAGTTTGTTTTCCAAATTGACATGCATCACAGATTTTATTATTTTCAAAATCTAATTTAGGTAAACCTTTGACTAAATCCATTTTAATTAGTTTTGAAATAAGGTGTGTGCTTGCATGACCTAATCTACGATGCCACAACCAACTAATATCATTAATGTTAGCATTATCAGTAATTAGGCAATGACTACTCTTAGAAGTTTTGTCTGTGTCAACTAAGTATATATTGCCAATCTATAACCAGTAAAAACAATGCTATCATCAATAGAATTAGTTACAGTGCATAAAGAAGATTTAAAAGAAACATTAAAGTTTTTATCACATAATTGACTTATGCTAATTAGATTATGCTTCAAACCATTAACATAAAGTACATTATCAATTACTATAGATGGAGTTATGCGAACTTTACCAAGGCCCAAAATTTGACCTTTACCGTTATCGCCAAATGTCACAACTCCACCAACATTTTCTTCTAGGGTGATGAATTCCTCTTTGTCACCCGTCATATGTCTTGAGCAGCCGCTATCAAGATACCACTTCTTGTTTGATCTTTTGGCCACAAGACATTCCTGCAATATCATCAAACTTTATGCTTAGGTACCCAAGCTTTCTTGGGTCCTTCATGGTTAGCAGCAATAAAAATTGTTCCTTTCGGAACCCATATTTTCTTAGCTTTAATATTTAATTTGTTGTTGTTTAAGTTTTGCATTCAAAGGATTTGTGACCTTTTTCATTACATTTAAAACAAGTTATATTACCTTGGTTGGCTTTTACAAAAATATTCTTTAGTGATTTCTGTTTTCTTAATGTGTTATATCCTAGCCCAGCTTTGTCAAAAACAGCCTTTTGACTATCTAGAATCATGTTTAATTTAGTTGAGCTTAAAGTAAATTTCTCAACAATGTCCTTATATTTTTTAACATCTTTCTTAAGAGAGTCAATTTCTTTAGCTTGCTGTTCTTTATCTAAAGCTAAAGTTCCTATTGATCTTTTAAATCTTTAGTTGAGTTTTTAGTTTCAGATTTTAATAAATCTTTTTCTTGATTCAGATTATCTCTTTCTTTCCTAAGTTCTTCTTTTTCATTAGTTAAGTTTTAACTTCTAAAGCTAATTCATTTTACTTTTAGCTAAACTAATGTTATCATTTTTCACAGATTTAAATTTCTTTTTCAACAATTTAAAATCTATCATAAGTTCATTAAAAGCTTCAAACATTTCATCAAATGTAAATCATCATTTGAGGTTTCGAACTTACCTCATCATTGTCGTCGTCGTTGGCCATGAAGCAAATATTGGCAACTTCCTTTTGCTCTTCTTCTTCGATGAAGAAGATTCATCAGACCATGTTGCCATATATGCTTTCTTCTTTTTCTTGAAGGTCTTTTTCAATTGTGGACAATCATATCGATAATGCCCCGGTTTCTTACACTCATAACAGATAAGGGGTCTTTCTCTTTCTTTCTCCTTGTCCTTTTTTCTTTTCCTTTTCTCCTTCCATTTTCCAAATTTTCGTTTTTGGAAGGGTTTCTTTTTCCTCAAAAATCTTCTGAACTTCTTGGCCAAGAGAGCAGTTTCATCATTATCTTCATCACTATCATCACTGCTGCTCTCTTCCACTTCTTGCAGCCTTTAGAGCAATGGTTTTTCTTCTTTTTAGTTTCCTCCTCAATATGCTGCCTCATTGTCAATTCGTGGGTCATGAGAGATCCTAGAAGCTCCTCTAAGGGTAGTGCATTGAGGTCTTTGGCTTCTTGGATTGCTGTGACTTTTGCTTCCCACGATCTTGGCAATGACCTGAGTATTTTGCGAACAAGATCAGCATTAGTATAAACTTTCCTAAACTTTTCAAACCATTCACAATATCGGTGAATCTAGTGAACATGCATGTGATGGTTTCAGTTTGTTCCATTGTGAACAATTCATATTTATGAACCAAAATATTTATCTTTGATTCTTTTACTTGGTTTGTTCCTTCATGTGTAATTTCCAACCTATCCCATATTTCTTTAGCGGAATTACAAGTAGAGATGCGGTTGAATTCATTTGAATCTAAGGAACAATATAAGATATTAATGGCTTTGGCATTAAGTTGAGCCATTCTCCTATCATTATCATTCCAATCCCTTTCGGGCTTTGGAACAATAGTGCCATCAATAAGGTGTGTGGGTGTACTAGGTCCATTTAATATAACACCCCAAAGCTCATAATCAGAAGCTTGAATGAATATCCTCATTCTAGCTTTCCAATAAGAATAGTTTGAGCCATTAAAAAGTGGAGGTCTATTCGTAGAATGACCTTCAGCAAAACTAGAACCACTTTGTGTTGCCATAATGACCTTTAGCTCTTGATCGTGAGATCAAACTCTAAATGAGCACTATGCTCTGATACCAATTGTTGGCCCAGATGGCAACCCAAGAGGGGGGGGTGAATTGGGTTCTTAAAAATTTAAGACTTTTAACTTTAATTGATTATTAGAGATGTGCAAGTGAGATTAACTAATAAGCAAAGCACAAACACAACAAAGAGAGATAGAGAAGAGACAATTAACACGGCAAACACAAGATATTTTATAGTGGTTCGGTGCATCCAACACCTACGTCCACTCCCAAGACTCACTTGGGTCCACACTATAATCTCTCTAGATTACAGCCGAGTTGTTTTACAAGTCACAACTCAAACTTGTTGTTTTCACCGGGATCACAACGAACCCAGCTGGTTTTGCGGGCTTACCAGCACAAAACCCTACACGTTGTTTTGCGGGCTAACAACAACCTTACTCTTGTTTACGGGATACCGAACCCAACACAAGCACTCCGGCTTGTAACGAGGTAAACCTACCTCCACTGATTCAATCAACTGATTGAACCAGTAACCAAGTGAAATCAAAGTATTTTTAACAAGCATGCTCCTTCTTGAGCAGATATACAAATTTAAGAATAAAAAAAACTAGGGTTAGAAACGCCTGATGGTTTTCCGGATGATTGTAGCAATGGCTTTCTCCCTTTTCTCCTTGAAGTTGAATCGATGCCTCAGCAAGATTCCTCAATCGTTGAAAGCTTTGGAGAATGTGTTGCCTCTTTTTGAACTTGGAAATGGCTGAAGATTTTGCACTTGGATTGCTTTTTGCCTTCCTCTTGAGCTTTGAGAGTTGATCAAATGATGCACTCTCTCTCTCAAATGCAATTGAATCTCTCCTTGAATCAAATGATTCTACAATACTCTCAGTTTCCCCCTTTTGATATTCAATCTCTCTCTTTTTCTCTCTTGTTTTTCAATATTATATCTTTCTATTTGAATGGCTCCTCTATTTATAGATCCTGAAAAGATATAACCGTTAGACACAGTAAAATATAGCCGTTATTCAAAATATTACCGTTGGAGCTGATGTGTCAACTCAAAAATTACCGCCCAGATTCCGGGGAGTCGGCTCGAGTACTGTGCGAGTCGGCTCGAGCACGCGAATCCAGAAACGCACCAAAAAGAGAGTTTTCAGGGGTCGACTCGCGAAAAGCTGGGAGTCGACTCTTGACTTTCAGGAGTCGACTCGCGAAAAGCTGGGAGTCGACTCGAGAGGCACTCAAAAATGAGTCTTTCTGCCGTCTGAGTCGAGTCGGCTCGCACAGTCATGAGTCGGCTCGAGAAAGTTCAGGGGTCGACTCGGAAACTCTCGAGTCGGCTCGGGACTGATACAAAAATCAGAAAACATTCTGATTTGCTTTGAAAATCATCCCAACCAACTTTGAAATATAAATATGACTTGAATAATGTTGATTTAACAGTAATGCTCAATTTCAAAGCATTTTCATTAAGTCATTGATCTTTAAAAGATGGTATAAAAATCATTTTTGAATTCATAAGTATAGCTCACTGAAACATATATTCAATTGATTCAAGAAACTCATTACACATTAATAGTTCATAGTTTCCAATTTGAAATTGCTCATAGTAAGAATATTTCATTGATTGACTTAACATGTTCATAGCCTTTTAGAAAGTAAGTATTGTCTTTTGGAAATCATCAAAATCAATAAGTTGGGGCAATTATGTTTCAATAATTTCTCAACATAAAGTAAATCCTTATTGCTAAAAGAGGATAAGAATATTTTCCTTCAAATCTTGCAAAACATTGATTAAGGTGAATTATTTGATGCATATAAAATTATAAGCATATGTTAATAGTGTGAATTATTTATGAAAATGATATTATTATATTATACATGAATCTGCAAAATTATTATATTTTAAATTTTATCATTGTATCTACTTGATCCTTCTAATTATGGTGATAGTTTTTTTTTTTTTTTTTTTTGGTACAAGCGGGCGATCACACTCATCTAGTGCGAGTCAGCCCAGAAAGATCCGAGTACAAAATTTGCTTCAAAGGAATAGGGCAGGGATCGCCACACTCCACGTCCACGACCCGGCATGCTGGGCCACAAAGGATGCAACCCAGTCCGCCGCCGCATTGGCCTCCCGGAAGATATGGCGGATCTGGACACTATCCACATCCCGCAGCATAGACCAAATATCCCTAAGGATCGGATTGGTATGACCAGAAGGGCAAATCATCTTCTTCAACCAAGAAATGACCGTCAAGGAATCATCCTCGATGAAGAGCCTCTGAACGTGAAGAGTACGAACAGCAAATGAAATACCCACCCAGGCCGCATGAAGCTCAGACATGGGGACAGAGGAGTCAAGAGAGCCAAATCCTCCAGCTGCCAATAAACCACCATGAGTACCGCGGATAACATAGCCAGATCCAGCAGCTCTACCACGGACACTCCCGTTAAAGTTGAGTTTGACCACCGCTGGAGGAGGGGGTTCCCAAGAAATGAAAACCGTTTGCCGGTTCACTGCCGAAGCAGCAGGGGAACCCCATAGGCCAAAGGTGTCAAAGCCAACACGGGCATAGTCCGCCATCAAGAGTCTAATCTTCCTCACAATGCTAAGAGTGGAAAGATTTTCTCCAGTAAAGATGAATAGATTCCTGGACAGCCAGATCTGGTACGCCGTAGTAGCCCACAAACCTTTCTTCTGAATGGAGCACTCCGGAGATCAGAGAGAAAGGAAGAATGATGAGAGCCCAAGTCATCCTGGCTTCTAGTGTAACCTATCATGATCCAGACCTGTCTAGCTCTGGGGCAGCCAAAGATAGCATGATCAGAAGATTCCTCCTCCTGAAAGCATAAAGGACAGGTCGGCTGAATAGATAAGCCCCTCCGCGAAAGAAGACCACAAGTAGGGAGACAGTCCCACGTGAGCTTCCAAATGAACAACTGAACCCTGGGGATAATAGGAAGCTTCCAAATCCAAGATGCATTAACCGAACGCTGGGACTGAGGCCTAAACAAGTTGACCAGATCCCTAGAGGGGGCCTTAGAAAGACAGGTTCTCTGCCAGATCCTGGTGTCCGAAGAGTGTTCAGAGATAAGAGGCATCGAGACAATCCGACGAGAGAGATCCAATCCAAAGAAGCTGGTCACCAAGGGGATATGCCAAGCTGGGGGATCAAAGGAGATCAAATCCTTAACCCTTAAGTTAGATGGGACATCAATGCTGATGAAGGATGGCCACCTAGAAAGAGGAAGCTCAGCAAACCATGAATCCTGGACAGCATCGATCGATGAGCCATCTCCAATCATCCACGAAGTGTGCTCCAAATAGTCTGGCCATAATGACAAACTGCCTTCCAGAAGGAGGAACAACCACGAGGCGGAGAAATAGACGAGTCAGACGACCAATCACCATACCTCGAGCGCATCAGCGAACTCCAGAGGCAATGCGGCTCCAGAAGGAATCTCGAAGCATGTCTAGCAAGAAGGGCCTCTCGACGAGTAATAAGAGACTGAATGCCAAGACCACCCTCTTAGATTGGCATACAAACCATATCCCAAGATAAAAGATGCATCCCGTGACCTCCTTGCATAGAAGCCCACAGAAAGTCACGAAAGCATTTTTCAATCCTCTTCAGGCAGGTAATAGGAATAGCAGCATTCGACATAAGATACAAGAGAGAGGATAGAACCGAGCGAATAATAATGACCCTGGCCATCATCGAGAGATTAGTGACCTGCCAGCTCTCTATGCGCTGTCAAACCTGCCTCTCAATCGCTGCATAATCAGAACATCGGGGACGTCTCCCAGTTATGGGAATCCCCAAATACATAAGCTTATCCGCCTGAGAAGTAATACCTGACAACTGAATAATAACTTCTCTGGTGGTCCTGGGAGTCTTCGGGCTGAAACATATAGAGGATTTGAGAAAATTGACCTTTTGACCCGAGGCCTGACAATAGCTCTGGATAATAGTATGAAATGATGTAGCATCATCAATAGAGGCCCTGCCCAATAGAATACAGTCATCTGTAAAAAGTAGGTGAGAAACGGAGGGCCCCTCAGTCTCGGCCATAAAGGGAGTGATCCGACGATCAATCTGAGCCTGACATAAAGCACGAGAAAGATCATCCGCAGCCAAGATAAACAATAATGGAGATAAAGGGCAGCCTTGTCTAAGACCCACAGAGGAGCGGAAGAACTCAGTCGGGCTACCGTTGACGATCAGAGAAAAAGAGGGCCTTTCAATACAGGCCATAATCCATTCAATAAACAGACCATCAAACCCAAACTCCAAAAGAGTGCGATACAAGAAGGCCCAGCACATACGATCATACGCACGCTCCATATCGAGCTTAACGGCTATAAGACATCGGCTGACCGGGGCACGCTGAAGGTCATACATAAACTCCTGGGCTATAAGGACGTTATCAGAAATAGACCGTCCTCTGATAAATGCCCCCTGCTCCACAGAGATGAGGCGAGGGATCACCACAGCAAGGCGGCTAGCTAAAAGACGAGCACAGACCTTGTACAATGTAGTGCAAAGACTAATCGGCCGAAAGTGCTGCGGGAGGGAAGCATCCACACGCTTTGGCACCAAGGAGATATAAGTCTGATTCCAATCTAAAGGAATATGTCTAGCATGGAAAACATCCAGGATAGCCTGAACAACCTCCTGTCCGATAATGTCCCAATAGTGACGAAAGAAGAATGGCGGGAACCCATCAGGTCCAGGGGCCTTATCCGGACCAAGCTCCCAAAGGGCCTCCCTAACCTCATCAGCAGAAATCGTCCGAATAAGCCTGTCATTATCCACAGAGGAGACCTTCCTGGCCTCCGGAACCTGAACAACCGGACCACCAACACCTGAAGACTCAGTCCATCTAGACTGGAAGAAATGAAGAAGAAGATCCCAGATAGAGTGGAAATCCTCCCGAATATTCCCCTCATCATCAACTAACCTCCGAACCCTATTACCAGCCCGCCTCTTTAGGGTAGCCTGATGAAAGAACCTGGTGTTACGATCCCCATCACAAATCCATTGGACCCTAGACCGCTGCCACCAGTACATCTCCTGCTGACGGAGAAGGGAGTGATGACGAGCAAGCAGCTCCCTCAGCACCGACATATCTGAATCAACCAGAAAGCCATCCTGATCCTCCTTAGTCTGTAAGATAGTGATGTTCTCTTCAACACTTTCAACTTGTCTGACCAGATCCCCCACCTCCATTCTGTTCCATCTGGACAGCCGATGCTTGCCATCCTTAGACGGTGAGATAGCCGGTAAACAGCATTACCCCTAACAGGAGTATGCCAGATCTGAGAAATGATGGAACGAGCACCAGGATAGCCTGTCCAGAACTTCTCAAACCTAAACTGTTTCCGCATAAGCTGATCAACCTCAGTGGAAATCATAATCGGGCAGTGATCAGAAGCAATCCGAGGCAGGTGAGAGACAGATACCATCGAGAACCTCTGGAGCCACTGAGGATTAGCCATAGCTCTGTCAAGTCTTTCCCAGACCCGGGCCGACCCCTGGCGGTTGTTACACCAAGTGAATTGTGGCCCCCCAAATTCCAAATCCATCAATCCAGAGGAAGCAATAAAGGTTCTGAATTACAAAATATCAGCTGAGCCAGTAACTCGTCGATCACCACGTTTCTCTTTAGCCTCAGTGCTAACTCACAATATGTTTGATTATATTTTTTTTTTCAGGAGCTGAGATATGGGATGGGATTTAAACAGAAGCTGGCTCAAATATTTAGTTGAATTACTGCTTATACACTAATTTATTTTAATTTTTAATTTAAGAACATTTAATGTTTTTTGTTTTGAAATCCTATATTGATCTTTTTAGTTATTGTCATTATGTCTGGATTTATTTAATTTAATTCAATATATAATTGATTTATTAATATTAATTAAATTTAATTATTATGTGTTCTTGTAAGGCACTATGCATGCTGTAGGATTTAACTGTATGCATGTACGGTAGATTGTGACATCCTAAACTATCTTTTAAGTCTGAAATGTGACATTAACAAGCTTTCATTAAGTGATTAATAGGTGAGGCTATTTAAAGCAGGGCTTTTGTGAAAAAAATTGTCTATTGCATGATATATTTTTAAAATGCTATGGGCTTTAACTTTTTGTGGAAGAACTAAATTAAGAAAGTGCTTGAAGCATAAGAAATGATAATGAAAGACATTATATAATCATTTCAACTACCTAATTATTTTATTATCAAAATTGTTATGATATATTTTTTTTATAATTATTATAATAATACTATATTATAGAATCTCCAAATTGCAGTTTTGCCAAAACTACTATTTTTCTCTAAGCGTATGAGCAGAGGAACTTTGGATTTCCTTAAAAAAAAACAGAAAAGAAGAAGAGCAATGGTTTTGATCAAAAGTTGATTTAAAGATTTTCTTTATCTATTGGGAGCCTCCACCTTCAGGGTTTATCAAAATCAATTTTGATGAAAGTGTTCGTGGAAGATGTGCGGGATCTGCTTTTATGATTCGAGGGCCGGAGGGGTCGTTGCTTGCGGCTAGTGGCTTGGGACTCTGGATTCTTCTGCTCCCCTTGCTGAGCTATATGCGGCTTGAGCCGGTATTTCTCATGCCCTTCGGAGCCTGGGTGCTCGAAGGCTTATTATAGATGGAGACTCAACTACGGTTATTAGTTGGATCCGTCAGGAGTCCAATGTCCACCTGCCGACTATTCCTTTGATCAGCGACATCCGTTATCTCCTTCAGGGAGCTACCAGCGTCCAGATTTGACATATCTACAGGAGGCCAACTCTGCGGCTGATTGGATTGCTGCCATGGTGGCCTATCATTCAGGGTTCTGAAGTTGGATGCTCGGCGACCCTTGTCCTCTCATCCGATCATATATTTTGTATTCGGATATCTCGGGTTTGACTCACCCTATATTGGTGTGTCACATACTTTGTATTCGGATATCTCGGATTTGACTCACCCTAGATTGGTGTGATCACCCATCTATACCAAAAAAAAAAAAAATTTAATTTAAAGATTTTCTTTCAGAAATGCTTTTTACCGTTTCAGAATGAGGCCTTTTTTATAGAACAATTAAAAGAAGAGTTTTTTCTCTCTATTTTGAATGATGTTTTGCAGTAAATTGTCTTCATAATCTTGTTGAATAAGAGCTTTTTCACTTGATATTTACGTTTTTAATAATTTTGTTGATGGTGCGTGCTAGCATGCATCAAGTGTTTCGAAGCGCGAAACGCTGCTGAGAAAATCAGCTCTTCTCCGCGTCGGGCGATCAAAACAATCCTATCATAATCGATGGGTTCGAACCTCAAACTTCTTCTAGTGATATTATTAAAAAGTATTGACCTGCTCAAAAGTTAGAACCACTCTGCTCTCGTCGTCTACCAAAGGGTAGATGAATGAATCAAATGGGTCTAGCCTTTACCAAGCCTCAATTCTGGGTTTTAAAGGTTTTATGGAGTCAACACGGAAAGAATAGATGTCCCCCGTAACAAGCGATTATATCCCCCCCCCCCCCCCCCCCCCCCCCCCCCCTGCCCTCCTTTTTTTTTTTTTTTTTTTGCCTTTTTCTTCAAGGAATCCAAAAAAAATCTCCAAGCCATATGATACGAAGATGAAAAAGCCTTTCTGCATTGTCTCCAACGCAGGAAGCATGCATCGAATGTGTTTATTGACCGTGCTTCTATGCGGGCGCACTTGCAAAGCACGCCATGGCCCATTGAACTATGGCACGCGCACCTGCATGGATGCACGGCCAATAGCCGCATTCGGTACATGCATTCGTACATCGAAAGCGATGCACAAAGTCATTCCTTACGAAGACATTACAAACCACATAGCCATATTGGTACATGATGAGTGGTCATATACCGGATTGGATGGGCTTTAGGCTGAATCTATAACCAAAATAATTAAGATGGGTTTGGTTTTAGAATTTTAGATTAAGAATCATCTTGGTCCTATCCTAAAACCAATTCAAAACTACCCTAATCAAATTGGATTAGTTCGGAGCTGGTTTTAGGTATAACTTATTTTCTTTTCCTTTTTCTTTTTTCTTCCCTTGAGTTAGCTTGATTTTTTTTTACATTTGTTTTGTCATTTTTAATGTATCAAAGATTTTTTTTTTCTTAGTCATAGAAGTTAGGTGCAAGGTAGGGAGTCATCACAAAAATACTTTATAATATTGATCGAAATTATTTAGTTATTCTCTTTTTCTTTGATTGAATATTTGATGATTTATAGTATATTCAATAAATTACACCAAAAGTGTTAAAAAGTAACCTAACTTGATTTAGACACCAGTTAACCACTTAATACATAGCTAGTCCAACTCGATCCCTTATCCTAATGAGCTCGAAGTTAATGGTCACTGTCTAGTTAATTTTAAATTAATGGCTAAGGATTATGCAGCATGCAAGGTGATGGTTTATGAATCAAGAAAGGATGATAAAATCCTTACCTTATGTTATTTAGGAGTTGCGCCCTTAAAGTATTTTATGAAAATGCAATGCAAGTCAAACAAGGTATCTAAACAAGTTAGATAGTTTTTAAAGTTTATTATTTATTTTCTTAAATTAATTATATTTTATGAAAAGTGTCTTAGGTTTTTTTTTAGGTTTTTTAAGGTAAGTTAATTAAAAGAAAAAGTTAATTAAGAAAAAAGTGGATTTATGACAAGAAGGAAAGTAATTTTTCATGTTAAAAAATATAATAACTAAGGTAACATAAAAAAGGCAATAAACTAAAGAGAGCAATAATTATAATTTTTTTATTTTTTTATATAGAAGCACCAATAATAATGAAACAATAAGAAAGAATTAAAAAATTAAAAATAAGAATAAAACTAAGAAAAAAATCATGGTATTTTTTTTTGTTGTTTTTTTTTCTTGTGAACTAATCGTGCCGAATCTTCAGCAATGGCGCCAAAATTTGATCGCTATCTTTAGCGATCAAAAATAAAACCTACTCACTACTATAGCTAGTGGTGAATTAAAATCGTATCCTCATTACCAAGGGCAATTATTTCATGAAAAAAAGAAAAAATTATATATAGAGGATTATATTAGAAATAGTGGTTATTGAAAGATAACAACCAATTAATTAATAAAATTAAGACAGCAGAAGAAGCAACTCAATCCAAAACCATCATACAAATATGTTTTATCTTTTTTTTTCTTTATGTTGTAATAGCAATAATTTTTTTTTGTAAATTCAAGGTTAGAATAATTTATCTCTTGTCAAGCACAGACCGTATCAGGAGATCACGGCACATTCGCTTAGAGTATAACATATTTAATTATTTATAAAGTCAGATGTCTAAACTATCATACTATGATCTATCTTTCTTAGGCATGTATCGTATTTCAAAATTACGGCACGTCGATAGAGGGCATAGGCCATGTATACCAGATCAAAACCTCGAATAGAAAAATAACTCAAAAGATATATGAAAGAAGAGCATAATTTCTATTGCATATAAATAAATAAGTTATTGAAATGCAATGCAAGTTTAAAACTTGTATTATTTGTTTATTATTTGCATAAAAAGAAGAGTATGATTTTGAAGTTTATTATTTATTTTCTTAAATTAATTAAACAAGGTATCATGTTACAACATGATACGATATTCTTTCTAAGATGGTGACAATTTGCCAATAATTGTTGAAACTTGAAAGTTCTTGCTCATATGCTCACCAATTGTAGTAATATCTTGATCGATTCACTTTATATCATCAATTTCTTCAATAATAGGTTTGAAATCTACCATTAGATACTTAATATATTTTTTTATCAAATTTGAGCGATTATCAGCATCATTAGTGATAAACTTTGCTTTTCTTGTATCTAATAACCCCAAGATTCTTGTGTAATGTCGAAACACATTTGTACTCCGATACATGAATAGTCTCATATTAGATAGAAAAAGAATGATTTAAAAAATTATATTTCATGTTTATTTACTTATAATTAACTTGCACTCAAATTTTTAAGGCTATATAAGTCTGACCTACTATCAGGTTAATTGGGTTAGCTAGTGGGCTTGGGGATATAGCATTCAAGATTATCCCACTGTACATGCAATCATCTTCAAGTTGCCAATAGGTTAATTAAGCTAGTAAATAGGCTTCTAATAGGTTAGTTAGTCCAACAGGTTAGCTTAGGGCTATAATATTTAAGATCATCTCACGGCATATGCAATCATCGCCAAGCCACTTCGATTATTATGGAGAAGATGCACCGGATGTAAATTTCATTCTTTGAGTTTCTTCTGTAGTAACCTATCTTAATAATGGTCCTAATTTATTAACTCAACGTATCCCCCATTAAAGTGATAACAGCCCCCTCCCTTAATTCCTAAGCGCTCGCTTCCTCCCTTAATTCCTAAGCGCTCGCTTGATGGGCAAGCGTTGAAGGAAAAGGGTATAAAATAGGAACCCATCCTAAGGTTTCAGTACAGAGTTCTCTAAGGTTTCAGAACACGATTCTCTCAAGAGAGATCCTAAAGTTTCTGAATACGGTTCTCTCGAGAGAGATCCTAAAGTTTCAGAACAAGGTTCTCGAGAGAGATCTTAAGGTTCTATAGAGAGAAACCTAAAAGTGGAGGCATTGGAATTGAGTCCCTGATCAAGAGCAATCATGAAGGCATACACCATCTGAATGCGAGAGCTCGTTGATTAGAAGACCGATCCATCGAGAGGAAGAGGGAAGATCAATCGAGATCGTTAAGAAAGGAAGATCTCCCGTGCAGTCCACAGGAAGATCGGATTCCTTACCACCATTAAATAATAATGGCTGGAGGTAATTATGTTTAAGTAAATTAAGTCTAACATTTGGTATCAGAGCGAGGTTAAAACCTCTGCCTTATTTTGCGAAGATTTCTATTAAGTTTCTCTTTTCAAGCAATTAATGCCGCGTGTTTTCCGTTTTTAGTTTTTCGGATCTCAGGTTGGTTTCGATCAGTTCTGATCACGGAATTGAAAGAAACCATTAAACCTATTTCAGATCCCGATTTTGCGGAAACACGGCTTCTTTCTTTTCTATTAAAGATTTCTTTCTAGCATTAAAGGTTTCCCAGATTTCTTTTATGGTATTAAAGAGATAGCATTAAAGAAAGAAAAAGAAAAGAAACGTAGCATTAAAGAAAAGAAAAACTAAAGGAGAGAAATGCAGCGGAAACGTGGCTTCAATAACCACATCGGTGAAATATTAAAAAAAGGGAGAGAAAACTTTCGGTTTTCGTTTTTCTCGCTTATGGTCTTTCCGTTCTCTCACGGGATTTAAAATATGGATTGGTTGGATTTTAAATGCATTTATTATCTGTTTAATGTTTTATTAAATCATGTAACATGATTTATTTTTATCATTTGTTTCTTGAGTTTAAATTTTTGTATTAAAATACGCCTCCTGAGTCTCTATGCCTACGGTGGTTTGCATAGACTGGCCCAAGGGAATAATGAGCTACGGCCGGACGTGTTTTAATTAACAAAAATTTTTTCTTAAGATGATAATTTTAAAATTCATTAAATAGATATTGAAATGTTCTGTTCTGCATACTAGATTTATTCTATGCATGAATTTGGTGGTAGTGTAAAAATCACAGTGCAAATCCTTTCAAGGTCTGATTGGTCATTTGGTGTCTAGAAAGGTAAAGAGATTGTGGTTACTTAATTGGTTCCGTTGACTGACCTAAGGAAAGCAACGGGGGACCCCCACTTCTCTTTCACTGGCCTGGCCAATTTGACTAACTCGGATCTTGATTTGGAAATGTTACGTTGATTAAGATCACTACCTAATAATCATGCTAAATTGGTTAATCTATATGCATTTAATGTCATGTGATCAATATGATGTTGATTAATTGAGGAGTAGCCACAGCATCTTTGATTAATCAAAATTATATATTGAGTTGCAAAGATCACATAAGGTTAGATGACATTAATTGTGACTAATTATATTAATGTAATGAATCTTATCCCACAGGAATTTTTGTTGCACTAATATAATTAATTAGGATGCGATAACAAATTATTTTCTTAATTACCCACAGGAATTAAGAAAGGAATATAATTTGTTAGTCACATCATTAAGCTAATGAGTCTATTTGAGTATAATAACTTAGCCCACAGGTAGTTATTGTATGTTATTGATTCATGTTATTGCATGTTTACATTGGTAAAACATGACATCAGTTATATGCCTCAAATTCAATTACATGAACATGATTTATTTTTTATGCAGCTATTTTGCCTGTTAATATTTCTGATATGAAATGTGACATTCCCGATTTAAGTGGTGATAATTATAAATTATGGAAGGAGAGAATTCTTCTTCAATTAGGGTGCATGGATATTGACTATGCTATCAGGAAGGATGAACCACATTTAGTTACATCTACTAGCACTCAGGCTGAGATTGCTGCGTATGAACGATGGGAACGGTCCAATCGCCTCAGTATGATGTTCATACGTACTAAAATTTCTGCTAGTATACGTGGTTCAATTCCTGAGTGCAAAAATGTCAAGGAACTTCTGAAGGCTATTGATGCACAATTTGAGTCTTCAGATAAGGCAATGGCTAGCACCCTAATGACAAAGTTATCATCAATGAAGCTCACTACGGTTGGAGGTGTGCGTGAGCACATCATGAAGATGAGGGACATTGCGGCTCAGTTGAAATCCCTAGAGGTTGAGATGTCAGAATCTTTCTTGGTGCACTTTATTTTGAGCTCACTCCCACAGCAATATAGTCCCTTCAAAATATCTTACAATACACATAAGGACAAATGGTCAATTAATGAACTTCTGACCATGTGTGTTCAAGAGGAAGGGAGGCTGATTTTAGAAATGGGAGAAAGTGCACATTTAGTCACTCACAGAAAGACTAAAGCTCCCAAAGCCAAACGCAAAGGAAAGGGTAAAGTATCCATCCATACAGAAGACAAGAAGGAGTCCAAGTGCTTCTTTTGCAAGAAGAAAGGACATATAAAGAAAGATTGTCTCAAATTCAAAGCTTGGCTTGACAAGAAAGGTACTCTAACCTCATTCGTATGTCATGAATCCAATTTGGTTATATGTCATAACACATGGTGGATTGATTCTGGTTCTACAATCCATGTTTCAAATACCTTGCAGGGTTTTCTAAATCAAAGGAAACCATTGGGAAGTGAACAAAGCATCTATTCAGGAAACAAGATGGGTTCACATGTGGAAGCAATTGGAACGTGCAGACTTATTTTACATTCTGGTTTTGTTTTGGATTTGGAAAAGACATTTTATATTCCAAGTTTCTCTAGAAATTTGATTTCAGTGTCAAGGCTTGTACCAGCAGGATATTCCTTTAATTTTAATAAAAGCTCTGTTGATTTATTTTATAAATCTAAGCTTATTGGGAATGGTACATTGTCAGACAATCTTTTCCAAATCAATCTGAAAAATAATACCACCTATAATGTGATGCACGCCCAAACTGGTATGAAAAGATGTGTTATAAATGAGAATTCCTCTATTTTGTGGCATCGGAGATTAGGTCATATCTCCATTGAGAGAATTAAAAGATTAGTAAAAGATGGAGTACTTGATACTCTTGATTTTACTGATTTTGACACTTGTGTGGACTGCATAAAGGGAAAGCAAACCAACAAGTCCAAGAAAAATGCCAAGAGAAGTTCGGAATACTGGAGATCATACATACGGATATCTGTAGCCCAGATATGGATTCGTATGGTCAGAGATACTTCATCTCATTTATTGATGACTATTCACGATATATGTATCTCTACCTACTTCATAATAAGAACGAAGCATTAGATGCCTTTAAGGTATTTAAGGCAGAAGTAGAGAAACAATGCGGCAAGCAAATTAAAATCGTGAGGTCAGATAGAGGTGGAGAATATTATGGTAGATACACTGAGAATGGACAAGCACCTGGTCCGTTTGCTCGGTTTCTTGAAGAAAATGGAATTGTTGCACAATACACCATGCCAGGGTCTCCTGACCAAAACGGTGTAGCTGAAAGGAGAAACCGGACATTATTGGACATGGTAAGGAGCATGATTGTCAGCTCTAAGTTACCTAAATCCTTGTGGACTGAAGCTCTTAAAACTGCTGCGTATATATTGAATCGGGTTCCAACCAAGGCTGTTTCCAAAACGCCATTTGAGTTATTTAAAGGTTGGAAACCGAGTCTGCAACATATACGTGTTTGGGGATGCCCATCTGAAGTAAGAGTCTATAATCCACAAGAAAAGAAACTAGACCCAAGGACTATCAGTGGATACTTTATTGGATATGCTGAGAAGTCCAAGGGTTATAGATTTTATTGTCCATCTCACAGCACTAGGATTGTGGAATCAAGAAATGCAAAATTTCTTGAGAATGACTTGATCAGTGGGAGTGATCAATCTCAGTATTTGGCTTCTTCTGAGAAAGATCATTCAGTTATTCCAGCTTCCACTTCAAGTGAGGGATTGGTTGTTATTTATAGCACTCCTCAAACTCAATTAAGTGCCCAACAACCAGTCATTGAGATTTCACAAGCTGATGGTAATCTAGAAGATCGTGTTGTTCATCAACAATCAGTTGTGCAAGATACTCCTCAAGAGGTCATTGACACAACATTAAGAAGATCAACTAGAATAAAGAAATCAGCAATTCCTAGTGATTATGTTGTGTATCTACATGAATCTGACTATAACATTGGAGCCGAAAATGATCCTGAAACGTTTTCACAAGCCATGAGTTCTAAGGAATCAAACTTGTGGTTCAATGCCATGAAAGAAGAGATGGAATCTATGGCATCTAATCGAGTCTGGGATCTTGTTGAGTTGCCTGATGGTGTAAAAGCCATTGGATGTAGATGGATCTTCAAAATAAAGAAAGACTCACAAGGCAACATTGAGAGATATAAAGCAAGACTCGTTGCCAAAGGATTCACTCAGAGGGAAGGAATCGACTACACGGAGACATTTTCTCCTGTATCCAAGAAAGACTCTCTCCGAATAATTATGGCATTGGTAGCTCATTTTGATTTTGAGTTACATCAAATGGATGTGAAGACCGCATTCCTTAATGGAGATCTAGAGGAAGAGGTTTACATGAAACAACCTGAAGGATTTTCCTCTAGTGATGGTGAGCATTTGGTTTGCAAACTTAAGAAATCCATATATGGATTGAAACAAGCCTCACGTCAGTGGTATTTAAAATTTCATGATGTGATCTCTTCCTTTGGTTTTGAAGAGAACATCATGGATCAATGTATATACCAGAAGGTTAGTGGGAGCAAAATTTGTTTCTTGGTCCTATATGTGGATGACATTCTACTTGCAACCAATGATAAAGGGTTGCTACATGAGGTGAAACAATTTCTCTCTAAAAATTTTGATATGAAAGATATGAGTGAGGCATCTTATGTCATTGGCATTAAGATCCATAGAGAAAGATCTCGAGGCATTTTGGGATTGTCTCAAGAAACTTATATCAATAAAGTCTTGGAGAGATTTCGGATGAAAAATTGTTCACCAAGTGTTGCACCTATAGTGAAGGGTGACAAGTTCGCTTTGAACCAGTGCCCTAAAAATGAACTTGAACGGGAACAGATGCACAACATTCCATATGCTTCAGCTGTTGGAAGCCTAATGTATGCTCAGGTTTGCACAAGACCTGACATAGCATTTGCAGTAGGAATGTTGGGAAGATATCAGAGTAATCCAGGTTTAGACCATTGGAGAGCTGCTAAAAAGGTCATGAGGTATCTTCAAGGGACCAAGGACTACATGCTCATGTATAGACAAACTGATCATTTGGAGATAGAGGGCTACTCAGATTCGGACTTTGCTGGCTGCGTTGATTCTCGGAAATCAACATCAGGATTTATATTTATGTTAGCTGGTGGAGCCATATCTGGAGAGTGCAAAGCAGACCTTGACTGCTACCTCTACTATGGAAGCAGAGTTCGTTGCTTGTTTTGAGGCTACATCGCAAGGTGTATGGTTAAGAGTTTCATCTCAGGGCTTAGAATTGTTGACTCCATTACTAGGCCAATTAAATTGTACTGTGACAATTCAGCTGCTGTATTTTTGGCTAAAAACCACAAGAGTGGTAGTCGAAGTAAACATATCGACATTAAGTATTTAGCCATAAGAGAACGTGTTAAAGAGAATAAAGTGGTCATAGAACACGTTAGCACTGAATTGATGATAGCTGATCCTTTAACTAAAGGCATGCCAATTAAGAAGTTTAAGGATCATGTGATAAGAATGGGAGTTGGTTCCATGATATAATTGTATTGATAACAATTTGTACAAAGAAACTCTTATTTCAAACGTTTGTTTATTTCTCATTCAGGTGTACACGTTATATGACTTTTGAGAAATGACAAACTTTTCTTTTGGACTCTGAATAAACATATGGTTTATTCATTATGTTATGTTGTCACATTTGGAATGGTGATAAAGAAATTGAATGCATTGTAATACATAGAAGATAATACTCAATTATAGAGGACCTATCGCTATGATTCATGTATTTAGTTTCTTGTTCAGTGTTGATAAAATATACGGACCAAGTGGGAGAATGTAGTAACCTATCTTAATGGTCCTAATTTATTAACTCAACGTATCCCCCATTAAAGTGATAACAGCCCCCCTCCCTTAATTCCTAAGCGCTCGCTTCCTCCCTTAATTCCTAAGCGCTCGCTTGATGGGCAAGCGTTGAAGGAAAAGGGTATAAAATAGGAACCCATCCTAAGGTTTCAGTACAGAGTTCTCTAAGGTTTCAGAACACGATTCTCTCAAGAGAGATCCTAAAGTTTCTGAATACGGTTCTCTCGAGAGAGATCCTAAAGTTTCAGAACAAGGTTCTCGAGAGAGATCTTAAGGTTCTATAGAGAGAAACCTAAAAGTGGAGGCATTGGAATTGAGTCCCTGATCAAGAGCAATCATGAAGGCATACACCATCTGAATGCGAGAGCTCGTTGATTAGAAGACCGATCCATCGAGAGGAAGAGGGAAGATCAAGAGGGAAGATCAATCGAGATCGTTAAGAAAGGAAGATCTCCCGTGCAGTCCACAGGAAGATCGGATTCCTTACCACCATTAAATAATAATGGCTGGAGGTAATTATGTTTAAGTAAATTAACTCTAACATCTTCTACTTTCTTGCTCTCCCCTTAATACTTTCTTGTCCATTAATTGGATTTCCATCTTAATATTTTTTTGTCCATTAATTGGATTTCAATCTAAATATGAAACTCGAAGAATATATGCCACTCGATTAATAGTTATGCACTAATATTGGAATGCCACTCCTTCAATCCATTCAAGCTTTTTTTTTATTATACAAACGGACGATCACACCAATCTATGTTGAGTCAACCCCAATCTTTTTTTGTGTTAGTAGGAATCTCTACCATTTGAGTTGCCATAAGGAAACATTGTCCTTCTATAGACCATTTTGCAGGTGTAGTGAAGGATGCAAATATGCAATCGGAGGAATAGAAATTATTGAACCTATAAAAATACTCTTTTAAAGGTAGTGTTTTCCTAGTTTAGCTCGTAACCAAAATGCAAGCGATTACATTGAAAACTTGCATGCTTAGGCTCTATTCTTTTCTGAATAAATCTGCATGCTTAAAAAATATCAATAAATATAAAATAATAAGAAGAAATAGATAATGTGATGCAACGTGAAAGAGTGGAGAAATATGAATATGGTGGTCTCTCTAAACATCCAATATTAAATATTTATATGTACTCAAACATTTATTTATGAATGAGACGTATAGGCACCACCACCATTTAGATAGGACACTTATTTAAATAAAATTTATTTAGTAACCCTAAACTACTTAAAATAGTTATTTAAAAATATAAGAGTTTATATTAATTTTAAATTTTAATACTATATTTTTTTTAACAAAAAAAATACAGATCGTCAAATCCCAACAATGTAATACATATCTCTCACATGCATCACATTCTAATATAAATAAAAACATGAATAATTATAGATCTTTTGAAAACTAATTTTGTGAATTTTTTTTGACTAGAGTCTTGTTTTGTAGTCACCCATCAAAGTTGCCATTCAATTTAAAGGGATGGTTGTGATTAGTGATTTTTCAATTAGACCTCATCTATTTCTGATTACTAATTTGTACGCATCACAACGGTGAACTAGCATTAATTTGATGGATAATTTTTTTATATTTTTTATAATATTTAAAAATAATTTCATATCAAATAAAAAAGAAAGTTTAAATAGTTTATAATTCAGTTTCACTTACGTTATTAATTAACTTCCACTCAAATTTTTGGAACGATATAGTTTTGATCCGTTAATAATTAATTGAACCAGCAAATAGCTTGAGGCAATATAAGGAAAAAGTTAATAGCGTAGAGTCTTCCTTGAAGCACCAACGACTCAATTCAAGATAAATTCTAGCTAGCTTGTAACAAAATATTTGTAATACCTCAAAATATTGAATGAAAAAGAAAAATATTATGTACTTATAACTCAAGTTCATCTACTTTTATTCGAGTTTTTAGGGCTATATAATTTCAGATTAATTAGGCCAACATGAGGTTATTTGATAAAACAGAAGAGATAAGTAAACATTTCGAAAAAAGAAGGAAGTTATATCCAATTCTTAACTGTGGGAAGTATGATTGGAGTCTATCTCTCTTCAATTTTTTTAAGAGAGATAACTCCAACCACACCGCTCACACTCAAGAAATTGCATGTAATTTCTATTTAAAGAAGAATATGCATGAAAAAACTCAAATGAGATCTTGAATGTATCAAAACAGTTCCCTAGCAATGTTGTTGCCCAAGTCAAGGCCATTTATTTTAGAGATCGTTTGGTTTGGCGTAACAATCAAAATCAGAATTGAAATTAAAATTAAAAGCTGGATAAACCAAATTTTTATCTTGGGCTGGTATCAGCTATGCTGTTCGTCATCTGGCCTCTAGCAAATAAATTATTGAGGAAGATTCTTTCATGATTATTCGCTGGATTCTTCGGGACGGGGATCTTCACTCTACCAATCCTCTGCTCCGTGCTATTTGGGACTCTCTCTGGTCTTCTATGGCGCCTCGGATCCGCCATGTGTATAGGAAAGCCAATGTTGCGGCTGATTGGGTCGCTGGTGTCGCAGCTCGCCACCCTACCCCTTGGGTTTGGCATATAGGTGACTCATGCCCTTTAATTTTGCAGCAAATCATGTATTCCGATCTTTCGGATTTGACTCACATCAGACTGGTATGATTGTCCGTTTGTAACAAAAAATAATAATAATTACAAAATCAAATTTATCATGAAAAAAAATTATTTTATAAAATCATTAAATAAATTTCATCATAATTTATTAAAATTTAGTAAAAATTGATTGGAAATACTGATAGAAGAATTATTCATATTCAAAGAACATTAAAAAAAAAAAGTGTCAAAAGAGAGAAAAAAAGGTGCGAGATGGTTCGAAGATGTGTTGAGATGTAATAAGCTAGAATTGAATTACAATGCATTTCAATCCTTTCATTGCATTATTCAAATTCAAACAAATGAGAAGGAAAATTTAATTCTATTTAAATAATATTTTCAAATAAAAAATAAATTATTTCGATTTTGATATTGAAATGTCATCGTCGCAAACCAAACGGATCCTCAAATTTTTTTTTTCATATATATAATGTCAAGTTGTCCAAATGGCGAGCACTGGCCTCTCGGGACCATCAATTGGTGGGACAAGCGAGAGGGGCCTTAAATTTTACCTCGATCCGAAGGCAGGAGAGAAGAAAAGAATTAAAAAAAAAAAAAAAAGCAAGGAAACGGAAAGGTTAAGGGGCCGTCGCATGCCGCACACGCGTTCGGGCGGCGCGTGCTCGGGTCGGCCGACCTACCCGGAGCGCGTGCCGCCCACGCGCGTGCGTCCGGATTCTTAGCGCAACCCCTCTCGGCCGTCACCAAATCCTCCTCCATAATTCCATTCCAATAAAGCGACAATAGTCCTTCTAGCATAATACTATAATAAATTATTTATTTAGGTAGAGGCACATAGAATAGAAGAAGCTTCTTTCACATTAGCATTTTATATTAAAATTAAAGAAACATATTTCACATTAATATTTTATGTTAGAATTTAAGAATATAATCAAACATCAAATAATAATAATTTCTATTTATATTATTATGAAAAAAAGTATAGAAATTTTAGAGAAAAAAAAAAACTAGGATCTTTCTTTTGCTCTTTTTTAGATGGTATTTTAATAAAAAACAAATCATAAATCTAAAAACCTAAGAGAAAATCTAACTTATTTATAAAAAAAATTTAATAAAATCTTTTCATCTTGGGTTAACTTTAAATCCACACAAACTGCTTAGCATATCATCAAATAAAGGTATGCTCAATTCTAAAGCATCTGAATCAAAACTTTAATCAACAGTTTGCTTCTTTGGTTTATATCAATAGATTAAATTTATTCAGTTAAATTTCTAAATTAAATTTTATAAAATTTAAATTATAAAAATTAATAATAGTATATGTATGAAAATTCTTTAACATTTATACTGAAACCTTAATAATATCAACATATTAATATATATTATACTAATCACTTATAGTTTGAATAAGCTGGTATCCTTTGGTTTTACAAATCCATTCCTTTGTATTCTCATACAAAATTAAGTTTCCAAGTAAAATAATCAAATATATTATCATTTTAATTCATAATTCCATTACTTATATATCATTTTTAATATTACTTTTACCATCAATTACGGCTAAATTCAAATTTTAATGTTATCACTGGTGCTATTTTTAATGATAATTATATTATCCTTCATTATATTAATATTTTTTATTTAAATATTATGCTTGCAGGTTGTCCCCGCTGGGACTTGGGAGTGGCATTGCATACACCACGAGTCCCACCAGGTCAAGCTTGGTGGCGTACACGTGTACGGATGCGACGGGGTATGATTTGGGAACGAGAGAGATGAGTGGTTACGATATCGAACACGGTGGCACCGAGGTGAGAGAGTGGGTTGATCGCCAGGGAGATAACGGTAAACGCACCGGGGAGGGAGGGGAAACGGATGGCGTCGAAACTGCGGTAAATGGGAATCGTGGAGCGAAATCCACGTGGGGGCAGACCGCAGACGCCGTCGAGACTGCAGCCAAGGAAGCCAAGAGTGCTCGCCACGCGCTGTTGCGTGCGATGATCCCACGGCGCTCCCGATTCCAATTTCTATTCTCTGCCCAGAAAACCCAACCAATCCCCCTGCTCTAATCCAATCTCTCGCCCCGACTGTTAAACCATTGAAATCTATCAAATTAGAATTTAGAACGACTTTCTCTCTCTCTGCCTTCTTCTTCCCCGCGATCCCCAGATCGGCTCAAGGCTTCAGGTACTTTCTTCTGATCTTATTCCTCTCCAATCCAAGTTTCTTTTTCTTTTTTTTTTCTTTTTTGAAAAAAAACTTCTTTCTGATCTCTGGTTTAGGATTTGTTGTACGATTTGCGGTTTTTTTTTTTTTTTTCTGTGACTAGCGTTGGAGAAAATCTAATTTTTTTCCCCCCTTAAAAATCTGATTCTTGAGCGTTTAAATTAGAATTAAAGGTGTCGAGAGTTGAGACTTTGCTTTTTGATTTAAGAATTTTTCTTCGGCTTCAACAATTGTCGTGTTCTTGATTTTATTTATGCATGGTAATATCGTTACTCGAAACAGATAACCTCATGTGATCTGCTCTTTTGTTTTCTTGCTCTATTATTGCCATGCAAGATCAAGTTTTGACCTTCTTCTCGTTCTGGGAAATAACCAAAAAAAAAAAAAAAATCGAATTATTTTTTGACATATTATGAGAAAAATGTCACCTTTGTGAAAAAAAAGGGGGTTCATTTCTACATTTTGTTGTCCTCAAGTGTTGTTAGCTGAGTGATTCCATTGGATTAGATCTGGTTGAAGTTTACACATATGGGGCTTAGTTTTTGTTCTGAGGGTATTTTTTGAAGCTTGAGTTTATTGGCATCTGATCGGTGTTGTGATTCATGCAGGTTCTGTACGTCTAATATGGTTACAGAGCCCCTTCCTCAATGACTGACGAGGAAAACGATATATCTGAGGAGCCAGTTGGCGGGTCTGTAATTGTTGGTTGTCGCTAGTTAGTTTTTCAGAGTTTGCAACTTTGTAATGGATTTACTTGTGGCAGCGGAGACTAGAAAACTTCTGTTCATTTTATGACCATGTAGTTCCACATATGTAGATGTTATTGCTTATGTCTGCATCTTGTCCATGTTATATACCTTCCTCAGACCATTGGAATGGGCTATAGCTTTGCTTGGATCAGTGAGAGACATAAGCTTTGCATTTATAGTCTCTTTGCATTCATTAGTTTCACCCCTTCCCTTTCAGTTGATTGATTTTGTGATTATTTTTTCCTCAAAATGACGATGTCTTAAATCTTAGATAAATGATTTTGTCTGGTGAAACTCGTCCTGTTCTTTATGTTGCATGTCTCGTCATTGTCAAGGTTATGCTCTCTCTCTCTCTCTCTCTCTCTCTCTCTCTCTAGAAAAGAAAATGTTAGGTCACAAATCTCTAACAAAAAGTCGTCCTTCATAAATCTGAATCTCTACTGCGGCAAAAGGAAATCATTTATTGCACCCATTCGTCCATATATCCTTATAGGATGCATTATTAAAGTTATCCATGATGGGAACATCTACCAAGGGAAGGCCTGCGACTGGTTCACTTCACATTAGACAATGTAAAATACCATCCTTGTGATTATCTTTCTTTCACTTGAGTTAGGGCTAATATTCCTTGCTGGAACTGTTGCTTGATATGTTGGACCACAAGCTGTGTTGGATCTACCAGGCTGCATATCAATCTCCTAATATGGAGTCGTGACTGGAGACCAGTTGTGCTTATTCAGAGATAATAGCTGTAAAAATGTTTATGCTAATGATGCTGCAGTATGTATATTATTATATTTCATAACTTTTTTCTTTCTACTATTACATTGATCTTTGGCCTTGATATGAAAAAACTATTATTTAAAATATTGTCTCTTGGATGCTCATTGCTGGGCAAACCGAGAGCCTAACAGAAGTAGCTTCTTTTATGCTCTGTAATTCTAGATTTGTTAATCGAAGTACTTGTTTTGACCTTTGTTACTCATATATAAGTTATTTTAGTGTGTATTGATTTCCTAAGGTATGCTGCCAATCTTCAATGAAACATTTGCATAAAGTTTAACTCCGTAACCTTGTGTTATGCTTTGATTCCACTCAGCGTCACAAATTCCCTGGTGTTTTTGGCTTTATCGTTACTATCCTAATTCTTAATATGCAGTTGGTTCTACGTTTGCTCTATTATCTAGTTACTGCTTCTGCTTTTCTAGCTTGAATTTCTGAAAATTTGCCTGGTGCAGGTCAGTCCCTAATAAAACAAATTCAGGAAAAGTCCCAAGGAAAGAACACAAAGCTAAGAGAGAAAAGCTGAAACGTGATCATTTAAATGAGCTCTTTTTGGAGCTGGGGCATGCTCTTGGTAATTTTCCCCTGTTATCCTTTTTTTTTTTTAAGAAAAAATCTCAGATGACATTGTTATTATAGCCCACGTGTGCTCCAACTTTTTAAACTAGTTTAAGTTACTCAGATTATTCTGCTGAAAGAAAGAGTTAGAATGTAACCTTTTCTGCTGAAGAATTAGTATGGTACTTCCTTTGCTCTTCTTTCTTTTTGCTTATAAACTAATTGCAGTCCAAAGTGGAAATTCATTTCTTGTTTTAATTCTACCTTGCTGATTTTCCTGGGTATTTTAGACAAATATGGCTCGTCATATAGAAAACAAATTGAGATAGGCTGGTATGAATCATCCATTTGATACGGTTCTTGTAACAACCTGGGCCCACGGGCCCATTTCGTTACAAGAAAGCAAGACGGATAAGGTCCACACCAACTTGGGCCACCACAACCCAAAAAGGGATCCAATTGGTGCCTTGTCCTTCTTACTTTACCATATATAAATCACTTAACCAACTCCCAATTTCCTGATATGGGACTATTGGGAGGGTTATCACAATCTACCTCCTTTACAAAGGCGACGTCCTCGTCGTCAGGGTCAATTGATCACAACCATCAGGCAGGCAGGATTCTAGTGGTGGCCCCCACAGGTTCAAGAGGTGGCTCCCATCAATGTAGCACTTTGCCCTGTGGCCCCCACAGGTTCAAGAAGTGGCTCCCATCAATTAGCATTTTGCCCTGTGTGGTACTTAGCTCCTGCACTTCCGACTGGTGCGTGGCTCTGATACCATATTGTAACGACCCGGGCCCACGGGCCCGTTTCGTTATAAGAAAGCAAGACGGACAAGGTTCACACCAACTTGGTCCACCACAGCCCAAAAAGGGATCCAATTGGTGCCTTGTCCTTCTTACTTTACCACATATAAAGTTATAAACCACTTAACCAACTCCCAATTTCCCGATGTGGGACTATTGGGAGGGTTATCACAGTTCTTCCGGCATCAACAATTTCTGACCATTGGAAGTGCTAGAAGCTTCCATAAAAGAAAAGATGGTCTGCATCATCTTCTGGTATTGTAGTTTAATCTACTCTGATATGGACCATGCAGTGTAACATCTTATGAGCAAAGTTAAAGTTGTGATAGTTGTTTTCTATAGACTTTACATTTAACATTCTATGAGCAATTTCATTGCGTATGTTGTTATTCTTGAAATATAAAGAAGAGCTTTTATGATTTTATTCCAACTTATGTTTATTTACAGAACCAACTAGACAGAATAATGGCAAGGCCTCTATATTAGGTGATGCCACTCGGTTGCTACGGGATCTTATTGCACAGGTAGGATCTCTCAGGAAGGAACATGCTGCTTTGGTGTCTGAATCTCGCTATGTAAGTTCCTCAAACACAGTCTTGTAAGTAACGATGGTTAAATCTGGTTTCTATCTGTTGCTGCCCCCCATCTTTCAGAAAAATATTACTTTCAATTAGAAGAAGAGAAAACATAAAGCAAATGCTTCAATAAATTTTTAAATTACGTTTTCTCCATATTTGGAGGACAAACATAAGAAGAAACAAATGTAGTTCAAAACCAATTTGTCTACATTTTCTCATCTTTTTACATGAAGACTTTGACATTCCATTTATTAGTTAGTTGATTATTTGCGAACTCCATATTTCTCATTAAAGCTTTATTTTTGCTTGTTAGAAAATCTACCCTAATTTTCCATGCATGCTATATGTAGTCTTCTTCCTACCTTTATTGAACCACAAAATTGCACATGTTACATGTCATCATTTTCCTACCTTTTTGTACAATAAAAAAAAATATATCAAAACAAATTAGGAGTAAAACAATACTGATGCCCCAAGCCAATATGGATCAGAGTGCTTCCTTTAAATTTCAGTTCCTGCTTGCTTTTTCTCTAATAAATTTGCTGTCTGAAAATGAAGCTTTTCCGAATCCTTCCTCATGGAATCTTGATCTTGGATCATGTAGCCAGCAGGTTGATTTAGATTTAAGAGTTGTTGACCTGTGTATATAATGTGATATTCCAATTAAAGCCGTAATCAGCATCTGGATAAACTTTGGAAAATCATTACAATCTTAGTGTTTTTGCTTGCATGTAGCCCAATTTAACACTAACGTTGGTCTGAAATTGTGACCAGGTCACTGTGGAAAAGAATGAGCTAAAAGATGATAATACTGTCCTTGAAGCTGAGATAGCGAGACTGCGAAATGAGCTACATGAGAGGATGCACTACAATACTGTGTGGAATAATGGAGCAGAGGTGGCTCCTCCCACTCTACCACAGCCCACAAGTGCAGCGTTGCCAATGCAGCACCCACCCGTTGGACCCCTTTATGTCGTCCCCCTTCACCAAGAGCTCCATCCCTTCTCTGAGGCTGGAAATACGCCAGCTCCTCCGAAACCTCCCTCCCATGTGAGGAGGCCTCATGCCAGATATCCCACACCATCAGACTCCTGGCCGCTAGAGCTCCTTTCAAGCCATCAAAGAGCAGCGCATGAAGCGCTGCACAACAGCAGCAGCAGCAGCACCACCACCACCACCACCACCACCACCAGCACATCAAATGGTAGCGAAGAAGGCAATGAAAGTGTAATTAAGTAGCTTTGATCCATCTGAGAGATTTACACGAACACCGTGACACTCCACATGACTCACAATTGAAAACATTACTTGTTAGAACAGGTAGATAGCATTGCTGTGGAGGATGATGGTGAAAAAAAAAAATTGCATTGAGTCAATGTAACGGATTTATGATCATGTGAATGTAGATGGAGCAATGCGTCTTTGTCATAAGATTTTCAAGCTTGAATTCAGGCAGGCATATTTGCATGAAGTACTTGGCGCATAATTTTATCTTTTTATCTGTTCTTGGTGATGGTGGGATTGAATGCTGGTGTGTGTGCAGGCTTCAGTTGCTTTGTTGGGGCGATGCACGCTTAATTTTTTTTTTCCCCATCGGGTTCTGTTTATTATGTTTCAATCTGCGCCAAAATAGCACCTGTACGTGGGAGACAGCAGCCCTCGACTTTCTCAACCATCGTCGGGCGGTCCAACTGAAATCTAGCAGTGTGGACAGCTAGGGTTTATGGCATGACATTTGGCAAGCACCTGTTCGGCGGAACTCTGGAAGGATCCAAAAGCCAAAGCATTTCTGAGTAATTTTATAGCGTTTGATTTTTATTTTATTTTAGTAATTATGAGGGAGGAGGAGTTTCCCCACGAATTTTTATTTTTATTTTTTTGTTACAAAACGGGCGATCATACACTCCTCATATGAATCAACCCAGATACATCTGAATATAAAATCTGCTGGAGAAGGATCGGGCAGGGGTCCGCAGGGCTCCAAGTCCATGGTCCCGCATGCTGAGCTACAAAGGAAGCCACCCAGTCTGCCGCCGCATTGGCCTCACGGAAGATATGGCGGATCTGAACAGACTGGATTTTCCTCAACATGGACCGGCAGTCCAACAAAATCGGATTAGAGGGAATGTCCAAACAGCTGTCCCTCAACAACCAGGAGATGACAGTCATAGAATCCCCCTCAATCATAATCTTATGGGCCTTGAGAGTTCTGATAGCATACGAGAGACCCCCCCATGCACCAATGAGCTCCGACATAGGAACAGATGAGTCGAGGGTACCAAAGCCTCCCGCCGCTAAGAGATCACCCTGATGCCCACGAATGATAAAAGCAGAGCCAGCAGCTCTATGACGGACACTCCCATCAAAATTGATTTTGACATACCCTGGAGGTGGGAGCTCCCAAGAGAAGAAAACCGAACACCGGTTCGCTGTCAAGACAGCAGGGGAGCCCCAGAGGCCAGAGGGGTCAACATCAACAGCACTAGAGCCCCGGGCACAGTCCGAAGACAACAGTCTGATCTGCCTCACAACTCTGTGATAAGAGAATCTGTCGTTGGTGAAGATGATCTGATTCCTCGAAAGCCATATGTGATAAGCAGTGGCAGACCAAAGACCACGCTTATTCAGAGGGCCATACCGGATCTCCTGAAAGAAAGAGGATCGCAAATCAGCCATAATATCAGCTCTCCTAGGGTAACCCATGAGAACCCATATCCGTCTCGCTCTGGGGCAATAAAATATAGCATGGTCCAGAGATTCCTCCGCCTGACTGCACAGAGGGCAGGTCGGCTGGATAGACAGACCCCTCCGGGATAGGAGAAGGCAAGTCGGAAGACAGTCCCAAAGAAGCTTCCAGATGAAGAGCTGAACCCTGGGAAGAATAGGAAGCTTCCAGATCCAGCGAGCATCCTTCGTACACTGCGCCTGTGGCCTGAACATATCCAGAAGATCTCTAATGGGGGCCTTGGGAAAGCAAGATCTCTGCCAAACCCTGGAATCTGCAACACAGCCAGCCATGAGAGGAAGCGAGATAATCCGAGAAGACAACTCTGCTCCAAACAAGCGGGTCACCGAAGGAATATGCCAGGAGAGGGGGTTTAAGGAAATCAAATCCTTAACCCTGAGATTGGGGGGGACATCCATACTGATATAGGTGGGCCAACGCATGAGAGGGAGCTCAGAAATCCAGGCATCCTTGACAACATCAATCAAAGAACCATCACCAATCAGCCACGAAATGTTGTTCATGATGGCCTGGCTATGACTACAGATCTGCTTCCAAAAGGACGAAGAGCCCCGGGCGGCATAATGGTCGAGCCAGGAGCCCAGTCTCCGTATCTCGCATGCATCACAGAACTCCATAAACACTGAGGCTCCAGGAGGAATCGTGAAGCGTGCCGAGCAAGAAGAGCTTCCCTTCTAGCAATCAAAGACTGAATCCCCAAACCACCTTCATAGATAGGCATACAAACCCTATCCCAAGATAATAGGTGAATACCATGACCCTCCTGCATCGAAGCCCAAAGGAAATCTCTGAAGCATCTATCAATCCTTCTCAGGCAGGTGATCGGCATGACAGTATTGGATAGGAGGTAAACTGGAATAGAAGAGAGGATAGAGCGAATGATGGTGACCCTGGCCATCATAGAAAGGCTAGTAACTGGCCATCCATCAGTACGCTGGCGGATCCGTCTCTCAATCTCAGCATAGTCAGAACAACGGGCCCGTCTACCGGTAATAGGGATCCCCAAATACATAAGACGGTCCGTCAGAGAGGTGATACCAGATAGCTCAATAATAGCTTGCTTAATAGATCTGGGGGTCTTCGGACTAAAACAGATAGATGATTTAAGAAAATTAACTCTTTGGCCCGAAGCTTGACAATAACGCTGCAGAATAGAGTGAAAAGAGGCAGCATTATCAATAGAGGCCTTCCCCAAAAGGATGCAGTCATCGGCGAAAAGAAGGTGAGAAATCAGAGGGCCCTCACTCCCGGCCATGAACGGGACAATCCGACGATCCTGCTGAGCCTGATGGAAAGCACGAGAAAGATCGTCCACAGCAAGAATAAATAACAAAGGAGATAGTGGGCACCCCTGTCTCAGACCCACCGAAGAGTGAAAAAACTCAGTAGGACTCCCATTGATAAGCAGAGAAAAGGACGGTCTCAGAATGCAAGCCATAATCCACTCAATAAAGAGATCAGCAAATCCGAATTCCTGAAGAGACCGTTCCAGAAAGGCCCAGCTCACTCTATCATAAGCTCTTTCCATATCAAGTTTCACTGCCATAAGACATCTTTTCCCAGGAGCTCTTTGGAGATCATGCATGAATTCCTGAGCAATGAGGACGTTGTCCGAAATAGAACGCCCTCGAATAAAAGCCCCCTGCTCCAAAGAAATAATACGGGGGATAACAAGCCGAAGACGACCAACCAAGAGGCGAGCACAAATTTTATACAGGGTAGTACATAGGCTGATAGGTCTGAAGTGCTGAGGAAGAGATGCATCGGACCGTTTAGGCACAAGCGTAACAAGAGTCCGATTCCAATCCAAGGGAATCTGCTTCGAATGGAAGACAATTTGAACAGCCTGAATCACCTCCTGACCAACAATGTCCCAGTAGTGGCGATAGAAAAGGGGGGGAAATCCATCAGGCCCAGGGGCCTTTTCCGGTCCAAGCTCCCACAGAGCCATCCGAATTTCCTCAGCAGTGATCGGCCTACACAGCTTATCATTGTCCTGAGAAGAGACTCTCCTGGAGTCAGGAACTCTGACAACCGGATCACCATTACCGGAGGAGTCAGCCCATCTAGACTGAAAGAAATGAAGAAGCAGATCCCGAATAGAATGATAATCCTCATGGCCTTGCCCCTCTATATCCACAAGCCTCCGAATTCTATTAACAGCACGCCGCTTCAGGGTAGCCTGATGGAAGAATCTAGTATTACGATCCCCCTCACGGATCCACTGAAGCCTTGACCTCTGTCTCCAATACATCTCCTGCTGGCGAAGTAGTGAGTGATGACAAGCAAGCTTATCCCGCAAAGTGAGAAGGTCCGGGTCCAGCAGAAATCCCTCCTGATCCTCCTTTTCCTGAAGAGCTGCAATATCTGCTTCCACCCGATCAATCTGACGATCCAGATTTCCCACATCATTCCTATTCCATCTGGTAAGACGCCGTCTAGCCAACATCAGACGACGAGAAAGGCGGTAAATAGCATTACCCCTGATGGGAAGATGCCAAATTTGAGAAATAATAGACCGAGCCCCCGAGTGGACAGTCCAGAAATGCTCAAATCTAAACTGTCTACGGTGATGCTGATCAGCCTCAGTAGAGATCAATAAGGGGCAATGGTCGGAAGCAATCCTGGGCAGGTGAGAAACATGGGCCGCTGGAAACTTGTGAAGCCACTGGGCCGTAGCCAAAGCTCTGTCAAGTCTTTCCCATACACGAGCTGAGCCATGGCGATTATTACACCAAGTGAATTGGGTTCCGGAATACCCCAGATCCAATAAACCAGCAGTCCCAATAAAAGATTTAAATTCAGTAATATCAGCAGAGGCCGAAACCCGTCTACCCCCACGTTTTTCATTGGCCTCAGTGATACAGTTAAAATCTCCCGCAATAATGGTAGGGAGACCTTGACCAAGAAGGGAAAGCAGCTCAGACCAAAGAATCCGCCGCTCCCTATAATCCGTGCTGGCGTAAACAGTCGACAGAAGCCAGGTGTCAGTGGACCCCGCAGAGATAAGAAGACCAATCTGCTGGTTACACTGATGAAAAGCCTCAATCGAAACAGCAGAGTCACGCCATATGGCCAAAATACCCCCAGACATACCCTCAGCCTGCACAGCATACGATAACCACGACCGGGAAATCTCCCTCCGGAGCCGGGCTAAAGTATCGCCTGACAGTCTGGTTTCCAACAACACACATATATCAAAATTATGTAATTGCAACAATCTATTAAACGAGGATCGAAAGGAAGGCTTTCGAGCTCCTCGAACATTCCATATAAGTATCTTCATTTAAAGATTGGGGGGACTGGGACCCCTCCTTGGTCCTCCACCATAGCCATATCAGATAAACATCCATTACCGAGGGTGCCACTATCAGTAATCATTGGATACTCTGTCATCAAGCCATCCGAATCAACACCTGGAACCACAGGAGGCAAGGACTGATCCGGAGGTATAGTATCAGAGAGAGGACCCACAGTGTTTTCACCTGATTCCTTCATGGGTAAAGTGACATTCGTATCAGTTCTGGGCTTGCTCACCCCCTGACCAGCTTCCTGGATACAAGATGGTAATGACATCTTGGCTAGGGAGTTAAGAGCCCCCTCATTGCTTTTAGGCAAAGAAGTTTTCCCTTTTCCTTTCCTCTTCACTAATTTGGATATGGATCTCGGAGCCGGGCAGTCGACCGATCTGGCCCTTTTCAGAGGGCCAAGAAAAGCATCCTCACCACCCTGAGAATTGCCACTGTCGAGCCCAATCCAGATGAGCTGAAGGGATTATGAATTGTCTGAACTTTGGACTGAATAACAGCATTACTCCCCTTCAGTTCAGACTTCAATTGAGAATTCACTGGGTCTACAGTACCGGCACAGAAAGTAACCGGCACACTAACAGCAGCATTCAAGGGAGCTGATATCACCTCCTTCCCTTCTGAAAGTCATCACCCTGATCACTCGACCCTTGCACCGTCACAGTCGTCTTCATCATTGACGGGGGCAGTTTCCGGCGAGCCACCTTCACCGGCTGCCTCCACCCATCCTTCTCCACGGCCGACAGTTGCTGCGTCATCCGATTCAACTGGGAATGAGCACAGCTACTCGACGCCTTGGAGCCAATATTTGTCTGGGGATTCTTCCGTTCCTCCCGTTTCTGCCCAGGAGACTCCCAACGTTGACGAACAGCCGTCAACCAGGGGCCGAAAGCAGGGGATGGAGAGACTGACTTCTCGCTTGATTCAGTCGACACAGAGCATGGTCCTTCCAGGTGAAGAGAACCGCAACTCGGGCAGAATCCTTCCAAGGATTCGTAGATGAACGGCTGCCAAAAAGGAAGAGAAATGCCCTGCACTCGGTACCCGGCCGGAGGGGACGCCGGAGGTCCATCCGCAAGCAGATACGAGCATAATTTCCCCTGCTTTTGGCCATGGTCGCCGCATCAAGACAATGGAACTGCCCGGCACCTTCAGTGATCGCTCGCAGGAAGTCCTCCTTCCAGAATTCAAGAGGAAGATTTGGAAGACGGAGCCAAACCAGGGCGAAGGGGATAGCGTTCTCAGCCGGGACGAACTCCGGCTTCCAACGATCCATGCCAATGATCTGCCCATTGATGATCCAAGGGAGATTCAACACCAGCTCTGCAGTTTCCGAGTCCTCAAACCGGAAGATGTGGTTGCGGCAGGCCAAGCTGATCGGCAAGATTTCCCCCCGGATTCCGGCACGACGAAACTCCCGAACATAGGCGTCCGCCGGAACCCATTTCTGATAAGAACGAGCTAGGATAGCTCGAACATGCCATTCACCCATCTCGGACTTCAGATCCTCCACCGGAAGCTGAATTACCTCCGGGAATGCATTCTCCAGCCGCGCGATATCCGTCGGCGTCGGGGAAGAAGATACCCAGAAGAAGCCCGCTGAGCCAACCTTCGGCCCACTCTCTCGACCACCATTGACCCCATCCGACGCCATGAGCCAGAAGGGGACACCCAGACGATGGCCCACCGAAAGCAGCGAAGCCGGAGACGGAGACGATCGCCGGAGATCACACAGGCAAAAGCCGTGCACGAATCTTAAAGCTGACTACCAATCAGACGTGGGAGCACCCTTACGCACGATCCTCAAAGCACCCTCAGCATTCCTTTGAATTTTTTTTATTATTCAATCTGCAATAGCTTGCAAAGAGTTGGACGGAAAACAATAGTAGAGTACAAAATCTCCAATTAAAGTTAAAGACGCTTGCCAGTATAGAGGTTAGAGCCAAGGAAGACTACTAGAGGAAAATCTATAGTTTCTCTCCTGCCACAGGTGTCACATGAAAGTTATAATTAATTGATCATAATATATCCTCATAATGATTTGTACATGCTTCCTTCTTCACTCGGAACACATTCAGCTGATAGTAGGGGATGGCCAACTCAAAACTACAGCACTTTAGGATCCTTTAAAGAAAAAAAAAAGAAGGGCATCTAATGAACAAATGGGCTACTAACATAATATTGGACTCGTATAAAATGTACTCATTGTTTGTCCTCTAGCCTTTCTTAACAAAACATCACCTATATGCAGCTTATGTCAGAGAGCCAATTAAAGGAAGACTTTAACTTCTTCTTCTAGGATTTACAGTTTTCATAGAAGAATAGAAGGTATAGATAGCTTCACAATAATTGATATATTTATAAAAGAAGTATACGTTGAACTCGCCATCACTATTGAACTTCCAAATAAGGAATCATATAATGGTGAAAATGAATAGTAGAAAGAAGACTTAGGCTACTCTAGCTCTAGGGATTCTGAGATTGAGAGAGGACCTGACAGTAGCATCTTCGATTACTCTACAGCTCCAAATGATGCCCTTAAAGGATTGTTTCTTAATGACATGATAATTGAGATCCTCAAAAAGATAAACTAGGGGATGGGAGTTACAGGTAGGCACTCGGTCGTTCCGCCCATGGCACAGCACAACCCAGGCCCGTATCGTGCCACGCTCGAAAAAAATTTTCCACTAGCCCAGCACGGTACGGGCCATAAGGGGCATGAGCCGGCCCATCGGGGCGTACTGGCATGGCCCCCCATGCCCGCACGGCATAGGCCGTGCCTGTGCCTAGGCACGGGCCTAGGCACAGCCTCAGCACAGGCTGTTCCTAAGCACGGCCGTGCCTGAGCCATGCTGGGCCTAAAATTTTTTTACCGTATCGTGATTGGCACGACCCGTTTATTACTGAGCCATGCCGATACGACACGGTAATCTTAGAGGCACGATGGGTTTGGGCCGTGCCGTACCAGGCACTATGGGCCTAGGTTGTGTCGTGCCATGCACAGCCCGGTGCCCACCTTTAGTAGGAGTGAGCTGGTAATTTTCTCAAGATTTGATATTCTCATCGTTGCCAAAACTAAAAGTTATACAATTTCAAAAAGGCATCCAAATTCTTGCAAATATCTTTCCATATTGATGACACTCTTTGCGCCATTTATCTCCTTTTCATAGCAAATTGATCCCACAAATAGTAAGCTTTAGAGATAGTCTAGACATGTTCTCAACCTTAGTTGCAACTAAACTTTCATACCCACTTAGCCAGAAATGCTAAGTTTGTATTCTTGAGATTTCTAATACCTAATCCGCCTTCTCTCTTGTCTCAACAAACCTCTTCCCAATTAACAATGTAGTTTAAGCATGCTTATTGATTACTTTCCTTTCCAAAGAAAAGGTTGAGTCCACAATGCCATGAACTGAAACAACAGATCTAGCTTGCTTCAATAGTATCAAAACATCAACCACCAAGATAAAAGAGGGCTAATAAGAATAGGTTCTCTTGACACAGTACTTATTTATATGTAATCTGCTTCCCTAGATAGCAATTGACCGTTACACTATCTTGTACTACGAAAAGTATAGAGAAAGTCCACTTTTTCCATTTTGAAGGAAATCCAAGGATGACCAATACCTTTTTAAGAAATTTTCAATTGACTCTATTAAAAGCTTTCCTAAAATCAAGTTTGTAAAGGAGCTTGGTAAGCCAATTCACTTATATATAGTAGGCTAGGATCTCATGTGCTGTAATAAAATTTTCTTCAATTGATATACCCCTTATAAGTGCAAATTAAGCTTCATTTACAATGAGAGGAAGAAATTTTGTTAGCATGGAAGTCAAAACTTTGGATATAATCTTATAAATGCTATTAAGAAGACTGATGTGCCGAAGACCACACATGAAGAGCAAACTTTCTTTCTTAAAAATCCAAGCAACATAAGTGAAATTCAATCTATGCATCTCCAAGGCATCCTCCAAGGCATTCCTATGAAAGACCTGAAAAGAGAGCATAATATCTTCTTTAAGCTTGTCCTAATACCTCTGAAAGTAGTAGAAAGAGAAACTATCTAGTCATGAGGCTTTGGTAACTCTAAGAGAAACACTGCTTTCTTAACTTCCTCCAAAAGAAATAGATCAACCAAGGGATTCAAGTCAACCAAAGGGAAATCATAATGGTGATTCCAGTCAATAATGGCTGAAGGCGAGGAAGAAACGTTAAACAAATCTTAAAAAGTAGCCATGAAGCTTAGCTATGATTTTTTTTATAAGTTAAGCACTTTTTTATTCACAGCAATCGGAGATGTAATTTAGTTGTCTTACATTTAGATGCAACCTTATAAAAAAAGGCCATGTTTCGATCTCTTTCTTTTACTGAAGTAATCCTAAACCTATATTTCAAAGCAATTCTCCTTTTGATGTATGTCTACAAATGATTTCCTCAAATTTTTTTGAGTGATCATCTCTATCAAAGCAAGTTCACTGCTTTTTTTCTCTCTATCCATCAAGCAATACTATGTAAGAACTTTTGTTTAATTTTTTTATCGATTTTTATCCTATTAAATAACTACCTATTTAGGATTATCCTTAGTCTTCTAAGATTCTTAACCCATACTACTATGTTATTTTGGCCTTTTCTGATAGTCCTCCATGAGCAACGAGCAATAAGGTCCAACCTTTCCTCTTTAACCATCGAGCTTCAAGTTTGAAAACTTTGATTGAATTAGAATAGTAAACCTTAAATTATAATCAAGGTATAATACTTCAAAATAGTCCCACATCGAATGAGAAAGAAAAATTTAAAGAGTTTATAACTAAAGTTCATCTACTATTAATTAACTTATACTCGAGTTTTTAGGGCTACATATTTTTGGCCTAACGACTGAACTGATACTGTAGTAGCCAAAGCCTTTTAAAAGAAAACTGGTCACAAATCCTTCCACTCCACTCTAAAGAAAAAAAGGAATTAATCAAGGCGAGCAAGAGAAAGTCTATCTTTACTATTCGATTAGCTAAAATCTCTTCACTTAAACTCTGAGTCAATGAAACACGGCTTAATGAAGAGAAAGTGAAAGTGATGGTGTCTCTCCTACATTGTGGGTTGTCCCTCTTATTTGCCTAACTTATGGGGTGATATTAAAATCTTCTCTCATAAGCTATGGTCCTTCAAATTAGAAATCATTTATTAACTCAACCAATTCAGCAAAGAAAGCGGTCTTAGGAGAGCGGTCATGAGGGACATAAATAGTAGATATAAAAATACTTCCTTTCAAAGGCTTGAAGGAGAGCTTCACAATAAAAAGTAATGATAGTACATCAACATTCCAACCAATAAGACTTCCCTTAGTTAGCCTTGAGTATTATGGCATTTTCAGTTCAAGATTCTAAAACCTCCAATAGAATAAAGAATCACAGAGAATAGGATGGTAACTTGAACTCTTGGATCAGGACTACATCACACTTATATTCAATAATTAGGTCCTCTATCATATGCCTTTTTGAGAATTTTGTTATTCCTTAATGTTTTAAGATACTATAATCATTTAGTTAATGAAGAGTTATACTTCTATGTTGTTCTAAATTTTGAAATTTTAAAAAATACCTTTTGACTTCATCAAAAACTCTACTTGGCAAATATTGAAATGCTACTTTCATTAAACTTAAAAATCATAAATTCAAATACAAGAACAATGACATTTAATATAATAATAATAATATAATATAACAATAATATATAATAATGAATATAATACATTATATTTGAATATTATTGTAATATTATGATATACTATAAAAAAGTATAATTATTATCTATGAAATATAATTATAATTATAATTTATTAAGTAGTGTAAAAAAATATAATAATATTATAGTATTTAAAATATTTTAATATAGTGCATAAATATGATATTATTATATTATATAACATTATAATTCTATAATATTATACATCATAATATTTTAATATTATATTATTAAATAATAATGATTCATATTTTAATAATATATTATGATATAAAATTAATATTATTATATTAGAATAATTATTATAATTATTATATTATTATTAGAATACTTTATAATAATAATAATAATTCTTGAAGAGATTAAATAGTTGAAAGTGTCATACAATGCCTATTATATTTTTATTCAAAAAATATTTTCTTAGTTTTATTACCAAATAACTGCCAAGATTTTACATCATTATCAAAATATAATTATCAAATTATATATATATATATTTTTAAAAAGATAAGTTCTACCATCAATAGCTGCATTGAATGAGGCCCAAGTTGTCTGGAGATATTTGGACCTTAGACTAAAGGAAAACACTTTGTACACCGCCTCCGGTGCAGCAAGGCCTACATGGGCTGCACCGCTCCTTTCTATTGGTCCACATGGATCCCATGTGGCCTGACATGATGGGACAGAATAGCAGAGAGATAATGTTACTTTTTAATCGTACATTCATTAAAAGTCGTTCAGCCTTTTCACCATTGGTGTGAAGACAAAAATGCCCTTTCCCTCCAGCCTACTTCAACCCGCCATCTTATTTGGATTTTGCTGATAAAAAATCGTAAGGTTCTGGCCTGGAAGACTCACGACACCCTTAGTTCAAGACCCACGACACCCCAGTTCAAGACCCATGACACCCCTAGTTCAAGACCCACGACACCCTAGTTCAAGACCCACGACACCCTCAGTTCAAGACCCATGACACCCTAGTTCAAGACCCACGACACCCCAGTTCAAGACACACGACACCCCAGTTCAAGACCCACGACACCCCTAGTTCAAGACCCACGACACCCCAGTTCAAGACCCACGACACCCCTAGTTCAAGACCCACGACACCCCAGTTCAAGACCCACGAATAGTTCAAGACCCACGACACCCCAGTTCAAGACCCACGACACCCTAGTTCAAGACCCATGACACCCTAGTTAAAGACCCATGACACCCCAGTTCAAGACCCACGACACCCTAGTTCAAGACCCACGACACCCCAGTTCAAGACCCACGACACCCTAGTTCAAGACCCACGACACCCCAGTTCAAGACCCACGACACCCTTAGTTCAAGACCCACGACACCCCAGTTCAAGACCCACGACACCCCTAGTTCAAGACCCACGACACCCCAGTTCAAGACCCACGACACCCCTAGTTCAAGACCCATGACACCCTTAGTTCAAGACCCACGACACCCCAGTTCAAGACCCACGACACCCCAGTTCAAGACCCACGACACCCCTAGTTCAAGACCCACGACACCCCAGTTCAAGACCCACGACACCCTTAGTTCAAGACCCACGACACCCCAGTTCAAGACCCACGACACCCCTAGTTCAAGACCCATGACACCCTTAGTTCAAGACCCACGACACCCCAGTTCAAGACCCACGACACCCCAGTTCAAGACCCACGATACCCCTAGTTCAAGACCCACGACACCCCAGTTCAAGACCACGACACCTTAGTTCAAGACCCACCCCAGTTCAAGACCCACGACACCCCTAGTTCAAGACCCACGACACCCTAGTTCAAGACCCACGACACTTAGTTCAAGACCCATGACACCCCAGTTCAAGACCCACGACACCCCTAGTTCAAGACCCACGACACCCCAGTTCAAGACCCACGACACCCCCTTCTTCCTCTTCTTCTTATCCTTCCTCTCCCAGTGAGCCGAAGCCGGAAGTATGACTGCCTCCCTCTGTGCCTTGACGAGCCTCTCCAGCTGCTCCTCGCTCACCCCGAACGCCTTGGTGCTTGGGGGAGGCATGCATCAGGGTTTCATTAGGTTCTATTTAGCTGTCCAGTTGTTACTGATTACTGCTTTGAGCTTTTCTCAAACTTGGCTTGGGTTACCATCTCCATGAGGCTTCAGCTGTCATGGTTTTTTATGCCTTTTTTTTTTTTTTTTTTATTGCATAAAACTTTGGATGTTCATTGTTTCTCAGAAGTCCTTGCAGCTGCTGCTCTGTCAGCATATCGTGTGCTAAATTTTCCCTTCAACCTTCAAATCTTTTCCATTTTGCTTTCTCCATCATCATCATGTCTTCAAACTTGGCTTCTCTCTGTAGATTATGCGCAAGTTTTTCGGATTAATGGGAGGCAAAAGCTCCACGGAGACGGGCGGCAGCCGGAACATCAGGCATCCTCCTTATCATGACCACAGGGGAAGTAGCGGTGATCCATGGGACATCAATTAAGCCTTAATATATAATTAACTTTCTATTCCATTTTCTAAACATCTTCATGTCAGGTTAATTCATTGAACTACTAATTAAGGTGGCGAATTGAGCATGACACTTGCATGCAGGGATCGATGCTATCACCGCACGTTAACCCAACGGCGACAGAGTACGGCGTCGTCCTCCGTGGTTCGGGGAGTATTCAGGTGGTGTATCCAAACGGCTCAGCGGCCATGAACGCCGAGGTGTCGGAGGGAGACGTCTTCTGGATTCCCCGCTACTTCCCCTTCTGCCAGGTCGCGTCCCATGGATCACCGCTGGAGTTCTTTGGCTTCACGACACGTTAACCCAACGGCGCAGAGGGAGGCAGTCATACTTCCGGCTTCGGCTCACTGGGAGAGGAAGGATAAGAAGAAGAGGAAGAAGGGGGTGTCGTGGGTCTTGAACTGGGGTGTCGTGGGTCTTGAACTAGGGGTGTCGTGGGTCTTGAACTGGGGTGTCGTGGGTCTTGAACTAGGGTGTCGTGGGTCTTGAACTGGGGTGTCGTGGGTCTTGAACTAGGGGTGTCGTGGGTCTTGAACTGGGGTGTCGTGGGTCTTGAACTAGGGTGTCGTGGGTCTTGAACTGGGGTGTCGTGGGTCTTGAACTAGGGTGTCGTGGGTCTTGAACTGGGGTGTCGTGGGTCTTGAACTGGGTGTCATGGGTCTTGGGGTGTCGTGGGTCTTGAACTGGGGTGTCGTGGGTCTTGAACTAGGGTGTCGTGGGTCTTGAACTGGGGTGTCGTGGGTCTTGAACTAGGGGTGTCGTGGGTCTTGAACTGGGGGTGTCGTGGGTCTTGAACTAGGGGTGTCGTGGGTCTTGAACTAGGGTGTCGTGGGTCTTGAACTGGGGTGTCATGGGTGGGGTGTCGTGGGTCTTGAACTGGGGTGTCGTGGGTCTTGAACTAGGGTGTCGTGGGTCTTGAACTGGGGTGTCGTGGGTCTTGAACTAGGGGTGTCGTGGGTCTTGAACTGGGGTGTCGTGGGTCTTGAACTAGGGGTGTCGTGGGTCTTGAACTGGGTGTCGTGGGTCTTGAACTGGGGTGTCGTGGGTCTTGAACTGGGGTGTCGTGGGTCTTGAACTAGGGGTGTCGTGGGTCTTGAACTGGGGTGTCGTGGGTCTTGAACTAGGGTATCGTGGGTCTTGAACTGGGGTGTCGTGGTCTTGAACTGGGGGTGTCGTGGGTCTTGAACTAGGGTGTCATGGGTCTTGAACTGGGGTGTCGTGGGTCTTGAACTAGGGTGTCGTGGGTCTTGAACTGGGGTGTCGTGGGTCTTGAACTAGGGGTGTCGTGGGTCTTGAACTGGGTGTCGTGGGTCTTGAACTAAGGGTGTCGTGAGTCTTCCAGGCCAGAACCTTACGATTTTTTATCAGCAAAATCCAAATAAGATGGCGGGTTGAAGTAGGCTGGAGGGAAAGGCATTTTTGTCTTCACACCAATGGTGAAAAGGCTGAACGACTTTTAATGAATGTACGATTAAAAAGTAACATTATCTTTCTGCTATTCTGTCCCATTATGTCAGGCCACATGGGATCCATGTGGACCAATAGAAAGAAGCGGTGCAATTCATGTAGGTCTTGCTGCACCGAAGATGGTGTACAAAGTGTTTTCCTAGACTAAATCCCAGACCCAGCACTTGCTAGCCTATGCCATCCTGGATTTGCTTCCAGGGTACTCAAAAGTATTGAAAAGAACAGGTAAGGAAATGCGGTACCGTTGATTGGACATGACTTCTTAAAATTTATCTTGGAAAGCTAATACTCTGCTTGCAAAAGTTTTACCATCAACCCATTGAGACCTCGTAAGCTGATTGAAAATATTGGACGTTGACTTAATCTAAATTGATATGATCATTCATTTGTATCATAAAAATAAATATATATATTGGACCTTAGACTGCATCCATGTCTCAGCACTCGGGTAGCTCAGGCCGACCTGGATTGGCTTGCACAGCACTCAAAATTATTGAAAATAACTGATGAGGAAATGGAGTACCGTCAGCGGCTCTAACGAATAGACCTATGTTGAGCTCTTTTTAAAACTGATGTCATTTAACATCAATTTTATAATATTAAAATAAAAAATATAAAAAAAATAAAATAAAATTTATGATTATTGATCATCGTGACAGTTAAAAATTTATTATTTTTAAAAAATATTATTTGAAATAATATTTTTTTTAATTTTTATTTTCGTTCAAAATCTCTTTTCATGTAAAGAAGCGTGTGAAATTATGCATCATAAAACATCACTTCAAATGATGCTTTAAAAGTGTTATTTCAACCGGCGATCCTTTCATCCGCTGAGATAACAATAGGAAAGATTCGTATTAAAAATATTGTTTTAATTAATATTTTTAATTTTAATTTTACTTTTATAAATATTTAATTTCAACGCTGAAACAATTTAAAAACCGGTGTCAAAAACACAAGTTTAAAAAACAGCTGGACCTATGTTGGTTGAAAATACGAGGCCTTCGACTGCATCCGAGACCCTCGCCTGCACGGCATTCAATGGTATTGAAAAGGACAAGGCGAGGAAATGGAGTGCCCTCTATTGAGCTTGGCTTTTGAAAGTAATCTTAAAAGACCTACGTTTGTGGGGTTGAGGATTAGTTGCTTTCGACTGATGGTTATAACTTTATAGGTATTTTTATTTTTTTGACAGCATGAACTGGTATTATTTATGCTATTTATCACTTGAGCTATTGCTCATTGAGAAAAACTCTTTCACAATTATCAAATGGATTATTCGAATGGGGATCCATATTTTATTCTAAATTTTTTTATCAAAAATATTATGATTTTTTTTAGACGATTTGTACTCCTGTGATTTATCATGTTTATCGAAAGATCATTATTGCGATTGAATTGCTTCTTTTTTACTTGCATCTTGATCAATGAAAATAGTACTATAAAATTTTTTATTTAATTATTTTATAGTAAATTTTATATTTTAACCTTACAAGTTTGACTCGTCTTAAAGTGGTATGGTCACTCGCTTCTTAAAAAAAAAAAAAAAAAAAAAAGACCTACGTCAGTACGTTGTTGCGTTTTGGTGAAGGGAGCGGAAAATGAATAAAGAGTTGGCCACCTGTCAATAAAAACAACCGACACCGGTGTCGGTTGATTGCTTCACCTCACCACACCCTCGAGAGGCCGCCAAATATTAAGAGCCGGGAAGAGTCTGGACAAAATAGAAAGAAAGCGTATTATTATTATTATAAGAATCAATAGCATAATCATCAAAATTTTGCCTGTTTGATTCATAATTCAAAAAATTATTTTTAAAAACATAAATTATATTTAAAAATTTAAATTATATTATATTGATTTTTAATATTTAAAAATATTTAATTGATATTTTTAAAAATTATTTTTTAATTTAAAAAAATCATAAAGAGAAGGAGAAAAGTAAATTCCTATGTTTATAACGTTTTAAGTAAGAAAAAATAAAATTTAAAAATATTTAAGAAGAATTTGAAGGGAACATTGCTATGACATTTTTTAGATTCATTCAGAGGTTATTTTAAAAAAGTATTTTTAAAAATGATATGATCAAACATATTTTTTATTCTATAAATTAAATTTTTTATTTTTAAAAATAAAAATAAAAATAAATTTTTACTATTTGGCTCTCGATCACCCCAAAAAAAAAAAAAATTGTAACGAATATTTAACAAAACTTTCCCAAATTTACCATAAAACCATTTTAATATTTTTTTAAGGTAATTAAGAAGGAAAAATCCACTTCCCTTTCATTTTCATAAAACCTATGTCCTCTCTTTTCTTGCAAAATGATTTATTTTGAATTTAATTGGATTATATATTCTTCCTTAGATTTACATGTATAAATTTGCATTATTCGTTCATCCCTAAATATTGCGTTCATGAACGCTAATTTTATGTGTAATCATAAGATTGGTAAAATAAATTATTTCTAAAAGAAATAAATCAACTATTCATATTATAAAATAAAATTAAGTGATTTTCCTTCCAAAATATCCTGTTATTTCTATTATCATAGAGTTAAACATGGTTAACACTTTTTTTTAGAATGCAATCACTATAGAATATATTTATAAAAGAAATAAAATTTACGACGACATTAATTTGTAAGTAAATTTTAATTATGAAATTAAAATAAAATTGTATTTAAATAAATAGAAATTAAATTTAATGTTTAATTTTTGTAGTCGGAGACGGCGGGCTAAAAATATCGATGCGAACCGGCCCCGGTGCGTCTTCGGTTCACACTCAAATTTCGGACGGGGAAAGATTCGCACTCTCTCATCCCTGGCGATAAAAAGGTGTTCCGTCTCTGACCGAGCGAGTCCAGAAATTCCTTTGAGATATTGGATCAAGGAAAGGGAGCGAAAGGAAGTTGCGATCAAAGAGGAGGAATGAGTTCGGGATCTTTCTTCAAGGTTGTGGCCAAGAACTTTGACGTTCTCGCCGGGTATGATTCCCTTCGCCAACGAAAAGCTTCGATCTGTTTTCGTTTTTTTATAAAATCGTTTCTGCCTTCCTGATCATATTCCAGTTGAAGAATTCAATTTTTCCGGTGTTTAGGTTGATAAAATTTGTTGGTATTAAACTATTTGTTGCGTTTGATTGTTATTTACTATTTGATATAGGGGGCGCGTTCCCAACTTTAGTTCTTTAGATCCTAACCGTCAGGACCGTTTCTATTGGTTCCTTGATGATTTTGTTTCCAAAAAAAATTAAATCTTATCTAATTTAGATTGAATAGCTTATGGATCTTGTTCTGTATTAATAGTTTGTTGTGCGCAAAAAGTAGTTTTCTTCTAGAATTGGGAAACAGATTTGCTGTAGTTAATTACTTCAATATTTCTCCATTTTTTAGGTTTTTTTGTGTTAATATGCGCTAAAATTTCCCCTACTCCCTTCCTTTTTCTTCCCTAGATTTTACTATGTTGACACGTTTGAAAGTCTGTTCTATGAACTTTGACTCCTTTATTGTTAATGCATTCCTTGTTATAGTATAAGTAGCAAATTTCTTGTGGGTTAATATCTTAAGCTTCTTTGCCCTTCTCATGTTCAAAAGGTGGTTCTGTGTTTCCTTCCGTGTCGACATGTCCCAATAAAGATTTTGAAAGATGTTATGCTCCTATCTCAGGCCTACTTGCGATAAACATAGAACTCTGGAATTCAGATGCACCATCATGCGAACTATGATGCACTGAAGTGTCATCACAGAGAGTGGCTTTATCGCAACATCCCTTTGTATGGCAGGCAGGCACAATTTGAGGATTTAGTTTCCACTTCACAACTGACCTAAATTGCATTCATTTAATTGAAATAATTGGTGGGGCTTTTTCTCAACCTTTTTCCACACATAATAAGAAGCAAAACTGTTATCTTTTTGTCCAATTATTGATACTATTGCTTAATATCAATTGCAACAAATTAGAATTTTGATAGTGACTCAAACAAATTGTTAAATAAAATAGAAGAATTAGGATAGGATGACTGCTTCGAGAGGTTCAGGCCCGTATATAATCTCTTTGAGGGATTAAACCTCCAATAAAAGAAGAACCAATAATACTATGTCATTGATCAAAAAGAAGTCATAAAGGCGTTTACATATTTATAGAGTTGTAACCTCATAATTAAGAAAAATTAAACACAAGTAGGAAAAGAAATTGGAGAATATAAATAATCATAATTAAGGAAATAGTAAATAGTTTGGGCTTAAGAGTTTTCCTTGATAACCAGATCCCCTCCAATCAAGGAAATCTGATGAATTGAAGGAGTCCTCAAAATTAGGGAGATCCTAACATTCTACTACTCTTAATAGCAAGCTTGTCCTCAAGACTATTCAGCAACAAACTTTGAAAATTTATCCACCAAAGTAGAATAAGATTCCCAAGTTGTTTCTTCAACTGGTAAATTAGCCCGTTGCTCTAAAATTTAGTTGGTAAAGTAGAAATTTATACCAATATAAGTTTCTTTGATTATGCTTTGCAAGCCTTTTCAAAGTTCTGACTTTTGAGTCATTATGGAACCTTCTAACTAACATTGGTCTCTAGATTCTTTCCTCCGCATGCTATTAAACTTGCTTTTTCCAGTAATCTAGTAATGCTTTAATGTATATTCTCCTTTATCTGAAGTTTTGTAATCAGTTGGTTTATGGAAGGGTATTAATGGGTATAGAGTATGTAACTAATAATATGTCTTCAAATTCCTGGGTAGGAATTTTTTTATTACTATTAATTTAGCATAGCTTGATATCAAAATGAAGGCATAGACATATCCTCCTTCCCGTAAGCTTGTAATACAGAATCTTAATATTGTCCAATGCAAATCAATTTTTAGGACTGAGCATATATTTGCATATTAACTGACTAGAAAAAGAAAAAAGGCATGCTGAATAATCCCTTTCATCTTGTGTTGAAAGAAAATGCTTGGATGATCATAGTCATGAAATTGGTTAGAAAGTATGAATAGGTACTTTTGTAATTAATTGCTAAAAATTAAGAATTTCCCATTTTATGGGAAAGATTCTGGATGACAATGATCATGAGTTCAGTTTGATGGGCATTTTTGTAGTAAATTACCAAAAGTTCCTAAAAAAAAAAGAATGCCATAACCAACAGACTGTTGCATAAGGTTTTTATCTTGGATGAGACCTTGGTTTGTATCTTGGCTTCTTTTATCTTGAATGATATGAATCATCAAGTCCCAAAATATTTAGCTGATACCCTCCTTAAATTGAACATTAGTTAGTAACTCTCAAAATCAATCCTTGAAATAATTGTTAATCCTGTATTTATCATATGGGCTGAGGTTTTGATATCTTGGTCCTAAAATAGAGGTAGAGATCTCTGAAGATCTTGGACCTTTAAAAATTTCCCTATTTTCCATCTTGGCCATGATAAACTGAGATTTTGGTCCATCTTGGTCTTGCTTGCTCACTTAGATGACGAATGTTTCAGCGAGCAGAACAACTGATGTGGTGTGACCTTTTTTCATCAACAAGGCATCGATTGGGCTTATAGAAAAGTAATAATATTACCAAGTAGGAGTATAATTTTTTTTTAATGTAAATACGTGAAATATATCTCTTAACTAACCCCACCAAACATATTCTTTACCACCAAGTCTCACCCGAACTAATTGGATTGACTTATCTACTCCCTAGTCTTCTCATTGATTCTTTTGGAGTGCATATTGTAGTTTGAGCTTACTGTACACAATCAGTGGTCAATCCATTGTCAACCCTTCACCTTTTCATCTATACTTGTAACTAATGGCAATATTGTTAGAGCTAAGAAGTTTGTAATAAGTGGTGGAAATACCTGTGATGTATACCTAATAAGATCATGATTCTGGTTGTAGATACATAATGAGATCATGTTAGAGGTCTCTGTTCCTTTTTTATATGTATACCTGTTATTTATGTACTTGTTTCAAATCATTAGGAACTCATTCAGGATAATCGCACATGTAGTCTTCCCATGTTAAGTTTTTAACATTCCTGTAACCAAGTTTTTAATAAATTTTGGAAGTCTCCCTTGTATCTGTCTAATTCTGGTGTTGAACCCATGCGATCAGAGATGAAAATCTATATGACTTGAGCTTTTGAGCTAAATTGTAATTTTAGAGTCCACAATTAGAACCCCACCACAAATTTCAGAGAATAGCAGGTGCTGCTGTTTTCAGAGAGAGTGTTACAATTTACTTCTGAATACTCGCTATAGAAAATCCAAGAGTTGTCAGGCTATCACAAGGGGTTTAGGCAATGTAATTCCCTGTAAAAACCATTGTTATCTGGAAGTATAGCTGAGGCTTGAAAAGAATGATAAGTTTGTCAGCTGCTAGGTGTGGATGACATGCACTTGGAACTGTCATGTCTTGTTAAGTGCACCAATTAGTTTACCTTATGCTGTGCTGTGAGTAAGAGTATTTTTTTAGTGTTTTGTAAATCCATCATGGTTGATTGGATTTAATAATAGAAACCAAGTGATGAATTGCATCGTTCAGTCTAATATTTGGGGCTACTTATTGTTTACTATGTATGGCCGATTACCTGATTCCATCTCATGATGTCACATGTTGAATCATATGTGTGAGCAGTTTGGGGCTACTTCTCAGCGATCTGGATTCCTTATGTCTAAGAATCTAAAACCTAAGAAAGAAAAGAACAAGTTAGGGGATCTTTTACATTTTGACATTGTCCTATTGTAAAAATATGGGAAACCATTTGCTGCCGTTTTTATATTGGTTTTTCTTATGTTCCTGACAGCTTTTTCTGTGACTGATTTGCAGGCCTGTGGTGACACTTGTTTACCCTTTGTAAGTCGCATTCATAATTTGATTTTCACAAGATGCACTGGTATCTCTTATTATTACTAGTATATCACTTTTGTGGGATTTTGACAGGTATGCTTCAGTCAAGGCAATAGAAACCAAATCTCCTGTTGATGATCAGCAATGGCTCACTTACTGGGTCTTGTATTCTTTTATTACTCTGTTTGAAATGACCTTTGCCAAAGTGCTTGAATGGTATGTTACATTTCTATTTTTTCCTGAGTCAGTTCATGGAGCTTGTATCTCCAAATTTATTATCTTCTTATTAGTGATGCTTGATATTACTTGATTTTTTTTATTTGCTAGAATGGATCTTTGATTGTGATATGATGTAATCATTGTTTGGCTCCACTATGTGAGAAATTGGTTATCATTAGCTGTCCATGTATCTTGAATTGAGAAAATGGTGTATTTATTTCTTGCCAAATCACAAATTTGTGATATATAAGGAGTATGAAGTAAACTAAGCACCATATAACTCTCTACATAAACGTTAGTTATGGGGATAAACTGTGCTTAGGTTATGATTTTATTGTTCAGGTGAACCTGTACATCAGTGATGCTTAATGCTTCAGCTTGGGCAAAAAGCTGAAAACAATTTTATATGTTTTATAGTTGGTATAACATAATATAGCCACTAGATTAGGGGATGCTACTATTTTCCCCTCCATTTCTACCTATCATCCTGATGTAACTCAGCAACTAAAGTGGGATATGCACGCATTTTCCCTTTTCTCTCTCTCTCTCCTCACAATTTCATATGATTTGAAAAGAGAATTTGCCCTGCATTATTGCATGTTAGATGGTAATTCTGGGAGGTTTCATATGTTCTAGAACCATGGTTGCATCTAATTTCCGAGGGACAAGACGAAGGATTAAAGTGTTGCATGTTGGTGTTGCACCAGCCTAGCACTAGCCAAGCATGTTTTGTGTCATGTTGTGCAGTGCTTGGCATTCAGAGGCATGCATTAGCACTGCTAACATGCCAAGAAATGGCTTTGTGCCAGTCAGGCACTGAAACATTACGTGTCAATCCATGCTGACCAGCATGTAAGGCACCATGATCTATGCAATTGTGTCTTGCTTCTTATTGATTTATATTGCCACAATGTGTTATGTATTCTTCTATAATATGTTTATCTGCACCTCTCATAAAAAATGAGAACTTTAGCAGTTCGATTTGATTTTTTTAGCTTCCTGCCTACATTGTTTTCATGCAAGGCTCTCAGTCTCGTGCTTTTTGTGTGTTGCAATTTGCATATATTTCTTGCAGGCTTCCTTTCTGGTCCTATGCAAAGCTGATGTTCAACTGCTGGTTGGTCTTACCCTACTTCAATGGTGCTGCATATGTTTATGAGCATTTTGTGAGGCAGTTGTTGGTCAACAAACAAACAGTAAACCTCTGGCATGTCCCAAAGAAGCTAAACTTCTTCAGTAAACAAGACGATGTTTTATCACTTGCAGAAAGATACATTGAAGAGAATGGACGTGAAGCATTTGAAAAGCTCATAAGCAAGGTATGCTTGCACAGGTTCCATGATACTGAAGAATTTATTTTCCACTCCTTTTGGATGCATTTGTATTAATTTAGCCATCTTGCTTTGTTGCAAATTTGTGTCGCATTGAGCTATCTGACATGAGCTTCTTGTGCTACAACTCTCAAATCACACCATGGTATGTCGTACCAGTCGGTATGATGTCATATCGGACATACCATATTGAGCATACCAGGTGTACCGAACTGCATCAGAATTTTATCAGTACATCCATCGTTATCGAGACGGTGAAGCATGGTTCACACCATATTAAAATGTTCTTCTATTACATGCTTTTTCGATAGTCTCTTACAATCCTACAAGTCAATTTCTGTGATGTCAACTCTTGGTGCCGGTTTTCCTGAGACAGACACCTGAAGCTGAACTTTTCTATGTACCACATACTTATTTCTTTTCAATATTCTTCTATTTTCAACTTCTAATAAAACTCAGGTCAGCTACCTTGTGTCTAATTGCTGACAGAGTGCGCTTCTTGCTATTCTATGTCAGTTTTTCTCTTGCCTACATTGAAATTATAAACAATTCACCACTTCATCATTTATTTGATGCTAAATTGCATGATTGCTGGTATGGCTCTTGCAAAGTTGAGTATTTACTTCATATGGTAATTAAAATTATTGCCAACCCCAAATAGTTGGGAAAAGCTAGATAGTTATGGTATGTAGGAACACAAGTTGTTTTTTAAGGCAGAAATTTGAATCACAGCATTGAAGAAGATAATATACCCCCGCTCTTTGCTGTGGAATTTCTCCAAGTCAGAAATACAGTAGTCGATCATTTTTTTCTTTAATTGTCAATATATTGTGGTATGGATTTTTAATCCTCACCAAATGGAGAAAACTTACTGGACGGAATGTCATGTTTTGCAGTCAGATAGAGCATCGAATTCCAGGAATAACCGGCGTTCAATTTTAGAGGAGGTAGAAGCTGAAACAGAACCAAAGACCTGGAGTGAAAATTATACTATCTTTGATGACCATGGTCGATACTAAAGTCAAAATTTCTTTGTTGTCTCCATTTGGTGAGCTCAATAAGTATGCTGATCCCTTTTTTTTGGTTTTCACTAAATTCATCATGAATATATGACAGTTTTCTTTTGACAGTGTGTTCAAAAGCAAGCATGACAATGAAGTTTATCATCAGTCTCAGAATGGACTCTTAGTTGTCTGACTTAATGAGATAGTTCTGCTTCGTTTTCTGTCTGACATGTACATCTGTTTGTCCAAGATGTATGTGCTTTGTAAATCAAGACCTCCCCTTCTTCTGATCCAAGACTGGAGCTCAGTATATCCTCTTTATACCCATGTAATTATATAGTGTGTTCTGGTTTTGTTTAATCTTTTATAGAGTCGTAATCAATTCAAATCCTTGAAACTCTGAGTAGTTAATTTGTGTTTATCTCCTGCATCGTAGTGCTTTGACCTCTAAAAGCACTGTTTTTTGTTTTAATTGGTTTCTCCTTACTGAAAAAGAACAAAAGGTGGATGACTATTTGATACATGTACTGAAGAAATAGTTGCTTGCGAAATTATATTATCAATACCCAATTCCATGATATTTATGTTGCATAGCTCTTTGCTTGTCTTGTAGGTCATCCATGTACCATACAACAATATGGTATCATGAGATGCTAATATAAAATCCATATTTATGTTGCATAGCTCTTTGCTTTTCTCTCTTTATATTCTTTAGAACAGTTATGCTTTTCTTTCTCGCCTTCCTTGGAGAAGAAAGGCAAGGCCAACTGATGCACAAAAAAAAGAGGGGTTTGGCTTATAAGAAGTGTTGGCTGTGCCTTGCAAATGAGTACAACATTTTGCGACGGTTTTAGCCTGAATTTATGGCTGATGAGAATCCTTAAGAGCTTATTCATTGCTTTCATCTGTATAACTTAGAAAGAAAAGAAACAAGGTCCAACAACTTTTGTTCCTCTCAAGAGGGACTAGGTGGTTTGTTTCCTCTCATAGTGGTTTAGTTATGTTGAGTTGGATCCATGAGGATGATTTATATACTACAACATGGTTTAGGGCGAAATAATATAAACATGGACAATACATAGACACGGTATGATTTCTGCTACTTACAACGCCAAAGGCTTGGATTTAGCGTTGTCCGTTACTGCTATCATGTGAAAATTTTGTTTTTTCTTCTCCCTATGCGTACCACGTGTGTATAGGAGGGACTCAAGGCTTGGCTGCAAAACATCTGGAACGGGTTGTGCTAAAGTTAATTGCAAAAGTTTACATAACTCGCCGAAGAAATATAGCATCATTGTAGATATATTATTTTGTTTGCAAAATTTTAAATTGGTGTCGTTGCATTAAGTGATGAACCTTTTTGAAGCCACTGTTCATTACTGTCGTAAAAATAACGACAGTTATTTGCCTAGCTCCATCCAGACAGTTATCGACTGAAAGAATTGTTAGGTAAGAATAATAGAATAAAATATTCTTTATTTGCAGAAAAAAAAAAAAAAAAAAGACATCATCTTTCAGCTGAAATGTGAAGATTTTATAAGTGGACGAATAACGAAAACGTCAAATAATAGAATGTTGTTTACATTGCTTGATGTTGGCAAGGTTTAATTTAATGCCTGATTTAACGTTATAACAGAACTGATATAAACTGCTGATATATGATCACTTTAATGCAACTAATAACCAATTATTTTCAATTGTATTTTTTAATAAAATAATACCATCTCTAATGAACTTGTCTGAAAATAATATTTTTTTAATTAAATAAACAGAATATAATTATTTTTCATTATTTTCTACTATAATGCCATTATAACCAAGGGCGGCTGCGGTTATATATATATATATATATATGTATTAAAATTGTTATTCATATAGGACAGTGAAGATTGCAAGGAGCCCTGCTTGGATTAGGTTTACGGTCGGTGCCATCGGTTGCCAGTCCGCTTGGTTCACAAAAACCTAATTTTTTTGTCAAAACTGACGGGATGTGAGAATGCGAGCGCCGACTCGTCCTCGTCTAAGTTTTCTTACTCTCACTGGCCCTGTTCATCCCTAACTCGGCTACTCCTCCTAGTCGGTCCCCTTCATCCTCGGCTCGGCTACTCCTTCCGGTCGGCCCCTTCGTCCCCGGCTTTGGTGGGGGGTGCAAGCGGAGAAGCTGGGGTGGGGGGCCAGCTAGAAGAAGACGGTGTTGGGATGATGGGGATAGCAAGAGGCCGTGCCGGAGACGATGAAGGTCTGAGACGTTGGAGAAGAGAGGAGGAGAAGTGACCGGAGAGAGCAAAGGAGGTTGATGGGGGGGGGGGGGGAGGAGCTTCTAAATACACCGCAAAAATTACCCCCCATCCACCCATTTTTTTTAAAAAACTTACATTCCTAAACTACTCTTAAATCCCTCTCCCATCCATTTTTTTCTCATCACATCCTCTCCCTCACCTAGAGGTGGGCACTGGCCGTGCCGGACCGGCCAAATTAATGGGTCGTGCCTGGCACCACCGTTAAAAATTTTTGGCGCATGGCACATGGCCCATTTTGGGTCACGGGCCATCCCGGGCCCAAATCTTGTTGGGCCAGGCATGGCCCATCCGTGCTGGGCCAGGCCTATGAGTCGTGCCTGGCTCGGCCCATGATGGGTCATGCATGGGCAATTTTTTTACAAAATTATTGACTCAGTCTTTTATTTTTTTTAAAAATAATCGTACCAGACATGGCCCTTGATAATCATGCATAAAATTAAATAATATAATTTTTTAAGAAAAAGATCGTTTTTAACTTTTTATACGTTTAGTTGCATAAAAATAGTTTTAAAAATAGTTTCTTATACGTAATTAGAAGTGTTATGCATAAAAAAAATACAAATTTAACTCATATCTTTAGAATGAAGATAAAATTATCAATGTAAAAAAATATAATTTTATTAAAATAATTTAGGTTTAAATAATTTAATTTTAAGAATTTAAATTTTTAGCTATTATATTAATTAAATTTTATTAAAAATTTATCTCTATTTATCCTTATGAATCATTGTTTTTAGTTTTTTTTTTTTTTGATTATTTATACTATTCAACCATTGATCCATCTATTGGATCATTAAGTTACTGGTCCAATCTTCTAGTTGTGTTAAAGTCTACAAGCCTAGTTCTAACTATTGTATGCAATTGACTATAGCTTGTGAGTCACATTTGTAGTAATACATCACTAGTATATATCTTTTTGGTTACATTTGCATTATTATATTTAAGGCGTGCTGCATGTTTGAATGGCAACCTCTTCGGCTTTTGTTCATTTATTCATAATTTAACATCAGAAAGAAAAAAATAACAAAAAGGAATAATACCTACTAAATTTAGATATTCTCCTGAAGACTCGAATTTATAAGAAAGATTAGGTCGTTTGGTGCACTGTACGCATCATGAACGAGTCAGGCAAAAAAGTCTGGTCTCTTGACGTTAATCGTGCTCTTGTTGAGCGAAACCAGCCAGAGAGCACAGTGGGCCCAAAAATCACCTTATGGACTATCCTGAGGACCATACTTGCAAATGCTGCGCATCTAATGCATGCTTTGTGCACTGAAGATTGATGCACAAAGTCTTTTTTAACATGAGAGAAGTTGAGATTGATGCTCTTGGAGCATAGAGTGTGCTTTAATAAGGCCTTTTGTATGGGCCTTATATGAAGTTCCTAAGGCTTGAATTGGTTTCACTTCTAACAATATAGATTTCACTTCTAATAATATAGGTTTCACTTCTAATAATATATATTTTAATTATTAAAATGAGTCATCTCTATTTTTTTTCTCCTTTCTTATTGTATTCTATAGGTCAGGCCTAGTCCCCCTCCCTTCATGTGCCATTTTAATTTTAAATTAATAAACGGGTAGGGGTCTATGCCAAACCCCCCTACCATTAAGATGGCTTCATATTAATAAATTTATTTATTTTTAATAAATTTTTAATTTATTAAAAAATATTTTTTTATAATTTCTTTTTATCAAGGCCTTATGGGCCGTGCTTAGCACGGCATGGCACAGGCCCAGCTGGGTCGGCACAGCCCAGGCCCACATGGGTCTGTGCCATGCCGTGCCTGGCACGGCCCACCTGGGTCGACACGGCCTAGGCCCATGTTGGTCGTGCCTGGCACGGTACGGCACGGGCTCATATGGGCTTAGGCTGTGCCGGCACGAGCCCGTCATGGGCTGTGCCGTGCCGGGCTAATTAAAACAAAATTTGAGTCCGGCATGGCATGGTTTACTGAGTCGTGCCGGCATGGTCCGGTATTGTAGCAGTACCGGACCGTGCCAGACATGGCCCATTTCGTGCCGAGCCGTGTTGGCCTGGGCGGCACAGTTCAGTGCCTATCTCTACCCTCACTCCATCCAGCTGCTCTCCTTTTTTTTCTCTTCACACCCTCTCCCTCATCTCACGCTGCTCCAGTCTTCCATCGCACCAACTTTTCTCCTCGGCTTCGATCGTTCTGTTCAGCCTGATCCCTATCTAGACCGAAAGGCCTATGTTCGATCTGACCTCTATCCAAACTGAAAAGCCTTTGTTAAGCTATATTGGTTGAACAGAAGTCATCTGTTCGATCCTGTTTAACTGAATAGAGGCTCTTTATTTGGCTCTCTATTAGCTGAGAAAGAAAGAGAAAGAAAAGAAGGAAAGCCGATGCCGAAGGTGAGGAAGAGGGAGAGAAGGAGACGGTGCCAAATAGATAGTGGATGGAAAGGGTAGGAAAGCCGATGCCTAAGGTAAGGGAGAGGAAGGGAGGAGAGGGAGAGGAATTTTTTTTTTTTTAATATGTGGGTGCGGAGAGTAACTCTCGCGGTGTATTTAGAAATTCCCTTGATGGGGTTTTAAGGGTCGGCACGTGCTAGTAAAAGACGGAGGTATTGCGTACGTAGATTTCAAAATGGATGGAGGATATTGCAGGAGATTCTGCTACCCCAAATATAGCAAAAAGCGCTGGAGCAAAATCTTTGCAACAATTGCTATCATTTTAATAAAATAAATAAGATCGTACTTTTTTTTTTTTTTTTATAGCAAACAATGGCCGACATCCTTTTATAACACGGTAAAACTATCATCCTCGAAGGCATAGTAACTGGTACAAGAAAACAGAAGATTTAATGATCGGTCTCCCGATGACCCTTCTGCTTTGACGAGAAGCCATGCACCATCTTTCTTTAATAGATATGGTCCCTAATAAATCTATCCAGTACATCAATAAAAAAAAATATATACTAATACAATAAATATGCACAATGAATAATATATATATATATATATATAATGGATGAATAAATTTATACGACTTATAAAACTAGTCAACCCAATGATATATTTTGATCATTGTCATGGGATACAGTAAAAATTAGATTCTACTTTTGAGTAAATTGGTATTCTAATTTTTATACTCATGTTTGATTCGCATAAAAAAAATAAAATAAGGATGGCATTTCAATTGCTGTAATTTATGTTTCGCTTGCACAATAAGAAAACTTAGATTCAACATATTTTTAATATAAAGAAATTAGCATGTAGTATAGGCAATGAAAAACATTTTCACGATCCCTGAACTGCGATGATAGCATCTTTTTTGTGAAGAAAAGGCAGAGATTGGAGTCATATATATGGTATGGCTAATAGAGAGAAAGTAAAAGAAGTTGGTAACACACTTGATGGCTTTAAAAAGAGCAACATGAAGTGATGACGCTAAGTCACCATCTTCAAACGTCGGGGAAGACGGATGTCTCGCTCCGGGAAATCCTGCAAGAAAAGTCCCCGGGACCGGTAGCACCGGTGGGGACCCTCCGACGATCAAGTTAGTGGCTTGGGTTCAGACAAGGAACCACCCCCCGCGAAGAGAAGCTGGGGCAGTTAGGGTTTTTGCTGAGAGGAAGAAAGCTCAGAGAGCCAGAGTTCGGATCTTTCTTACAGCCTGAATATGTCTCTTTTATACCTGTCCGAATACAGTGACTTGCAGCTTCGAAAGACCTTTCTTGTACTGTCACCGATGGATGTGACTGGGCTCCATTGCTAGAGGCGGCGAGTCGTACACCCTAGTAAGGCATGGTGGCGCACAGAGGCATGCAACATGCCAAACATCGTTATGAGGCATGACCCTCCGTACCGGGGCACACTTTACAGGAGTACTAAATGGCACTACGGCAAGGCACAGCCATGTGCCGAAGATCATGCGTGAGCACCGTGCATGCTGATAGTTGCTGTTTTCTTTGGCGGTTGAATAGCGTGTTGACCATGCACCCTGAGGCCAGTAGGGGCCCTGGGGTTAAGAAATGATGACCCCACCCCGACCCGAGGGGGTGCCGGAGGTGGGAAATGACCGTTCACCCCGAGGCCGGTAGGGGCCCCGGGGTTAAGAAATGATGACCCCACCCCGACCCCGAGGGGGTGCCGGCGGTGGGGAAATGACCATTCACCCCGAGGCCGGTAGGGGCCCCGGGGTTAAGAAATGATGACCCCACCCCGACCCCGAGGGGGTGCCGGAGGTGGGAAATGACAGTTCACCCCGAGGCCGATAGGGGCCCCGGGGTTAAGAAACGATGACCCCACCCCGACCCCGAGGGGGTGCCGGAGGTGGGGAAATGACAGTTCACCCCGAGGCCGATAGGGGCCCCGGGGTTAAGAAACGATGACCCCACCCCGACCCCGAGGGGGTGCCGGAGGTGGGGAAATGACAGTTCACCCCGAGGCCGACAGGGGCCCCAGGGTTAAGAAACGATGACCCCACCCCGACCCCGGGGGTGCCGGAGGTGGGGAAATGATAGTTCACCCCGAGGCCGATAGGGGCCCCGGGGTTAAGAAATGATGACCCCACCCCGACCCCGAGGGGGTGCCGGAGGTGGGGAAATGACAGTTCACCCCGAGGCCGACAGGGGCCCCGGGGTTAAGAAACGATGACCCCACCCCGACCCCGAGGGGGTGCCGGAGGTGGGGAAATGACAGTTCACCCCGAGGCCGGTAGGGGCCCCGGGGTTAAGAAATGATGACCCCACCCCGACCCCGAGGGGGTGCCGGAGGTGGGGAAATGACTGACTGCCGTTACCCTGCCTGATGACGTTGGGATCAGTCATATCAGATGCCCCCTCGCCCCTGGGGCGAAGCGGGTCCCACCGCTGAGGCCCAAGGGGCGTTCTCCACGTGGCTGATCCCTAGCCTTGTTCCTTATGCGGACGGTACGGGGGATGCAAAGAGACGGCCTTCCGTACCACGCCAGCCACGATCGCCCTCGAAAGTGAGGATCAGCTCTTCGAAGTCCGCGCGGAAAGGTGCGTAATGATTTCTTCCCATTACGGCGATATCAACGGGGGCCCCACCATCGGTCGGGGGCGTATCGCGCCGCGCGCTGGGGCACTCCTCGAGGCGAGCCAGCGTATGGTGAAGGGCCGCGTGGCCGACGGGACATGGCGGGATGTTTTGAAAACCCACAAAGCCAGGCGAGGGGGAAGAAACTGGCACCATACCACCCCATCATCGTCTTCCTCTCTGCCTGTTCTCCTAGTGCTCCTGCAACCTGCAAGCTCGCGTCCAGCCTTCCTTGTTTCTCCAGGTCAGCCTCTTTCGTCTTGATTCTTCTTTTTTCATGAGTCTACCCTCTTGGACATCGGAGGACGGTTCTGAGGACCGCCCTCCCTCTATGGGGCCCCAAACCCCTTCTCCTTCTCCTCCAATTGAGTGGTCCTCTGATTCAGAGGACCACATTCCTTTGGCCCGGCGACGGGCCGCCGGCGGAGCCGCCGGTGGAGCTGCCGGTGGAGCCTCGTTGAGGGGTCGTCGGCCGGGGGTCGGGACCTCCTCGAGGGTGGAGGAATCCCCAGGGGGGGTAGCCTCCTCGATGACACGGTCGGATCTGGAAAGGATCCGGGCCCGTTATCGGATCCCTCAGGAGATTAACCTATTTCTTCCGACCCCCGACGACCGGGTTATCTCCTCCCGACCCGGTCGCGTAGCCTTTTACGAGGTCTGCCTACAGGTAGGCCTCCGTCCTCCTTTCCACCCTTTTTTTATCACGCTCCTTGATTTCTATTCTTTAACCCCCTCCCAGCTAGTCCCGAACTCTTGTCGGGTAATTAGCGCCTTTGTTATCCTTTGCCATCGCCTAGGTATTACCCCTAGGGTCAGTTTGTTCCGTAATTTTTATTCTCTTCGGGCCCAGAAGGGATGGTGGGTGTTTCAGCCCCGACCCAATAGGGTCATTAAGCTCCTTTTGCCTTCATCGATTAAGGGGTGGAAACCCCGTTTCTTTTTTGCTAATATCGATCAAGTCCGGCCCCGGTGGGGGAACCCCGACCTCCGAGGGAATGTCGCGACTGTCCAGCCTGGGGACCGGGAGGCGATGGGGGCCTTGCTGACTGCCGAGATTCCCCGGTACACCCTACTGCTAGGGGAGGAAAACTTCGAGTTGGCGGGCCTAGTCTCCCATCGGGGTAAGTCCTCTTCGCCCTTAGCTAAAAATCCCGCTCTTCTCTCTTTTTCTTTTTTTTTTTTTTTTTTTTTTTTTTTTTTGCTGAAAACTTGACTTGCATTGTGCAGCAATGAAAGTTCCGAGGGCGAAGTTGTTAAAGGTCATCAAGAAAAGGGGTCGGGAAGGATCATCCGGGGGGCAGCAAGCCCCGGCCCCGAAGCGCTTGGTGATCCGTGCCTCCTCCTCCTCCGCGAGGGCCTCCCCCCAGCGAGGACCTCCCCTCCCGGGATTCCGCAACACATCCCTGTCCTCGCGGAGGTCGACCTTACGGCCGACACTCCACCGGAGGCTGGAGCCGCAGCGGGAGGTACCGCCGCAGAGTCGATGGCGGGGGAGCCCGCGCCGACCGGAGGGCTCCCGGTTCCCGAAGGAGCGACTCCATTTGGTGCCAGCCGGGACTGGGGTGAGGGGCCATCCGGTCCCACCAGTCCAGCCCCCGAGGGGCCGGTTAGGGGCGACCCGCCCACAGGGCCGGGGAGGTCAGAGGCGGCAGAGGGAAGTGGGGATGCACCCAGGTCGCCCCTGGACTTCCTGGGCGATGGCTATTGGGCCGAGCGGGTCCTGGGCTCGGTTCTGGATCCTAGGATCACCGAAGGCCTTGGTCGTCAAAAGACAGGCGAGTTCTTCAGGGAGTCTTATGCCGCTGCGTTCAGGGTAGGCGACCTTCTTGCCCTTTATCCCTTATTGTTCCATGTACACATACTTTGCTGACTTGAGGCTTGTGCGCGCAGATTGTGCATTCCCTAAAGGCCGCTAGGGAGGTGATCCGCGGGGAGAAGAACCTTCTCCGGGAGATGCAGGACCGCGCAGAAGCAGCAGAGAAGGCACTGGAGGAGATCAAAGAGTCCTGCGCCAGCGAGGTAAGAGCCGCCGAGGGCAAAGCGGAGATCGAGGCCAACCGCGCGCGCGCAGCGATCTCCCAGATGATGGAGTCCGAGAGCGCGGTTATGGCGAGGGACATTCATATCTCGGAGCTAACCGAGGCTCTTCGGGAGGCTGAGAAACGGGCGGGAGCGGCGTCGGAGGAGGCTAGAGCGGCGAGAGAAGAGGCCGAAGTGGCAAAAGAAGAGGCTGGCCGGTATAAGGAAGAGATAGGTCGCGCCAGAGAAACCGAGAGGGACGCGGCGGAAGCCTTAGCCGCAGAAAAAACTCGAGCTGCCAGGCTTGTCGAAGAATACAGGTCGTCTGAGCGTTACACAGACGACCTAGCCGAAGCTTCAGCCGCCGCGTTCCTCGACGGATTTCAGTATGCCAAGGAGAAAGTGGCCAAGGATCTAGATTTCCCCGCGCCCTGGAGGTTGAGCCAGAGCCATCGTCGGACCCGGCCCCTTCCGATGACGAACCCGCACCGGCGGAGCCTTGAGTTCGCACCCGTTACTTTGCTGCCTTTCTTTGCTTCTGTAAGCCTGACTATGTCGGGGTTTTGTAATCCCCTTCTATTAATGAAAGCATCTTTCTCGACGATTTTTGCACTGTTATTGACTTTGTTGATTGACATGTGGCCACACGAGTCCGTTCGTCCCGACGATTCTAGGGAACACCTTCCTACCCACGCCGTTCCGCCTTAATTACATGAACCCGCTAGTTAAGTTAGGTGGGGTTGAATCTTGGGAGCGGGGGCACCGCTGATCGGAGACTAGGCCGGTAGGCGCCCTTGGAGCCATAGGTGTGACGCTTGATCAAGCATCGAACCTGGCGTTGGTCTGGCGCGCGGCTTGATGCCCGCGGGACTTGGCTTTGGTCTGACCGGTAGAGCGTCGGGTCCTGACTGCGAAGAACCCTTGGTGCGCCAATCCGCCGGCGGTTAGCCGGGTTTTATGCTTGATTAGCGCGGGCTTTAAGTGCCGACGAAGTGCCGGGCTTTTGTTGTTGAGAGCCGGTGGTACACCGCTCTGCCAGTGGTACACTGGGCTTATGCCTGGCTGGTGCAGGGCTTTGAGTGCCGACGAAGTGCCGGGCTTTTGTTGAGAGCCGGTGGTACACCGCTCTGCCAGTGGTACACTGGGCTTATGCCTGGCTGGTGCAGGGCTTTGAGTGCCGACGAAGTGCCGGGCTTTTGTTGTTGAGAGCCGGTGGTACACCGCTCTGCCAGTGGTACACTGGGCTTATGCCTGGCTGGTGCAGGGCTTTGTTGCCGGGCTTTTGTTGTTGAGAGCCGGTGGTACACCGCTCTGCCAGTGGTACACTGGGCTTATGCCTGGCTGGTGCAGGGCTTTGAGTGCCGACGAAGTGCCGGGCTTTTGTTGTTGAGAGCCGGTGGTACACCGCTCTGCCAGTGGTACACTGGGCTTATGCCTGGCTGGTGCAGGGCTTTGAGTGCCGACGAAGTGCCGGGCTTTTGTTGTTGAGAGCCGGTGGTACACCGCTCTGCCAGTGGTACACTGGGCTTATGCCTGGCTGGTGCAGGGCTTTGAGTGCCGACGAAGTGCCGGGCTTTTGTTGTTGAGAGCCGGTGGTACACCGCTCTGCCAGTGGTACACTGGGCTTATGCCTGGCTGGTGCAGGGCTTTGAGTGCCGACGAAGTGCCGGGCTTTTGTTGTTGAGAGCCGGTGGTACACCGCTCTGCCAGTGGTACACTGGGCTTATGCCTGGCTGGTGCAGGGCTTTGAGTGCCGACGAAGTGCCGGGCTTTTGTTGTTGAGAGCCGGTGGTACACCGCTCTGCCAGTGGTACACTGGGCTTATGCCTGGCTGGTGCAGGGCTTTGAGTGCCGACGAAGTGCCGGGCTTTTGTTGTTGAGAGCCGGTGGTACACCGCTCTGCCAGTGGTACACTGGGCTTATGCCTGGCTGGTGCAGGGCTTTGAGTGCCGACGAAGTGCCGGGCTTTTGTTGTTGAGAGCCGGTGGTACACCGCTCTGCCAGTGGTACACTGGGCTTATGCCTGGCTGGTGCAGGGCTTTGAGTGCCGACGAAGTGCCGGGCTTTTGTTGTTGAGAGCCGGTGGTACACCGCTCTGCCAGTGGTACACTGGGCTTATGCCTGGCTGGTGCAGGGCTTTGAGTGCCGACGAAGTGCCGGGCTTTTGTTGTTGAGAGCCGGTGGTACACCGCTCTGCCAGTGGTACACTGGGCTTATGCCTGGCTGGTGCAGGGCTTTGAGTGCCGACGAAGTGCCGGGCTTTTGTTGTTGAGAGCCGGTGGTACACCGCTCTGCCAGTGGTACACTGGGCTTATGCCTGGCTGGTGCAGGGCTTTGAGTGCCGACGAAGTGCCGGGCTTTTGTTGTTGAGAGCCGGTGGTACACCGCTCTGCCAGTGGTACACTGGGCTTATGCCTGGCTGGTGCAGGGCTTTGAGTGCCGACGAAGTGCCGGGCTTTTGTTGTTGAGAGCCGGTGGTACACCGCTCTGCCAGTGGTACACTGGGCTTATGCCTGGCTGGTGCAGGGCTTTGAGTGCCGACGAAGTGCCGGGCTTTTGTTGTTGAGAGCCGGTGGTACACCGCTCTGCCAGTGGTACACTGGGCTTATGCCTGGCTGGTGCAGGGCTTTGAGAAGATTCAGATAACTAGAATTGAATCTTGTTAGCATTGAATAAGGGATGAATACCCAAACAAACACGGAGACGATGCTTAACATGAAAAAATGGATACATTACTGATAATACCGGCGGAGGTTATCCGCATTCCACGTCCTAGGAAGTGGCGTCCCATCAAGTCCTTCAATTTTATAAGCTCCGTGGTGCAGCGTCTCGGTGATCCGGTAGGGTCCTTCCCAGTTAGGGGCTAGCTTACCTCCTTCAGTTGGCTTTGAGACCTCGGCCCGCCGGAGAACTAGGTCTCCTGGTAGGAACGTTCGGGGGCGCACGCGCGCGTTGTAGTACCTCGCGGCCCGTTGCCGGTAGGTTGCCATTCGAAGCCGCGCCCTGCCCCGCATTTCCTCCACCAGGTCGAGGTTGGCTCTCAGTTGGTCAGAATTACCTTCTTCACTGTAAGCCTCCACTCGGGGGCTAGGTGCTCCGATCTCCACGGGGATAACAGCTTCTGAGCCAAAAACTAGGCTGAATGGCGTCTCTCCAGTGGGGGCTCGAGGCGTCGTGTGATAGGCCCATAGCACGTTGGGGAGCTCCTCTACCCAACGTCCCTTGCAACCGTCCAGCCGAGACTTCAGTCCTTGGAGAATGATTCGGTTGATCACTTCAGCCGCCCCGTTGGTTTGAGGATGTCCGACGGAAGTAAATCTTTGAAAAATACCCAGCTCGGAGCAGAACTCCCGAAAAGGTGCATTATCAAACTGACGGCCATTATCGGTGACCAGTGTGCGTGGCAGGCCAAACCGACATATGATTGACTTCCAGAAAAAAGATCTTACTTTGCTCTCGGTAATCTTGGCCAAAGCCTCAGCTTCGACCCACTTGGTGAAGTGGTCCACCGCCACCAAGAGGAACTTTCGCTGTCCGGAAGCCGGGGGAAATGGACCCAAGATATCCATGCCCCACTGGGCAAAGGGCCAAGGCGCCATCACGGGGGTCAGGTTAGATGTCGGTTGTCGCTGGATATTGGCATGACGTTGGCAGATATCACACCTCTTGACAAGCTCGGCCGCGTCCTCCTTCATCGTCAGCCAGAAGTACCCTTGGCGCAGAGCCTTGTAAGCCAGGGCTCTGCCCCCCAGATGACTCCCGCATATGCCTTCATGGATCTCCCTAAGGATATAATCCGACTCCGATGGCCCTACACACCTAAGGACCGGATATGAGAATGATCTTCGATAAAGCTTCCCGTCCATCATCAAGAATCTCGGGGCCCTTCGCCTAAGCTGTTTGGCCTCCGCTGGGTCCCCCGGGAGGGTACCGTCGGTCAAGTATCGGATGTAGGCATCCATCCAGGAGGGCTCCGGCTCCACTGGCAACACTTCTTCCGCGGTCTCAATGCTTGGGGCTGGTAGATGCTCCACGTATGTCCTCCCTAACGCCCCATCGACCGAAGTGGCCAAGCGGGACAGGGAGTCAGCTCTGGCATTCTCTGCCCTGGGGATATAGCTGACACGGAAGTAAGAAAAATGAGACGCCTGGGACTGCACCTTGCTCAGGTAACGGGACATGATCGGGTCCCTAGCCTCATATTCACCAGTAATTTGCCCAGAAATGAGCTGAGAGTCGGTAAAGGCCCTCAAGCGCCCCGCGCCCAATTCCTTGGCTAGTCTCAACCCCGCCAGCAGGGCTTCGTACTCCGCCTGATTATTGGTCGCCGGGAACTGGAATCTGAGGGCGTACTCTACTACATCTCCCTCCGGGCTTGCAAGGATGAGCCCGGCTCCGCTCCCTTGGGAGTTTGCCGCTCCGTCCACATGCAGGATCCAATCCTCCACCTCCCCTGATGAGGGGGGGTCCCCAAACTCCTCCGGTTGCGCCTCCTCCACGTCCTTCTTGGTCCAGGAGCATTCGACTAGGAAATCCGCCAACACCTGAGACTTCATGGCTGACCTCGGTCGGATGGACAGATCGAACTCGCCTAGCTTGATGGCCCATTTAGCCAGCCGGCCGGAGGTGTCGGGGCGAGACAGGATAGCTCGCAGGGGCTGATCCGTAAGCACCACGATGGGATGAGCTTGAAAATAAGGCCGAAGGCGCTGAGTAGAGACCACCAGAGCGAAGATGATCTTCTCAGTTTTTGAATACCTGGTCTCCGCGTCATGGAGTATTTTGCTGGTGTAGTAGATTGGCTTCTGAGCTCCGTCGGTATCCATGTGCACCAGTACCGAGCTGACGGCCTCCGGGGAAGCGGCCAGATACAGGAAGAGCTCCTCCCCATTTTCGGGCTTGGATAGCAGCGGTGGAGTGGAGAGAAACTGCTTCAATTCTTCAAAGGAGCTTTGACATTCTTTCGTCCACTCGAAGCCGTTAATCTTGCGCAGCGCCTTGAAAAAGGGTAGACACCTCTCCGCCGACCTTGACATGAAACGACTCAAGGCCGCCACCCTCCCCGTCAGGCGCTGCACCTCCTTCTTGCTGACCGGGGGCCGCATCTCCAGGATAGCTCTGATCTTGTCGGGGTTGGCTTCGATCCCGCGCTGGGTCACCATGAAACCCAGGAACTTGCCGGCCGCCACTCCAAAGGCGCATTTGTGGGGGTTGAGCTTCATCGGTACCGGCGCAGATTGCCGAAAGTCTCCCCGAGATCGGTCACATGGTCTTCTGCGCTGGTGCTTTTAGTCAGCATGTCGTCCACATAGACCTCCATATTGCGCCCCAGCTGATTCTCGAAAACCTTGTTCATCAACCTTTGATAAGTGGCCCCGGCGTTTTTCAGCCCGAAAGGCATCACTCTGTAACAGTAGATCCCCTTCTCCGTGACAAAGGAGGTTGCCTCCTCGTCTACTGAGCTCATCTTGATTTGATTGTACCCCGAGAACGCATCCATGAAACTGAGCGTCCCGTGCCCGGAAGTGGCGTCCACCAGCTGGTCGATTCGGGGGAGCGGAAAGCTGTCCTTGGGGCACGCCTTGTTGAGGTCGGTGAAGTCCACACACATCCTCCAGCTCCCACTGGCCTTCCGAACCATCACGACATTCGCCAACCAGTCGGGGTAGCGCACCTCACGAATGTGGCCAGCCGCCAACAGCTTCCGCACCTCCTCGTCGACAGCCTTCTGCCGGTCCGGAGCAAAACTCCTTTTCTTCTGCCTGATGGGCCGGCACTCTGGTCGGATGTTGAGCTGGTGTGTAATCACCTCCTCCGGGATCCCGGGCATGTCAGATGCTGACCACGCGAAGACGTCGGCGTTGGCCCGCAGAAAGGTTAGGAGCTGGTCACGGGCTTCGTCAGGAAGCGAAGCTCCGACTCGAACCGTCTGCGCGGGGTCCTCCCCGAGGGGGAAGGTAAGCAGCCGCTCGGCCGGTTCCCCCCTCCTCTCCAAGTCCCGTGGGTCAAGAGTTTCCGATGTCGATGTCGACGGTGGTGCAAGCACTGCCCCCTGGGGACTGGGGGCCAAGTGATAGCATAGCGCCGGCAGGTCCTGCTCTCCTCGCATCTCGCCGATCCCGCTGGTGGTTGGGAACCTCACTAGGAGTCGCTTGGTGGAAATGACGGCATCCAAGAGGTTGAGCCCGGGCCTCCCAAGAATCGCATTGTACGCCAGGGGCACACGGACCACCAAAAACTTTATAAGGACAGTGCTCTGGCACGGAGCCATTCCGGCTGTCACAGGAAGAGTAATCTCCCCCTCGACCCTCACAGAATCCCCCGTGAATCCCATCAAAGGCGTGACGACAGGTTGAAGTAAATCATGCGACAGGTTCATGCGAACAAAGGCGTCGTAGTTTAAAACATCTACTGAACTTCCACTGTCGACCAGGATTCGTTTTACAGGGTGCTTAGCAATTGTCATGGATACGACGACGCTATCATCATCTTTGTTTACAACCCCCTCTAGGTCCTCTTCGAAAAAAGGAATTACAGCCTCCGCTCCTCCCTCCCCCCTCGGTCTCTTCGGCGGGCCCCCTGCCCCCCAGGAGATCATCGCTACCGTCTTCTCCGTCGGGGCGTTATCAATCATCGGCGGTGCAGGCGCTGATGGGCCGGGAGCTCCTGGGTTGTTCCTTTGGACGAACTTCCTCAGGTGGCCCTGTTGAATGAGATCTTCAATGGCTTTCTTCAGCTGCCGGCAGTCGTCGGTGTTGTGGCCATGGTCCCGGTGGTAGCGGCAGTAGAGGTTCTTGTTCCGGGGGATCTTCGGGTTGATGGGAGGAGGACGTTGCAGGTAAGGCTCCCCTTCGATCTCGAGCAGGATCTGGGATATGGGAGCAAGCAACGGAGTGTACGGCCCTTCTCTTGGTGCAGGAGGTCGAGGGCGGTTGTCTGGTCGGCGAGGAGGCTCGGGCCTCCTGGGGCGGGCTTCCGCAGGTTCTGGCTGGGTTGGCTTCCGGGGTACACCCCCGCCGGCCTCACGCCGAGAAAAGTCAGCTTCATCTGCCCGGATGTACTTCTGGGCGCGGATCAGGAGTTCGGAGTAGGAACCCGGCGGCTTCTTGTCAAGAGAATACGCGAAACGGGAAGGGCGGAGCCCTCGCTTCAGAGCCAAGGTAGCCACTGAGTCCTCCAAGTTATACACCTCCAGGGCGGCCTCCTTAAACCGGGCGACGTAGTCTCGCAGGGACTCGCCATTCTTCTGCTGGACAGCAAATAGACTGTCCGCCACCCTCGGGATCTTCCGGCAGGCGTCAAAGTGGGCCAGGAAAGCCCTCTCCAACTGGCGAAAGGAGTCGATGCTCCGTGGCGGCAGGCGAGAGTACCAGGCCCGGGCAGCTTTTTTCAGAGTAGCAGGGAAGGCCACACACATAAGGGAGTCTGTGGCCCCCTGAACCTGCATGAGCACCTTGTAACTTTCCAAATGGTCCAGGGGGTCCGTAGTCCCGTCATAAGGGTCCAGCTGAGGAAGGCGGAACCGGGTAGAGATTGGCTCCTCCATGATGCGGCGGGACAGGGGAGGCCGACTGTCGTAATCAGTCTCCGGCAGGTGGGTGATTCGACGGCTAAGTTCTTCCAACTTCTGATTACACTCCTCGAGTCGCCGCTCAGCTCGGCGAGGCATCCGGCCATCAACGGAGCCCTCCCCTGAAGACTCAGAAGAAGAGCGGAGGCGACGATGTCGGCGCGCGCGCTCCGCCTCCTTTCCGTGCCGTCGCTTAGGAGAGATGCTGGCGTGGCGAGAAGGAGACCGGGGCCTTTTGGATGCCTCGCGGCGATGCGGCTTGGCTGGAGATCGGCGGTGATGATCTGCAGGAACGGGCGACCTCCGGCGGGAGGAGTGCTGACTGGGCTGCACCGCCCCTGGGACAGATGGGCTCGGCTCCGGCTGTCGCAAGGCTACTTGTTGCTGCTGCTGCATGCTTTTGACCGCCGCTGCCAGCGACTGGACCTGGGTGGCCAGGGCAGCGAATCGATCTTCTTGAAGTGGCTGTGGAGCAGATGCAGGGGCGCCATTCTGCGGAGCAGAAGGCCCTGCCTCCTGGAGGTTCGGAGGCTCTGGGAAACAAGATACGAGAGCTGGGGGGGCCTCCGCGGGTGGACCAGCCCCGCAGCGCTGCCTCCCAGCGCGACCGGCTGAAGCTCCCTTCATTCGAGTTGTCACCATGGCTTTAAGGTCTCGAAGAAAGAAAGCCGCTGGTTCGAAGTCTCTCTTACACTCCCCCCTACCTGGCGCGCCAATCTGATGACGCCAAGTCACCACCTTCGAACGTCGGGGAAGACGGATGTCTCGCTCCGGGAAATCCTGCAAGAAAAGTCCCCGGGGACCGGTAGCACCGGTGGGGACCCTCCGACGATCAAGTTAGTGGCTTGGGTTCAGACAAGGAACCACCCCCCGCGAAGAGAAGCTGGGGCAGTTAGGGTTTTTGCTGAGAGGAAGAAAGCTCAGAGAGCCAGAGTTCGGATCTTTCTTACAGCCTGAATATGTCTCTTTTATACCTGTCCGAATACAGTGACTTGCAGCTTCGGAAGACCTTTCTTGTACTGTCACCGATGGATGTGACTGGGCTCCATTGCTAGAGGCGGCGAGTCGTACACCCTAGTAAGGCATGGTGGCGCACAGAGGCATGCAACGTGCCAAACATCGTTATGAGGCATGACCCTCCGTACCGGGGCACACTTTACAGGAGTACTAAATGGCACTACGGCAAGGCACAGCCATGTGCCGAAGATCATGCGTGAGCACCGTGCATGCTGATAGTTGCTGTTTTCTTTGGCGGTTGAATAGCGTGTTGACCATGCACCCTGAGGCCAGTAGGGGCCCTGGGGTTAAGAAATGATGACCCCACCCCGACCCCGAGGGGGTGCCGGAGGTGGGGAAATGACTGTTCACCCGAGGCCGGTAGGGGCCCCGGGGTTAAGAAATGATGACCCCACCCCGACCCGAGGGGGTGCCGGCGGTGGGGAAATGACCATTCACCCCGAGGCCGGTAGGGGCCCCGGGGTTAAGAAATGATGACCCCACCCCGACCCCGAGGGGGTGCCGGAGGTGGGGAAATGACAGTTCACCCCGAGGCCGATAGGGGCCCCGGGGTTAAGAAACGATGACCCCACCCCGACCCCGAGGGGGTGCCGGAGGTGGGGAAATGACAGTTCACCCCGAGGCCGACAGGGGCCCCGGGGTTAAGAAACGATGACCCCACCCCGACCCCGAGGGGGTGCCGGAGGTGGGGAAATGACAGTTCACCCCGAGGCCGATAGGGGCCCCGGGGTTAAGAAACGATGACCCCATCCCGACCCCGAGGGGGTGCCGGAGGTGGGGAAATGACAGTTCACCCCGAGGCCGACAGGGGCCCGGGGTTAAGAAACGATGACCCCACCCCGACCCCGAGGGGGTGCCGAGGTGGGGAAATGACAGTTCACCCCGAGGCCGACAGGGGCCCCGGGGTTAAGAAATGATGACCCCACCCCGACCCCGAGGGGGTGCCGGAGGTGGGGAAATGACTGACTGCCGTTACCCTGCCTGATGACGTTGGGATCAGTCATATCATGAAGACTTGCATAGATGAAGGGCGAGAGCAAAAGTCTTATAGGAATATGGAATAGGGGAGAGAAGAAAGAAGTGTGGGAAGAATAGAATGTTGTAGTGATCGAAGAAGATGGCATAATTAATCTTTTAAGTAAGGGTAGTAATCATATGTAAGATTCCATCGAATTTAGAGTGGAGCCATGTGTTACTTCCTATACTTAAAGGTGGAAAAAGAATGAGACTTTTTCAACAAGGATTCTAGTATCGATGAAGTTTGTTTGGCACTATTAATAATTATTTAGGTAATGTTTAACTTCTCAAAAGTTATTTCTGGATAAGAGAATAAGTATTTTTTTAAAATTATAACTTTATCATCAAAAAATAACTCTATTTATTTCTGAATTCTTTAGAAAATAAGCTTTGGTTAAATTTTTTTAAAATATATTTTTTTAATTATAACTTTTGAAGATAAAAAAAAATATTCTTCTTATCTATTATTTCAAACACAGCTTTAATGTTAGCGGCACCGTTAGTTGTCATGGCGGCAACAATGGAATTGGTTTGGCATTCATGATTGATAGAAGTAGCTAGCAGAGAAAAAAAAAAAAAAGACCACGTAAGCCTTTGTCAAAGTGGATTTTAAAGATTGGAAGTCCATCCGATCCGAGATATAGGATTGGCTTTTTAAGAATTAGATATAATACTAATCTCCTATAAAATATTGGTTTATCATTTTAAATAAAATAATAATGAAAATAAAATCTTGCAAATCAAACGTTTCTAATGGTAACAAAGAATCTTTATTTCCTTTGCTTCATTCTCATACGCTGAACGAAAGTACGTCCAAACAAAAATTATAATCCCATCTTCCCGATGAATGCTTACCGAATTATTCGTGAAAAGGAAATCAATTTTGTAATGTAGAAAGCGACGGTCCCTCCAAGTCTCAAACAACGTTACATTGGCCCTTGTTTTTGAGACAGGCTGTAGTGGTTTGGTCAATAGTCTGCTCATCGTACGCTTCGGGGCCCTTGTCTTGTTCGAGCTTGCCGGATCCCCAGCGTGCGTCCTCGACCCATCACCCATCACGGGATCGACGCTTTGGAGTCTTGTGCTCCGAGCTCTTGGACTCATAAGTCCGACTCCGGTCCAACTGCCACGACTCAGAGAGATGAGGTCAAGAGACGGGGTCCTCTCGTGATATATGGCCGAGAGGAGGATCTACGTGGATTGATGTTCGTCAGCGAGCGTGCTGTAGGTGTCTTTTGTTTTTTTTCGCTGTGGGCCCTGAGTGGGTTGGATGGATGGTTAGCTTCGGCTTTGCCGTCCGAGGAGAGGGCACAACCCGGCAGCCCGCTAGAAAACAACGTTATGTATATTTTAACATACCAATATGCCCCTGAAATATTATACAAAAGACTCCCATATCTCTTCAACAATTCCCATCATCATCGATGTTTTAAAAATCGGATTAAACAATAAACTCATTTAACATTTGGATCATGAATTAATCGGTTCAATCGAATAAATCAGTTCGATTGAACCAAATAATATTATAATTAATTTTTAATTTAATAATAATAATAATAAAATATAAATATTAATTTAAATAAAAAATTAAAAAATTTAAAATCATATTGGATCGGTTCAAAAATCTGACTGATTCAATAAATTTTTTTTTTATCAAATCATATAAAAATTAACTTTAATAATAAAATCAAACCAGATTGATCATCAATTTTTTGTTGAACCTTGATCGGTCGGTTGGGTTGATTTTTAAAACACCGGTCATGATGGATGTTTGACCTAAGCTCCTTAAAAATCCTTAAAAAATAATCTAAGATGTATACATGTATGTATGTAAATCTCTGGGCTCGATGGGCAATACTGGAATTCTCCGAAGGACAGCTAAAAATTCTCTTTATCCGGTCTCTATCCCCATCTTCAACTAAACTATCATTTTTAACGGGCTTCCGGCTGCTGACGTGTAACGTCCCGCCACGGAGGGAAGGGTGGCGCACGTTAGCCTCTCTGGGAGCCCGGGATTTCGTTCCCCCTTCGACTCCGCTGTCTCTTTCCCTTTTCTTTATTCGTTTTTGTTTTTGGCGAAGCTCTTGATCTCTTCCTCGCGGCGGAGATCCCTAACCCTCCGCGATCCCATCCCCCATTCCCTCCGCGAGCTTCGCCAATCCATTCTCGTTTCCGATCCGAGCCGAACGACCCCAGATTCGAGCGGAATGGCCGTGCAGTAGGGCATCCCTCGCCGGTTCTTGGGGGTGCGGCGCGCCTTCCGTCGCCATTGCCGCATCGGCGAAGGTCTCCCCTTTTTGAATCGATCTCGAAGATTTTCTTGTTGTATCTTGTGGGATTGGAGGAGTTCCGGTACGATTGCCAGGTCCTAGGGTTTCTGTCGAGGGCTTTGAGCTGTTTTGGAGCTCCAGAGCTGCTTTGATGAGCATGGATTTCTAATATTCGTGGAGAAATTTTCCCTGGGAGGCGAGGTGCGAGTAAATTTGTTGCAGAGGATTATTCCATTCCTTGCCTCTTCATCTGATTCTAGGTTTAAAGATTCCAAAATCCGAATGTTCTTTTCTGGGTTTCCGTTGTTGAGAAATATAGTTTAAGGTGAATCAGTGGCTGTAGCTGCTGTTAATATTTCGGTAGTTCGGGCCTGAGGAATGGGAATTTCTTTCCTCCCGTTGTGTTGATGACATAAGTGAGTAATCTGGACCTGGCTTCTCTGGATTTTGGCACGTCACAAGTTCTTTTATGGGGCAGGCGACATTTTCTCAAGGTGGAGATCATTCTTTCCGTTGTTCAGATGAGTTTTGCTCTTTGTGCATGCAGTACCTGACGTCAGAACCTGGATGGCAGACTCTCTGAGGAATGGTCCCGTCGAGAGGGATGTCGAGCAGGTGAAAAATCATGCCAATTATTAGTTTATATCAGTTGTTATAACGTTTAGGAATCCTTTAGTCTCTCCTTGTAAATTGAGCTAAGTTGATGAACAATGCATTTGCTGCTAAAAATTTGAAAGAAAAAAGTTATACGAGAACGAATGCAAATGATTAGTATCATTTTTTTATTACTTCCAGCTAAGCTGCATCCTCTGAGATAGGGAAAAAAAAATTCTTTGGATACTGTTTTTTAATATTATGCTCGAAGTCTTCTCTGGCCTTACCGAACTTTGATTTGTCCCATAAACTTATGCTTAAGAAACCCTCGTCACCTGTATGTGTGATGCCTACGTTGTGTTGCACCTAGTCTGGACTAGATCAAACAATTGTTCTCATCTGTTCTTAAAATTTTGTCATTTTTAACCTTTCTCTTATGTTGTCATTACTTGGTGTAGCCCTTCAAAATTCACAGTAGGGCCACCTCACTTTCATCTTCTCTATGATGGTTAGAGCTTTCCTTTGTGCCCCAAAGTTTGACCCCTATAATAAAGTTGGTCCAATGTTTGTTTCGTAAAATTTTCCAGTGTAATACTAGATATAACATCTCTTCTTTGTCTACTATGCAATGATACTACTAAAGACATTATTTTATTTCTCTGTCCTTTGGCAAAGTTGTGTTATTTTTAGTCCACTTGTGATGGAGCTGTATATTTTGCCCATTGTGTACGGAGTCATGAATAAGCTATAGCTGGCTCTTTTTTTTTTTCCAAAAGTTTCATATCTGTGAGATATGACAGCTACTTGTATGATATTATTTGAGTATGTGGCATCTGGCAAGGGCAAAGACTTGAAGCAAGGATTCACATAGCCAATTGTGTCATTCAATGAACATTGAAAGTGAGAAGATATCTAGTAATACAATGTGAAAACCTTTATGTTTGCTCCATTACAGTTGATGCATCCCTTTGGGTGAAATTTGCTTGGGTGAACATTCAATCATGTCCATCAGTACTTGTGCACGATGTTTGATAAGTCATGTTATTATGATAATATTAGACATTATTTATGCCTCTTTAATATCTATATGGATTATCCTTTTTCACTCTCCAAAACTCCTCTAGAGATCCTAACCATTAGTTGGTGTCATATGCACTATAATGTTTAGTCATTGGGAAAAATTCACTCAAAAGTTTATGAGATTTGAGGCCTCCTTCGCATTCTTGTTTGCCTGATCTTGAAAAGTCTTTCATCCAATAATACTCTGGTTTAAAATCTTTATGTGCAATAAAAGCTTGAGCAACTGCAAAGCAAGTAGTTGATAAGCTCTTTTATATAGAGATGATGTCTTAAGTGATAGCTGTAAGATGAAGACATTCTTGATTGAGGAAAACTTGCCAATGGAGCTCTTTTGTTGCTTTCAAAGGGGAGGAGAAGCTTTCCAACAGTAAAAATTATATCGAGATGCAGGTGAATTAGGTTGTGATTTAGGGTCGCATGAACCATGCTCAACTCTTTGACTTATTGTCATGAACTCTTATCGGATCATGTTGTATCTAGCTCATCTTGATACACTTGTATGCCTTGGAAATTTATCCAGGTTTGAGACCCAAAAATGACCAGAAGCTTGATGTTTCTATTGTAACTTGGGTCCAAATCAAGTCAGGCTCAGTGCCTAGGCTGGTCTCTGCACAATTTAAGTATTTCTTTCACAAGATGATAAACCTTTTCAATCAGTAGGTATCAACTATTGTCATGGTACAACACTATCATATGAATGTTTTGCAATTGACTGAATCCAGCAAGATTCGAGACACTTAAACCTTGTGACTTCGAGCCCCTTTTCCTTGTTTTGGTAGCTCTGTGTACCAGGTCATCCTTATATTTTGGCATAGAAGTTAAATTAAATATTATCATATTATTAAAATGTCATAATGATGGTACATTTACATATGCTGCTGTGATGATAGGTCTCATTGATATTCAACTTAAGGCATATTGCATATGTCTATGTGTCACAAATACTAATTTAATTTTTCCCACTTCAATTACACTTCTTGAAGCTTTCAATACTCCTTATTTTGTAAACTTTTTATATTCAACATGTTGGCCTTGTGATAACTAATTAATAGTGAGCATTAGATCTAAAATGAAGTACATGACATTGGACAATGAAGCATCAAATTTCACATATTTTGACTTATCAAGCAGATGATGCTACTTTTTTCAAATTTTGCTGCTTCCATTGGTCTCATTTGCCAAAATGCAACATTAAAAGTAAACTTTAATATGGCAAGTGCTTTATGATTTTATATCTTTGGACAGGCAATTACTGCACTAAAGAAAGGGTCTTATCTACTAAAGTATGGGCGCAGAGGGAAGCCAAAATTTTGTCCTTTCAGGCTTTCTAATGTAAGTACTCTTTGAATTTTACATATATTTGTATCGTTTCTTGTGCATTCTTGATTACTTTCTTTTCATGATAGTGGCCCAGTTTTTGTTTTTATGTACCATAGCATAATCACTTGGATCCCTAGTAGCTTTTGTTGAGGGTATTTTTTATTTTTAATGTTATACAGTGGCTTACTGGCTGCATTTTTTTTTATTTTTAAAGATCAAATGTTCCCACTTGTTATTGTAATAAGAAAGTTAGAGATGCTACATGATTATTTTAAAAGTAGGGTTCTTGTTTAGCGTAAGATGTTTTATCCTGTTCTTGTGGTAATTGACAGGATGAATCTGTATTGATCTGGTATTCTGGAAAGGATGAGAAACAGCTTAAACTTAGTCAGGTTTCAAAAATCATACCTGGACAGCGTACTGTAAGTTCACGTATCTTAGATGTTTTTCTGATGAGCAATTGTGTAACTTCTATATGCAAATATTGTCATTTATTTACTTTAAATATGACAGAATTGTATCTTTACTTGTGCAAATGCCACTTCATTTGCTATCATGTTCCATTCATCTTCACGTGCTACTTTTCAAGTTTATTCTTTCTTTCTTTTCTTGCCAATTACATTTCGTCATAGTTGGTTAATTTGTATTGTCTAAGCATATGCATATGAAGAAATTTGTCCCTTTTCCTTTTATTTTATGCAGTTGTGTCAGAATTTACGTGTTTGGTATTATCTTATCTTATCTTTTCTTTCTATTTTTTTTGAGGGAAAGGGAGGGTGAGGCATTTTCACTTTAATCACCCAGGCCAAATACTTGGGGATGTTCTACCCAATATTCAAACCCAGAACCTCTGGTGGCTAAGCAGAGGGTGTTCTTATTATCTCTTCATTGGTTCTGGCCCAGTCATTTTAATATTTTCTGCAAATATAGTGAAGCATATGCAATCATGTTACATGCTTTTTTATCTCTTCCTTTCAGGCAATATTTCAGCGATATCCACGGCCTGATAAAGAATACCAATCATTTTCTCTTATATACAATGACAGATCATTAGATTTGGTCGGTATTTCTTTCATTCCTTGTCATCTCCCAATTTTCAGTCATTTGTATCTCTCTGCTAGATTTTCTTAAGGAATTTCTTTTTGTGATGACAAATGCATGTCCTGAACATGCTACAATTCACACCATGTCTTTCCTGAAGTGCATCTTATTAACAAAATATCCCCATTTGACATTGAACATAACAGATATGCAAGGACAAGGATGAAGCTGAAGTCTGGTTTGTTGGTTTGAAGGCATTGATTTCTCGTGGAAATTGTCAGAAGTTGAGATTAGACTCAAAAAGTGACAGAACTTCATCTGATAGTCCAAATTCAAACACTCGAAGAAATTCTCCATTGACATCACCCTTTTGTAATAGTGACATCTTTCATAAGGTTGGACTCTTGTGATGCATTAAAAATTTTAAGGTATTTAATTGTGACTAAAGTTACTCTTTCCCTTGCTTTCTTTTAAAGGATTCTGGAGATGCCCAACAAGTTCACATTCCGTATGAGAGCCATCCAGTTAATGGTTTTGGAAAGGCACTATCTGACGTAGTACTATACACTGCACCGGTCAAGAGTTCCTTTCATTCAGATTCAATAAATAATTCTCTCAGCTCATTCTCATCTGGAGGAGCGGATAATTCAAATGGGCGGGGCTCTGCATCTGATAATATTAGAGTTAGTTTATCTAGTGCAGTAAGTTCATCCAGCCATGGATCGGTTCATGAGGATTTTGATGCATTAGGTGATGTTTTTATCTGGGGAGAAGGCATAGGTGATGGGGTGCTTGGTGGTGGTTTGCATAGAGTTGGAAGTCCATTTGCCACTAAGATTGATGCACCTTTGCCAAAAGCACTGGAATCAGCGGTTGTGCTTGATGTTCACAATATAGCTTGTGGGAGCCGGCATGCTGTTTTAGTTACCAAACAAGGGGAGATCTTTAGCTGGGGTGAAGAGTCAGGAGGCAGGCTTGGGCATGGAGTCGATGCTGATGTTTCCTACCCAAAGCTCATTGATTCTCTGGGTGGTACGAACATTGAACTTGTAGCATGTGGAGAATATCATACATGTGCTGTTACTTTATCTGGGGATCTCTACACATGGGGTGATGGCACTCATAGCTCTGGTCTACTTGGGCATGGGAGTGAGGCTAGTCACTGGATTCCTAAGAAAGTAAGTGGTCAACTGGATGGTCTGCATGTGTCATCTGTATCTTGTGGACCTTGGCATACAGCTGTTGTAACTTCAGCAGGCCAGTTATTTACTTTTGGAGATGGAATATTTGGTGCTCTAGGCCATGGAAACCGTAGAAGCACAAATATACCAAGAGAAGTTGAAGCTTTGAAAGGATTGCGTACTGTTCGGGCAGCTTGTGGTGTTTGGCACACTGCGGCAATTGTGGAAATTACGGATAGGTCTTCTGATTCTGGTATTTCATCATCAGGAAAACTATTTACATGGGGTGATGGAGATAAAGGGCGACTTGGACATGGTGATAGAGAACCTAGACTTGTTCCTGCATGTGTAGTATCTCTTTCTGACCCAAGCTTTTGTCAGGTGGCCTGTGGGAATGATATCACTATTGCTCTAACAACTTCTGGACGAGTATATACAATGGGGAGTACTGTTTATGGACAGCTCGGTAATCCTGAGGCTGATGGAAAAGTTCCCACTTGTGTTGAACGAAAGATCCACAATAGTTTCGTTGAAGAGATAGCATGTGGTTCTTATCATGTTGCAATTTTGACTTCCAGAACAGAAGTCTACACTTGGGGCAAGGGAGCAAATGGTCGACTAGGCCATGGTGACACTGATGATCGAAATAGTCCGACACTTGTTGAAGCTTTAAAAGATAAGCAAGTAAAGAGTGTTGTTTGTGGTTCAAATTTTACTGCTGTCATCTGTCTTCATAAATGGGTTTCTGGTGCTGATCAATCCATATGCTCTGGTTGTCATCTGCCATTTGGTTTTAGAAGAAAACGTCATAACTGTTACAACTGTGGCTTGGTCTTTTGCAAAGGATGCAGCAGCAGAAAATCTGTAAAAGCTTCTTTAGCACCCAATATGAACAAGCCATATCGTGTATGTGATGAATGTTATACAAAACTTAAGAAGACCATGGGTGAAGGAATGTTTCCACGTTTTCCAAAAAATCAAAATGGAAATATAAGTCATGTGTCAAATGAAGTGGCTGAAAAGGATAGCCTAGATCCTAAACTACAAGGACAGTTCTCCAGGCTTTCTTCTGTTGATTCTTTCAAAGGTGAAAACAGACTTTCCAAGCTGAACTGGAAATCTGAAACAAATAGCCAAATTCCTTCTACATGTCAAAAGGGGGCTTCAATGTTTCAATGGGGAAGCTCTAAGCCATCAAGTAACTTGAGTTCAAACATTTTGTTTGGATCATCCAAGAAATATTTTCTGCTTCTGTTCCAGGTTCAAGAGTAGCTTCACGTTCAACATCTCCTGTATCATGTAGGCCAAGTCCACCCCATTCAACTATTGCACCTGCTGGTTCTGGTCTTTCCTCTCCTGAAGAGTTTGCTGATGACTCAAAGCAGACATATGAGGATCTAAGTCAAGAAGTTGTTAGATTACGTTTACAGGTAACTATTCTGTTGATGGAGGAGGATATTACAAGTTATTCGGCTAATCATCATGAATTACTTCAAATTATTTGTTTTGTTAATCTATCATGTTATGTTGTATTTAATTTATATGTTATGTTTCTGAAGACCATGAATTGTGATATGCAATACCAACTTCTGTGTCTGTTTCAGAAATAGTTTCTGACAATCAATGTTTGCTTCTTGTATATGCAAGTTGCTTCTTGTTTATGCAAGCATCCTATGGCAAAAATACAGTTATTTGTATCTCTTGTTCAAAATATATTAATTTTTAGATGTATGGAGTTCTCTAAACAGTCCATTGACTGGAATATTCTGTTTTATAGGTGGAGGAGCTAACACATAAATCTCAACTTCTGGAAGAAGAACTGGAGAAAACATCGAGACAGTTGAGAGAGGCCACAACAGTAGCAGGTGAAGAAACTACAAAGTGCAAGGCTGCAAAGGAAGTAATCAAGTCTCTTACTGCACAGGTAGATCCTGGGTTCTTTATAAAAGTTAACCTTATCTTGTTTCTTGGTCTTAGAAAAATAAGTGATTGGCCTCAAGGTGCATCTTCAGCGAACAAGTTCTCAAGAATATGTAGATTTGTTATTATATTGTAGATTAAAAAGATTATATATAGTGCATTTCTTGTAACTTTCATTGATTAAGGTATGCAAGTTTTATTTCACTTCATGGTCTTATACATGTTGAGTTTAATTTATTACCCAATACTCTTTAAAATGAATCATCAAGTATTGTGGCTTTTTTTTTTTTCCAGTACTACGGATTTAAAAGCTATCTCTGAATATTTGCACTATCAAAATGATAAATTTCATTAGCAGCTTGGAGAAAGGAGGGAGGATTGAGCACTTATAGGAATATGTTTAAGGATCCTAAGGTGAAACAGATGGACTTAGTTCTTATCAGGTCTATAGATTGAAAATTTGCGTTTTTTTCTGCCCAACCATGTATCAAGGTATATTTTGAAAGCTTGAATAGAAAATAAAATAATATGGATGAGAATGAAAAATTAGGCTTTTGAGATCGTTATGGTTTATGAAAACAAAGTTTGTCATGGATCAATAAGAGAGAGAAAAGTTTTAATGTTTTCGCACCTCAAATTTCTATATGCACAATTTAGTGAGAATGAAAATGAAGACGTAAAGTCTATAAAGCTTGATGGATAAGAAATACAATAAAGTGACTGTTTTTGTCATTTAGGATCTATTATAGAAAATAATGGAGAGATAGATGATCAAATATGTAATAGAATTAGGGCTGGTTTAATGAAGAGGAGAGATGTATCTGAAATATTATGTGATAAGCATGTGGCCTGAAGATTTAAGAGAATGTTTTATAGAACAAGAGTAAGGCCTCCAATGTTTTATTGCTCAAATTGTTGGGCACTAGAGAAAATACAAGAAAACAAATTGAGTGCGGCAAAAATGAGAATGTTAAGATGGATGGATGTTTAAACAAGAAAGGATAGATCAATAAAAATATATTATAGGAGTTGTAAAAGTTGCACAAATTAAAAAAAAAAAGTGATGGAAAATCAATTGAGATAGTATGGATCCGAGGAGGCTTCTATATAGTGAGCCACTTAAGTTTATGTTGGAGGTTGCAAGAAAATAAGAGAAAGAGATCTAAAAATTAACATAGATAAAGTTGCGAGGAAGGATATAGATTAACTCGGAATAGCATCAATGGTGACACTTAATAGAAACATTTGATGAATGAGGATTCATTAAATGACCCTAAATAATTGAGAAAAGACTATATGATTATGATTATGTTCTCAAACATCTCTATCACAAGTTTCATCAGTAAATCTCAAGTACTAGGGTAAAGGAGAGGTTCTAGGTTTAGAGTTTCTCAAACTTTTGCAGCATAGGATATTATATATATATATATATATATATATATATATATATATATATATATATATATATATATATATATATAGAGAGAGAGAGAGAGAGAGAGAGAGAGAGAGAGAGAGCTAGGCTTAGCTACATTTGTATGTATATAGAAAGAGAGAGAGAGAGAGAGAGAGAGAGTTGAATTTGATTACATTCACATGGTTACATACAAATGTAGCTAAGCCTAGCTCTCTCTCTCTCTTTTTCTATATATATATATATTTGAATGTAGTCAGATCTGATTACCTTCCCCATCCTTGGATCCACATAATTCATAATTCCAAAGATAGAAAAAGCAAAAAAAGTGGGATGACTTTAGGATCCATGTGGATTCAAGGGTGGAGAAGGTGATTAAATCATATACTTGGTTACATTCAGATATAGCCAAAACTAGCCCCCCCTCTCTCTCTCTCTCTCTATATATATATATATATATATATATATATATATATATATATATATATATATATAAAGATTCATTGAACTATACCCAATTGGCAAGTTCAGGGCGAACTGACCCGGAATCGATGTGGTTCGATGGTTCAATTCAGTTCGGTGCAATTGGGTTGCATTACGGGTTCGGGTTTGACATGTTTAAATGAAAAGAGATCGTTTTTGCTGTGCTTCGTCTGATTTCACGGTGTCATAACCCTAGCTTCTTCCTCTATTGCCACCGTTGTCGTTAGTTGCTGGCCACTGGTTGTCCATTGATTGTTGTTGATCAACATCCTTCATTGTCCATCGCCCATTCATCTGGTCATCGCAAGGAGGAAAAGAGGTTGCAAGGTAAATTTTTTTTTCACTGTTCTCTCTTCTTTTTCTTCCCTTCAAGCCTTTTCCTTTTTGCTGGTCACCTCTCCTCCCTTTCTCTCCATCGTCCTTTCTCTCCTCTCTGTTTTGTGGCATTGATTTGCAGCGTTTTGGTATGATACGGATTGGTACCGTACCAGACTGATCGCTAGCTGTCATGGGTTTTCAGTACAGCGAAAGATTCAAGATCTGGCTTTATTCCAGCTCTGTATACATTTTCATTCTTACAAAACGAATAAATGCAAGGAGAGAAAGAAGAAACATAAGAAATATAAGCAGAAGAAGAAGAAAAGTGCGCAAAAGAGAGATGTAACCTGTGCTGTCATTTATTGTTTGTCATTATAGCTGCTGTCGGCTGCTGTTTGTTTGGCAACGGAAGGAAAGAGGATGAAAGAAAAGAAGAAGAAAAGAGAGGAGCGAAGCTACGTGTGGAGTCTTATCACAATACACAAAACTATGTTTTTCTTTTTACCTGTCAATATGTTGAGCTCCCTTCCGCTCTATGTTGAGACCAAAAACTAATCAAAGAATGACTCTAATATTTTCGCAACATTTTAATCTAATCTTCTTTTTTATTTTGTTTGGAATTAATTCCTCATAAGATGGTATTTCCTCAAGACACTAGAATTGTACTTTCTTATCCAATGATAGCTCCCTAGGCAGCAAAATTCTTACTAACTTTTTTCTTAGCTCCGACTATGATTATCTAATAGTCATTATAGCTTTTATAAAACTTTGTATAATTTTTTTTTTTTTTAAGGACTTTCACATGTTTTTGTTGTACATCATCTGTCCTCAAATTCAGCATATCCATAGATCACCGCACTAACCTTTTGGATTGGGATACTGGGTTGCAGCATATTTTGTCCAATAACCAGATCTTATGAATTGGTTTAGATTATAGAGGGAGAATGGAATAACCTTGTAATTTCAAATGTTAGATAGGTTTTGTGGAAATTTGCAATATATAAAGGTTAATAGATATTGTTATTATTTTGTGGAAAAAAAATGATTTAATAAGTATATTTTCAGGAACAGCGGGTGAAGACATTAGAATGCTTATTAATCTACAATATTTTCTAGAATTTATTCTATGAGCACCTGAGTCAGCTGAAATTCTTTGCGGCAGGTGGTGGTTGAGACCAAATTGAATTTTCATGAATGTGTAAAAAAATTTGAAAGAAATATGTGCAAACATAGTGTCTAAGATCCAAATAGGGAACATATACTAATTACTTGGTCATTTCATATGTGAAGAACTCTTTATCATTTGATCATCTCTTGAGCGAGCCTGCTGGAGACAATTTGTTATGTGAAACAAGTTTTTTAATTCTTAGCCATCGTTTTCTGCCTTCAGATGGTACCTTGTCGCTGAGCATTAAATTTCCTCATTCTAGATATTGATTCTTTTTCTTATGCCTGGTTTCTGGGTCAGCTGAGAAGCTGGGAATATGTCAAGAATCTCTCTTACGTGCTGTTATTACTGTTGCTATCATTACATATACTTTTTGATTCTACTTCATGTTTCAACATATGGCAGCTGAAGGATATGGCTGAAAGAGTACCTGAGGGGTATATGATTAACACCACTTATGGATCTAGTCATGTCTCTGATTCATTAGTACTGTCTTCCATTGAGAACACTAGAAGCAATGTGCTAGCTTCTCAGGCTTCAGAGTCCAATGGTGACTCAAGCAATCAAGGATCGTGCAATGGAAATAGGACGTCATCAGAAGAGACAGAATGGGTTGAACAGGCTGAACCAGGAGTTTACATTACTGTGTCCTCCTTGCCTGGAGGTGATAAGTATCTCAAACGAGTGCGCTTTAGGTATGGTCAGTTTTATTTTATCCCTGAAATATCATGAGAAATTTTTATTTTTATTTATGAAATTGCATTTATGGTCCTGAATAGAGCAGAGTGGAGGAAGCATATTCATGTAGCCAACCCCATGTAGTTGGGAAAAAGGCTTAGATGAGTTGAGTTGAGTTGCATTTATGGTACATTAATTCCATTGCATGTGAAGTAGTGACGCAAATCTATTGTATCAAACATTTAAAATTTAAAGATCACAATTTTCATTGCTGTTAGTTGTATAGAATACATATTTTTATGCTTTGCATGATGGCACTATGCTTTTAAAAGATCAATGATTCATGATGTGTTTATAGCACTCATTAAACACCTAACAGAACCCTTAATATCATAAGATATCCACTTGCAAATTGAGTTTTGACAAGAATTTCTAACAGTCTAGAACAATATCTGAACAACTCAACTCAACTCAACTCAACTCATCTAAGCCTTTTCCCTACTACATGGGGAGAACAATATCTGAACACTTAGTGTAAAATTGCACTTCCAGATGAGTTCAAGAAGGCTAAAGAACAAGTTTGTATTTTGAAACTGAATCTAAACCATATTGCTTTCAAAGCTTCAGATGATGTGATTGTTTTAAGATCCATAAACCTCTTATGGGTAGTTCAGGGTAGCTCAAAATGCAGCTTTAAGTTTTAAATATTTCAGTATAGATTTTTTTTGTCACATTTTATCTACTTCTATACTCCAAGAGAGTCAATATTTGGATATGGTTATTTAGATGATTAGAAGCAGTTCCAAAATGGGGCTAAAGTTTTCATTACTTTGCCTCCCTTATAAAGAATACGATGCATAGGGTCTGATAAATATGTGATATAATGATTTATTCTCTTACCTGAGCATGGTTCCTCGTCTTCTTCCTCATGAGTCTTGATTGGCATCAACCATGTATCATGACAAGGCTATATGTTACCTGATATTCAAGTGAACTGCTATTTTCACAATCACTTTATTTGGTTTATGCCCACGAGGAGATGAAAAGACTAGAGGATCATGAGCCATGATTGGTATCTGATCAATATTGGAGGGTGTTGAGCAACAGATACCTAGTCCCAAGAAAGGAAGCTTGCTAATTTTAAAGATATTTGGATTCACACATGCCTTGGAACACAAGCTTTGTCGTATTTGATTTGAAGTCCATTTAGGTTAGATTTGAGGAGTCTGTTATCAGAGGTAGAATTTGCCTTTTGTTGAAAGCTCTCTTCCACCTTTTAAATTAGAGCCTGTCGTAAATAGTTGAGCATGAATTAAGTATCATGCTCTCATTTTGTAAATCTCCTGGCACTCAGTCCTCTTAATTCATGCTCAACTATTACAACATATCAAGATACTCATGAAGAATCTATGGTGAATTGTGGCTGTTGTTCCCCACTCGTTGGCCCAAGACAAAGCATCTCAGGATGCTGATACCTTTGAATAGGCAGGTGTAAATAAAGAACATATCATAACCAGAGTTCCAAATAAACAACTGGGTCAAATCAACTTGCTTTGTCAATTCAGAAAAATTATGTCCTTTCTTTGCAGTTGTCTCCTCATTCTTTGGACCTATCATTTGCAAGTCACAGCCAACCAAGGTCATAATGTTCCATGCATCGGACTGATTAAATTTTGCATGTCACCCAGAATACAAAAGGATTGATGATGTTTGCATCTTCCTTCTCGTCCCAAATATTTGATTTCGGCAACAATTTATTGCAATAAGATTAAATATTTTTCCTTTAAATTTCATGTAAATTGCCAAATTTCATGTATATTTCATGCAAACTGCCAATTTAGGGTTTTATACAGATCTTCCTAGAGATTCCTAATCAGAGTTTAAGAATGAACTATACACAATCATACATCTAATGCAGGCCTAAATCTACGTCCTGAACCTAGATGATCATACAAAAGTCCAATTTGAGGTATTTTTGAGTTCCTCCTAGTAAGGTGTTTTAGGCTTGGCAATTTTTGCAGAGCTTTTTCAAATTTATTCATCAAGACTGGAAGGAATTTAGAAGTAGAACCAAAAATTTGCTTTTATGGATTTCCTTGAAATCTAGGGTGATGATTTACAATTCTGAGCCCAAATTGAGTGTCTTTCTTGTGGTACCTGATGTAAGAAACAAATTGTTCGGAATTGTTATCCACTATAAAATTTATTTTAACAGATTTATTAAATCTTGGAAATATTAAACAAATTAAAGATTCCTTAAGCGTTATTTGATCAAGTTTCTGTTTTAGGTGTTTGCAATTTATTATTATGATATTTTACTAATGCATTATAATGGTGTTCCTGCAAGGATTTTGTGGCGGAGTTAAAATTACAAATTCTAGTGGAAGTCATGGATGTATGTGCATGCATACTCACTGTTCTTGGAAAGTGACCAAACAGCCTCATGTGATCGCCTTGATTGCCTTGTAGTAATGTAAAAAACATGAGACTTTTGAGTCCATCCGAAATTATGAATTATTCCTAGGTTTGACCACTCAAAGCATAATATACCTAAGTGCACACATAGAGACAGGATAGGTTGCCTATAGCTAGTTGCAACAATCAATTCGATGCCTCCATCAAGTCTTTTCAAGTAGGAGTCATGCTGTGTGACTGATTTTCTTTTGATAGGAAAAAGTTTGGAGAGGATGACATAGATGCCATACATAGATGAGAGGAGGAACGGGGAAAATTGGGCTACACTACTATTGGTTGGGAGCTCCAGTCTTAACCACATTTATATGCATATATGCCCTTTTGGACACTATAATGGTTCACTTACTGTACATTTAAAAGCAATATTTTTATTATAGTTTTGCTAATTCAGTGTTACTCAGAACCTGGCATGAATACCAAGTGTCTGAGTGTTTCAGAGTGTCAAGGCATGGCAGCCACTAAAAAGGCTGGCATGGGACACAGCATACGTACAAAGCCTTTTTGATGCTTATTAAAAAAAGAGATCCAAAAGGGGGAGGGGAGAAAAAAGAAATCATGAGTTAGCAAGTATTTGAATAATGTAATAAGAAAGAACATCAAACTCCAAAGCTACAGACCTTCAACATAAGAAAAAGGGCTTTAGGAGAGGAAATCTTCTTATAAGAACTCACCATACTGTTAGATTGTTAAAGGTTACTCTGGATGTTTTAAGGTACTTAAGTTGATGAATGACTATGATAATATCAATAACATAATCACACTTGCTCGGACTGTCCTGCACTCGAAACTAAGATTTCCCAACTCACTCCATATTAGGGTGCACATGTTCAAGGATTTGGATGGGGGGAGCGGATGTGTATCAAAATAAGCCCAACTTTCTTCTCCCTATCCTCCTGCCAAAACGCGCGTGCACACACACACACACACACACACAGAGAGAGAGAGAGAGAGAGAGAGAAAAGAAAAGGTGATCCAGGTGGTTCAAGCATTCTAACCACTGGAGCTGTACCTCTTTGATATATGCTGAGAGGGAAAAAGTTCTGCCACAAAGTTGAACATAGCACTCTTTTTATCTTATTCTCTTATATCTCGCGCTTGCCTACGGAGCAGTTGTTGAGGAAACCATCGGCTAGACTGAGAAAAGAGATCTGGAGATATGGAGCTGCTCTTCTTCTATGCCACAGCCAAAACTAGGAGAATGAGAAGGCCATTAGCCATATTTGCTGGCAGTAGCACCTACCCAGATGTATAGGGAGGAACCATAGTAGTGCTAAGATCAAAGGCGAACACTGTCAACAATATTATGGAGGAGGGGATGTGCAGTTGCCAATTCTTGTGAGTTAGATCTAGGAGGAAGGGCATGGTTACAACTTCTTCCTCCTTTCCTCTTCTCCCCCTCTTCTTCATTGTTGGCAATGAAACAGAGGTCTGGGAACAAGTCTTTTGGTTTGTTGGTGAGCAAACATGTGAGGCACCATGGAGGTGAAGGAAGTGTATTCAGGTTACTTGTTTTAGACATGAGACAACAGAGAGGTGAGGGAAGTTAAATATTTCAGATGCAAGTTAAATATTCTAGAGGTGAAAGAGATGGGAGCACATCTGAAGAGGGCTTTGATCAAACTTAATTGAACAACAGTTTATCATGGCTGAACTGATGACCTGTGATCTGCACGTCAAACCTATTTGGTCCCGGTTGCTGGTTTTAGACGCCGATCACTCATAACTCTTAAATTGAGAAAACAATAGTGATCTGAGAACCAACAGCAGCAGTGTGGCAAGATGCAGAAACAACAGTAAGATTCAGTAAGGGTTCCAAAGGATAACATATGCATAAAATTTTCCCTTATGCCTAGAGCTTAGCCTCTGTAACTCTAGGGTGTGGTAGATAGGTATTGTTTTTAACATGTCATAGGCTTTTCAACATGTTAATTTGTTTATGAATAGGTTAACAGTTGTCTTGATGTTCATATGTTGGCCAACACCCAAAAAGGATTGTGTGATAGTTGGAAATCAGCATTCTCCTCATCTGAAACATGGCATCCTATCCCTGGAACAGATGGCTATGATCACTGGGGCATTGTTGTTGGTCATTCATTATAATTGACAAATTATAGTTTCAAGATGCAATTTCTATTGCCATCTGATGCCCATGTTTCAACTTACTCTAGCAAGAATCCAATTGATAAACCATATGTGGATGACTCCATATATGGGACCGACAAGCTGACAAAGATGGTTGATATTTCCAGTGCCTTGGCATTTGTTATGCACAGGACTTCTATTTATTTCTTTGCACTGAGTGGAACGCAAATGGTGACTTTCATGCAGTTCGGTACATGTTATCCAGCACAGTCAATGACATGGGAGATTTGTTACCATATTTACAGTTGGGCAAACAAATATTGAACTCAAGACAGTGAGCAATGCCAAAATTGGACTTAGTGGATAGCATAGATTATGCAAATAAATTGAGGTCCACCAATGAGGCTTTGTTAGAAGAAGCTACAACAGACTATTCAAGTGACATTGCTAAACATTTGATGCCTATAAACCTTGCCCCTTCTTGCGTTATTGGACAAAATGCATGTCTTGTTTATTAGAAGAAACTATCTTACTGCCAACTTCTGACCCAACATCAGCTATCCTTCTGTGTGTGGCTTCTTTCTTCAGTTGCTGTGAGTCCCCTCAAAAAAGACTTGTTTCTTTAGTTATGATAATGCGTGTGAAATTACTCACTCTTTTCATTCATTATATATTGCCGAAATTATATGTTTTTAATTTAAGTGAATCTGTTCTTATAACAGAAGGTATATATGGAAGCACTTTCTTGCGCTGCCTCACCGGAACTAAAAATTTTGTTACTAATTCAAGTAACTAATTTCTTATATTATAACAGAGTATATATGCAAGTACTATTTTGCATCGTCTCACCTAGATGAAAAAGTTTATCCCTTAGTTGGACTTGTGGAGAGCATATATGCTAGTAATTTTATTTGCATGGTCGAGATCTTGCATGTTTGATTTTTTTTTCCAGAATTTCTGTCATCTAACCAATTTTCTACACTATCAAATACTTATGGTCGCTTGATTGGTGTGCCCAGTCGGAAAAGATTCAGTGAACAAGAAGCAGAAAAATGGTGGGCTGAAAACAAATCAAAGATTCAGGAGAAATACGCCATTCTGACTGCAGAAAATTCTACCTCCGGCCCTGCTTCAGTGTCCGACAGCAAGGATGGCTTGATAGGCTGAGTACTGATGTATATTGGTCACACACCCTACACCGGTAAATGTAAATTTTTTTTCCCCTCAGCCGGTGGGTACTGCACATATCTCATTGACCTGTTACATCAGATTGCGGCAGAATGAGAAGGGATGTGCCTGCACAAGCTGGGGGATATGAATTGTCTCTTCTGCTTAAATACAAGAGTTTGTGGTCTGGCCTTCCTCTTTCGTTTGGTGTCCTGTTTCAACAAGATGAGAGGCTTACGTGCTCCTTTGGTCATGCCATATCATTTTTCTACGCCCGTCAATTTTTTTTTTTTTTTTTTTTAAACTGAGGATCCACATCATTGTTCTTGCCTTCTGTCTTCAGTTGCTGATTGCACCAGGATTTCTAAAATCATTAAATTTAGAGAAAGTAGTTAGTTTCCTTTGGTTGATGGTGCTATTCTTTGTTGTCATTCTGCTGCTGCTGCTCTATCTCTCTCTCTCTCCATCGCAATTTTCTCCATTTGTTCATCATTTAATATTATGAGCACATGTGAAACATATGACAGACGTATGTGGATGCAAATTGTTATTGATTCGGTGTTATCTTTACCAAGGGAGTCACCGTGCTAGTGTTAGTCGCTAATTTCCAACAGTGGAGTCCATGCATTCATGAAATCAGGTTAATTGCATTATTATTGCCTCTTTCCAGGCTCAACATGTCGCTCCTTTATTAATTATTGGTAAATGTATTTCAGCGTTACAGGGAGGTTATACGAAAAATAAATTTGAGGCAACTGGTTTCGTACTGATTTAGGACCGGTTTTTATGTGGGTTTCAAAGTCATCCTCGAAATATTCTGGGGATCAGTTTACTTTGAATTCTGTAATTTTTCACCATAATCCTGCACACACAACCAGAACGAAGTTTAAATTAAACGACGTATCATCAAATTTGCATTTTGCAAAGCCCTCTTGCTTGGGAGTCTACTGCCGGTCGTACTCTCTGCTTCCACCATCCAAATATCCTCCACTTTAGGAACAATAAACATCGGAACTCCTCCATGCTACGTTAAAGACAGCCATGAAACCGGAAAGGTGGAACATGCGCAATCCACCTGTTAGAACACTAATTTCACACATTTCAGTAGGCATTGCCCTGATGGTCCCGCCTGTCGCATCTTAATCCTGTTTGATTGGTGCATTTCAAGTATTTAAACCAGAGTAACCATAAAGTGGATGCCTGTTTTCCTCTCTAGTCTTTAAAAAAGGGTGCATGATTCAATTTACAAAAATGAAGGCAGCTAAATTGATACGTGACACAATATTTACAGGAACATTAAACTTCAACTAAGAAGCAAAGTCGACAAGGGTTCTTTCATTAATTTACTTTAAACCTTTTAAAACCCCATCCGGATTACAGCAGTGCAGATTATGACAAAACACTTATCCAAATTTGAAAAATTCTGGAAAATATCCAGGCTGCGATGGACAGTCAGCAGAGTAGAGGGATAAAAAAAAATGCTTTTATCTTCCAACGAAGCATCTGTTGGCCTTCATATCTCAAGTTTGCAAGGCCCTTCTAACCGCTTAAGACCTCCCTCACAGTAGTTGCTGATGTCAAAATTAGTAACGGCATGCACACCTCTCAGTTCAATAGCAGCGATATCGTAGGCTTCTGCAGCTTCTTCCTCGGTATCTGGTTTAATCCAAATGCAGAGAAGTATCAGTAGCATTGGTATATCTCAACCTACCACAAAAACTATTTAGCGCTTGATCAGGTAGAGCGGAGATAGGTGGCATAATGCTCTTACCGAAAGTTCCAAGGTAGATATCTTTGGCATCCCTGCTGTCACCAACACGACCGATTCGAGCTTGCCACTTACCATCTTTCCGTCTTCTGGACCAAAATGCCCCACCAAATGTGATGGGAGTGGCAAATTTGATTAATATCAACTTTCACACATTATATGAAGAAAACATTTAAACAATAAAGATAGACAAAAGACAACCTCGTCACTCCTCTGTAAATTGATGCTCCCCTTGAGAAACAACTACTTTTTCTGCCACGAAAACATGCCAGAAAGAAATTATCATAGTGAGCTATGAAAAGAAAATTGGAGATCAGTTGGCTCCACCATGCATACCTCCGTACATGGGCAACATACTCTTCCTGGGACATGGTCTTCATTGTCTCAAGCTCCTTCTCATAATCAGAGACCTGAGGATCAAGACATGAAACCAGAAAGGTAATTTTCATTTGCAAAAAACTCAAAGATGATTTAATATATATAATCTCTTGAAGATTCACACGCATGCGATTGTATTAGAAATCTCACAGGAAAATTTAATTTGGCATTTGGGACTGGACCCCAGTATTTAAGAGCTGCAAGGTCATGTGCTCTTGCTGCCTTCTCCTCTGAATCATAGCTGCCTGAACAAGAAATCCAGAAGGGTACTGAATGAACTACCATCCTTCACATAAATCAAATGTAATACTAGCCAAATCATCAGTAATACTGCTTACCTAGATACACTGAAGCCAACATGACAGCAACAATGAAAAGCAACAAACCCAGCCATAAGTGTGACCCAGAAAAAGGAAAAGGAGAGAAAAGGTAAAATGAATGGTTAGCAATATATATATATCGATGGTAATGTATTCAAGTTCTCAGCTATGATAAATAGAAGAAATATTTAGGGAGGGGAAAATGAATAAACCAGTGGAAAGTGACAAATACATATAGAACAACTAGAGTACTTAGCACAAAGCCAAATCAGTATATGCAGCAACTGAGATTATCATAAATGGCACTTCAAATAACATTGTATAGCAGTCAATTCAACATTGGCTAAAAGAGGTAACACTCAAAAAGGTTTTTAATGGGAAAGAGAGCAAGAGACACTACTCTAGCAAATTTAAATAAGTTATATGTTGTTATTTGAAGGAAAAAGAAAAGAAAAAAAATTAAATCCAGACTGGAGAAGTTACCAGGATATCCACGTGCCTACCACTTTCCACATACCCTACAGTATGCATACATACGGGGCTCTTGTTCAATACCATCTTCAAAGAATGACAATATACATTACAGTAGCATGCATGAATGCCTGGAAAAAAATAGGGACAAGCTTACCCTATAGCACTTGGCCTTTTTCTTAGGTTTCTACTTAAGATCAAGAGGTGGAGAAACAGAAGACTGGAGGTGAGAAAGCAAGTCAACAACAAGTGGGTGATCAAATATTCTGAAACTAAGCTATCTAGTTGTTGATAGCAATTTATGTCAGAACTCTAGCCTAAGCAGAAAATCAACTGCATGCCAATTATAGAGTGAGTCATTAGATCCTCAAGCTGAAAGGTTGAAATATCTCAACCAACCTACAACCCCTGAAGACAAAACGATAAATGTTGGAATTTAAAGCAATTAAAAGACCATATACAGAAGTTGAAAGACTATTGAGGAGTTGAGATATGCCTCTCTAGTTAGGCTCATCTTAGCTTCTCTTTGTAAATACTACCCTCATTTGAAAGGGTGCCCCCCAAAAAAATTTGTTCAACAAAGGACCTAGGGACATAGTCAGTATCGCTAGAAGAGATGTTGTTCGTTCTCTAGATGCCAGCACATGTAGGCCAAGAGTATGGTTACATCTCGTCCGTCTACATAAACAAGCTTGTTTCTTAATCAAGTCTGTCATGACCACCACCTTCCCTGACATTAGCACATAAAACATAAAATGTTAAAACATCTTGCAAGCATGGAATCCATGAAGTTAAAAAGGGTTGCATACGACATCCAATTTTGCATGTTGGGATCCATCTGGTTAAGAAACTAAATTAAATCCTACATGACCTTTCCCTTGCAAAGGCATATTTATGTTGCAATGATCAAAATAAAAAAAATCTTCCACTTCACAACTAAAGGGATTTAGCATCAAAGCCAACTGACTAAGTCTACATAAAAAATAAAGAAAACTTCCCCATAAGAAGCACAAGGAATGAGTATAAGATCACTTCCTAAGCTTGATTTAAACGAAATGAATTTTTCCACGTATCTTGTTTAGACAAAATTGTTATTTATAGGCTTGGGAAGGTAGGAAAGGGTATTTGGGACAATCTTTGCAATAGATTTCTTGCACATATTATAGGAGAGAGAAATGCATGCATCACAGAGGGAAGTCAGTGGGAGTATAATTGACATGACTAGAAGCCACCATACTCTATGACCAGAAAAACCCTCCAAGCTGGCAAAGTTTATTAACATATAGATTGTCAAAAAAGAAAAAGAAAAAAAGAAAATGTTTTGCAACCTGAGCTCATCATGGCCCATTCTGAGAGTGCAGACTTTAAGGAGCACTTTTCATTGCTAATACCAAAAAAACGACCTCCATTATCTGGTCCTACTAAATGAGACCATTTACCAAAGTTGATATATCAACCTTCAAAGAAGAAATACATGAACCTAATGTTGATGTTGATTCTGAAACATAATATACAAACAAAGGAGCTGACAGGTCATGGAAGGTTGAAAGAAACCCAGCAAATCGTCTTCAACTAGCCTGCTCAAAAAAAGCCAATAATACTGCAAATGAGCTTGTGATATAGTGTTCGCACTGAACATTAATGTTTTGTTTTTTTATGCAATATTACTACATTCCTAAGTTTTATCATGTACCTGACCTACATCCTAAATCAAGTTATGAAGCCCTAGGCATTGATAATACCATATAAGTACTTTCGGATTTATGATTAATGGTTAAAAATTTGCAAAGCAGAAAACAGGAGAATATGACAGAACCAGCCAACATTAAGGGGACAAGCCTTCCCATTAACGCAAACTCTTGGACAAGATCGGTCTCTTGTCCTAGAGCAACTTCTATCCATTGAGTGATGGCCTTGCACTCGGAATCACTACAATTTGTTTGTCTGGTTTTTTGTTTTCACAAAATTCAAACGAGTGCACAACATACCATGTTTGCCTTTCCGTTTCCGACCTTCCACTTGGCTTGTGTTGTCCCACAGATGCGCCTCAAATTTCCCGCTCCATTTCAACCTGCAATCGAACAGCCAAAAATCACCCCAAACAGTAAAAGATTTGGATCCTCAAAAAGATTAAGGCTTTTCTCACAACGATTGAAACTTTTCTCAGATAAGCACTACTCCTTCTAAACTTACTTTGTAACTCCATGATAACTTGACGACCGCGGGGCAGCATACTTCTTCATTGCCGCAGCAAGAAGAGTACCCACCTTCTTCTCCTGACTCTTCCCAGGTGCATCCATGATAGCACCTGATCGAGTGCCATCGGTAGCCTCTATGGACTCGGTCCTCCTCTCGGCAGCAGTGCTGGTCACACTAAGCACTTCACCACTTATTGATGCACTCTCAGCCGCATCCATGGCAACAACCGGAACACCGCCATCGGTTGCCTCGGAGGAACCGGCCGCCTTCTCATTATGATCTTCATCATCTCTCGAAAGCACTTCCGACCTTTCTGGTTCGTTTCTGGCGGCAGCTTCTTCCAAAGAACCAGCCTTTTCACCAGCAGCGGCTTCCAATGGATTAGATTTCTCTTCAGCAGCACCAGCAGCCATGGAATCCACTTTAGAGGCAGCGTCTTCTGGAGGTCCGACGCACTCTGAGGATTCGGTGGCAGTCTTTTCGCCGGCCGCGCTGGCCTCCGACCCCTCACCGTTGTCGTTCAAACTCGGCAGCACAGGAGCGGGCTTTGAAGGCCTGGCATCTTCCGACGAATCCGCCGATTTCTTTGCCTCGCTCATCTGTGAGAAACCCTAGCTCTCTCTCTCCTCCAAACCCTAATCCCAGGTCTTGAAACAATGAAACCCTAGTAAAAAAATCTCGACTCCAGAAGATTAAATGCCGACCTGGGCAAGCTATTACAAGATCGCCATAGAGAAGAAGCCAAGAATTAGAGGGATCTAGAACTGCAGAGAAATCGAAGGAATTTATAAAAGATCTAAACCTTGACGTTTATCCTGAGATTTCAAGCGTTTCAAAATTGAAAACGAGGATGAAATTAAAAGGAAAATTAGGGAATTACAGAAGAAAGAACGCGAACCTTAGTCATAAATTACGGTAGCAGGAGAGGGGGAGGAGAAGAGAACGCATCGGATTTGGGGTTGAGCGATGAGCCCTCGAAGAGAAAACAAACTAGATAGGGTTTGCGGTTGGATAAGCGGGGAGGTGAGCGTACGTTCGGTGATAGGATCTCCAAAGGAGGAGTTAGGAGTGGAACTCCGCTTCAGCGACACGCCAGGCCTTTTACCGCCACGAAGGGTCGGCCTCATCCAGCGCGCCGACGTACAGGGAAATACCGTGCTCCGCCCACGCCTGCCGTTCGATCGTGTGCGGCGCGAATCGTAATGCGCCCGCTTCTAGCCCAGAGCGCTGAGATCGAGCGCCTCGATGTCTGAGAGCCGGAACACGCGTCACGTGGATCGGCACAGATCACGAGGAGGTCGGCTGGGTGATCGGAATGAGAAGCTCGTGATGGGCTTTCATCGTGCGTACACACGAATCTCAAGGCAAGGTTGGAGTAAAACCTACGGATACTGCACGTGCTCGTGGCCTTGGCATAAAAGTAAAGTCGCCCGTTGGTTGGTTCTCGGTGTACGAATGAGGTCGAAAAGATGATTAATCTGATCAATGGCCATGATCGAGCGGTGAGAATAAAAGCTTGTCCGGATGGCTAAATTTTTGCCGCGTTTGGACCTTGGTTAACCACGGTGACCTTATCCTCTTCATTAGGGTGATTTGACCTTTGATTAAATAAAGATCCCTTATCCTTTTCATTAGGGTGATTTGACCTTTGATTAAATAAAGATCATTCTTTTTGGTAATTAAAAGTCCTCGATAGCCTAAAATCTATGCCATCAAATCATGAAATATCAAAATTACTAGTGATCAATTTTTTTAATTTTAAAAATAATTTTTTAAATATATTCATAAATATCATAATAATTTTATTATTATTTTATTTTTAATATTATAATATTATAAATTAAATTATAATATTATTTTTAGTTTTATATCGTATTATAATTTTATAATTATCATTATATTATATATAGTATGCATCATTATAATTATTAGAATATTTTTAATTATATTATATTAATATAATATTAAGTATTTTTTTATATGAATGAAAAAATTTTGATTCCTAAATTTTAAGTCAAGATCATCTTATGGATATAATCTTGAATAACTAACCATAGACAAGTATGAAATCACTAGGTTGAGTAATGATTTTGATGAGGGCATGATCTAAAATCATCGCTAAGTAAAATTATAGAAACGTTGTCATCCTATCATTTCTATTTATGTTGCTGGTGTTTTTTTTCTTTCTATTTACTTAAGATTTCTTATAAAAAAATATAAATTTAATAAAAATAAAAAAATTAAATTTCTTAAAATAAAAACCCACTACTTTCTCAAGAATAAATTTGAGAATTTAGAAAATAGTAGTTCAGTAAACACCAAATTAAAGTACTTTAACTTAGGATAAAAATATCAAAAAATTAATTTAACTTAAGAATAATAAAAATAAAATATTTAAAAAAATTTTAATATAATTTATAATATTTTGATCAATACTTGGACAAACTTATATGATTTTCAAGATTAGATAAGATGAAAGCAACAATAAATCTTACACCGATATATGTTAATTTGATAGATAACTCATCAAAACAATCAAATTAAACTCGTTGTAAAATTCTAACATCAAATTACGATATGTTAATAGACTTAAGATACCCTGTTAAGAAAAATCTAGACCTCCAGTTTAGTGATGCCAATGTTTAGACCCTAAAATATAATCATTTAAATCATTTAAATAAAAATGAAAACAAAGAGAATAAGAGTTTATAAGAGCCTACATGCCATCTATCACACCCTCGCCTATCCCATCCTAAATAGATCTAAATTAAGCAATTCAATATGGTTTGAACCAATTTAGGATCCTTACCAATGTTTTAAAAATTGGATCGGATAACGAACCGGTTTAACATTTGAATCAGGAGTCAATTGGTTCAATCAGATAAATCGGTTTAATCAGATCGATAATATTATAATTAATTTTAATTTAATAATATAAAGATAATATAAATATAAATATTGATTTAAATAAAAAAAATAAAAAAGTCTAAAAATCGGATTGGATTGGTTCGTTAACATTAATAATAAAATAAGATCGAATTAATGATCAATTTTTGATTGGACCTATTGGACCAGTCTGTCTGATCTTATTTTAAAACACTGGTCCTCACTAAATCGAAAAGAAAAAGTATATTAATTTTTGGTTGGCTTGTTTTAGTTCAAGCCGAGCTGTCGAATCGACATGATTCAGCTAGCAATGGTTAACATTGACCTTTCTTGAGACTCTATGCGCAAGAGCAACCATAAAACTGTTTAAACCTCAAAGATCATTTTATGAATAAGTTCCTGCAAGGATATCAATAAGTAGGTTTCTTGGATATGCCATCCATGGTTTCTCTGATATCATCATGCCCATCTTCTTGTATCTTCTGCAATGAACGAATTGACATCGTGGACTTTCTATGTGGGTAATCATGCCCGGGATTTTTCCCAACGCAAGAGCTATGGTTACAGTTCATCATTACATGTACACAAAAATATGAGAGCTATCCCTATGGTTCATGAGACTGAAGGAAAAAAAAAAACTGTTAAATGTTGGATTATTTTGAACATTTACGTGGCACTGCCTTTCAAGAAAGTTGAAACCGGCGACAGCACTCTCTACGTTCTTCGCACATAACCTGCTGGTCTTGAAAGACTTACTGCACGGCAGGCATGCAATTTGATTATGCACGTACCATCATGCATGCAATGCATAACAAAACTTATTAGATTTTGATAAACATGACGACATGAATGCACGATTAACTTATACGCTTGATGCATGCTTGCTACATTCTTCGATGCAACAAGTATTTTCTTACGTAGGGCATATATAAAAAATATTTTTTTCTTATGTTTGAATGAGTAAAAAAAAAAATGAAGAGAAAAGAAAAATAATAATTTATATAATAATAATAATGTCCTATTATAAATGCTTACATAACTAATATTTTTTCTTTTAGGAGGATCGATATCAGAATGAAAAAAAAAAAAAAATGAAAGAGCACCTAAATTTCAAAGAGAACTTTTAGACGGGACCCACCACTTCCCCCTCATTTTCTCTTCTCTTCAGTTTTTTCCTTTCATCAAAATAAGATAAATTTTATTTTTTTTTTATTTTTTTTAGTTTCATTTTCATCCTACTTTTTCTCTTCATTCAAACAATGTTCTGTTCTTTTTCTTAAGAAAATCTATTTATCGTTCTCAACAATCATAAACAGCAGTTTTTAAGCTAGTTTTTAAAGTTGTTTAAATCATATGAAAACTCTTCAACTTCGATAAATAGCCTTTTAACCCTTTTCTTTCGTCGGTACCAAATCACAACCTCTCTTAATTCTTATCTTTTCATAAGTTCTCTTAATCCTTCTAATCATAAAAAAGAAAAATAAATAATAAATTGACTGGTAGGTTGGCCCAATGGGCCTTACAACTCGGGATATGGCATGATCGCGACAAGAAACCACTTGCCCACTTAAAAAAAAAAAAAAAAAAAAGATATGTATATAATTTATTTTATTTAACTAGCATTAACAAAATAAATAAGATAGATCAGTCGGCATGCAGGCCAATCTCATCGGCCTACATGCAGGTCAATCTCGCAGGCCGAGCCGGCACGGCCTTCTTGAGCCGGCCCTATGGTGAGCCAGGCCGCCGTGCCGGTATGGCCCGCAGCTCGTGGGGTAGCACCTGTAGCGGGTTGGGCTGTGTAACTACCGTTCTTATTTATTCATTTGATTTCTTAACCATGGTTTCTGGAAAGGGGTGGTGAAATTTGTTGATATATATTCATGTCCAATGGGATGGAACAGAAAGTAGTTTTGCTTTGGCATGATTCTATGTATAAAAACTAATTTGTGTTTAGGTTAACGAGTTTCTGAATGGAGAGATGCCGTTGACGAGGTTTAGGTGTGTGGTCTAATGATATTTTTAGTTAGCATTGTTACTCTAATCCATTCCTATTATTTCTCATTTGGTCCAACTGTTAATGTTTGATTGTTTTGGTTGACGAGGAAGTGGTGATAGCAAATTCCTGTCTAAAATTTCAAAAGTGGCAAGGAATTTTAAATTTGGCTTCTTTAGTTGTAGTTTTCCATTAACTTCTTGATTGTATTATGATTATTAGTTTACCCGGTTCCCCTTAAATGACCAATTGGATGGGAATTTGTATCAGCTGCAGGTCTCGATAGTGCCAATCACAAGTGCTTTTTTAAGTAATCCAGCAGCATCCCTTGTTGAGTTCTCTAAGAACTTTGGAATCTATGTTGAGCTGAAACTCGCTCAAAAATCATAATTTCCACATCTCCACTCAATTATGTCTGATCAACGGAATGGCCATGGAGTACTTGGGCGAAGAGTGATGAGTAGTTATATTTTTCCTTCAGTCTGCGATATCTCCCAATTATGATCATAACCAGACCTTCGAGGCTTCTAAATTATGGTCACATAAATCCTCATTTGCCAATTGTTTCTATCCATTCCATCAATACAATTTCGAGCCTTTTTCATATCCTTCGTTACAATTTAAATCTAAGTTACCGTAACTCTTTCTTTATCCTTCAAAGCAGAGTATCCGTCTTTTCATGGAGGAACTCCAAAGTTACGTGTCTTATGTGTTTGTATTTATCTCAATACTCCTTTCCACCTTTTTCTATTTCCTTCAACAAAGAATTGATTACATTTCCTCAGGACCCCCTCCGGTCATTGTTACAGTTATACTCCTTGTTCTTGCTGCATGGTTTGTGCAAGGGTGAGAGGCACATCCATGGCCTATAGCAAGTTTAATTGGGCAATGGAGTTGGATTGAATTCATCTGGATGATGGCTATCAGACCAAGTTTGGTATATCTTTTCACCAGACCTTTTGAGCTTGCAGTTAATCTAGAAAATCAAGTGCATATCTTTGGAACAAGTAGGAATAGCAAAGAAGCAACTTTTTATCCCCATTTTCACCACTATTTTATTCCTTCATCCTATCCCCATCCTTTTTTTTTTTTTTTTTGATAAAGACGGGCGATCATACAAGTCTAGTTTGAGTCAGCCCAGATACATCAGATTGCAGAATTTGAAATAACACAGGAGGACATGGTTCACCCATTGTCCATATCCTATATCCTACATACCGAGCCACGGCCGTCGCTGTCCAGTCAGCAGCCGTATTGGCTTCACGGAATACATGATAAATCTGGGCAGAATCCAAGTTCTGAAGCATAGTCCATACATCGGTTAAGATCGGATTGATGGATACATCAAGAGCTTTCTCTTTTCGTATCCACTGAATGACAGTCATAGAGTCTCCCTCAATAACAAGCCTCTGGGCTCGAAGAGTCTGCACCGCATAAGAAATACCTACCCATGCAGCACAAAGCTCAGCCATGGGAACAGAGAAGTCCAGAGACCCAAATCCACCCGCCGCTATCATATTACCTGTGGACCACAAATGATGAAGGCCGAACCAACAAGTCATCTCCATCTACCTAATTTTTAATATTTACATTCTTACAAAGATCCTATCTCCCATCCCCATCAGCTTTATTTTTAACATTAAAATATTTATTTTTTTTAATTTTAATTTTACTCACTATATTTTAAAAATAAAATGTCAAATTTTATATAATTAATGAAATAGATTTAAATAAATTTACTATAATTATAAATTTTATAAACTAATTTATAAGAAATATATTAAATCATAATATCAAAAATTTTATTATTTTAATAACATAAATTTATGATCATAAGCTATTTTATAAAAAATAAATACATTCAACTATAAGTTCTAATAAATATAAAGAAAATAAGTGTACTATATTTAAAATATTAAAATAATATTAAAATATTAAAACATTTTATGAAACGAGGATCGAAAATTTTATAGGATAAGGAGTATTCTTTTGGAAGAAAAATGATCTCTTTCAGGATGGGTTTCCACGGGGTTCGAGTAATAACAGCAGCAGCAGGCGTTGAGTAAAGGTTTGCTACATTCATGTTACGGAATTTGCTTATTCGCTGCAGGACTGATCAATGAGACTGCCAAGACCCTATGGCAAAGTAAATCCCCTCAAAGGTCAGAATGTTTCATTCGATCTCTTTCAAAAGACAGGCTGCCCAATAAGTATGTAACACCCCAAGTTTATCTACTAGCCTAATTAATTCATTAATTCAAAAATTTGAGTAAAAAATAATGATAGCAAGTGAACTTGTATTATAAGTAAAAATTAATTAAAATAAGTAAACTTATGTTAAAGCAAGTAACATTTTTTTTCTCATTCAAAGTGTAATTAAAATAAACTAGTTAAAATCTATCCAGAGCTTTCCAAAAACTTTTATGAATGACAAGTGGACTTAAATTATAAGTACAAAATATTTTCTTTCGCATCTAATATGAAATTAAATTTAAAGTACCGCAATATATTTTCCTTATAATACAAACGATAATGCTACGGCAAAACTCCATTACCCTTTCATTGATAACCTTGGGTAGCTCAACAGGCAAAACTCTATTATCATTTCATATGTAACCTTTTTTTTTTTTTTTTAATGCCCATCAACTTCCGCATACTCATATTGAATTTGATACCTAAACTCATCTGTTAATCTATGACATTTAAGATCATCTACTGATTTAATTAACTTATTAATAAGTTAAAATCACGTAATTCAAAAACCCAAGTGAAGGTTAACGATAGCAAATAAACTGTGTTATAGGTATATAACATCACCAAAAAAAAAAATAGCAGCGAAATCAAACGTTTCTGCCGGCCGTGATGAGGTTCAGGACTCTGACAACAATATTCTCATCGAATGCTGACCATAATTATTGAAGTCCAGTGATATGATGGCAGACACCCAGCCCTCTCTGCTCTATCCCCTTCTTTGAACACCCAAAGCCACACCCAATTACTTGACACATCCCAGATGAGTTTGGTGTTGGGTGATCAAAAGTAATGCTCAGGTTATGCAATCAGCCAAACAAACAGAAATTTAACCACCCAGCCAGAAGAATTAATTAATGGATAACAGCAGTTTCATAATGTTAACCAAAATTTTTCCCGGGATTTCAAGCATCAAGCAACTACCACCCACCAATAGCTTTAGGCTATGAATTTGCTGCTTCTGGGTGAAAGATTGATCAAGGCCCATTCCAAAAATTGTAAAGCTTGATCAAGGCAAGGCCCATCCCAAAAAATGGTTGCACAATCCCACTTGATCAACAAGAACCAGGAGAAGGAAAAAGAGGTCTTAGTGTACCAGTTAAAACAGGTTCTGTTTGTTTGTGCTGTGCATCTGACTTTGCTGCCACTAGATTAGACACTACAAGATATAATTATATAGTGATCCTAAAGCCACCATGAGACAGGTGGTAGCATTAGCTCACTCTGCTGGGTCAGCTAACATGTCAGGATCCTCTGATCTGCTTATAAGTTCTTGAGCTTCAGCCAATGGACTGTCTTTTGCATCAGCAGCATACAAAATCTTGCAGATTGCTTTTGTCATCTGTTAAGAAACAAAAAAGAAGGTTTTGAGTCCAACATGCTTGCTCATCTGTTTATGTATGCATACCAATCTACGCTGATAAGACCCATGCAAGCAATGTATGTCATGCATGAGTCATATCATTCACCAGCATGTGCATCATAGTATTTATGATATCTAAGCCATTGATCCTCTCACAGATTTTTTTCCCCCTCTTGAAATCTGCATCAGCAAGATTGTCTACAGACAAGATTCATCATTCTGCATCAGCAAGATTGTATACAGACAAGATTCATCATTACAAAGTACCAGAAATATTGCTTATCTTTGGCATTACAGGATGATAAGTTTAATTTTTCCATGCAATGCAGATGATCAAAGCATTCATGAATGCCTTATTTACACTTGGGTATAAGATCATTCATATGGTTTGAAGACAAACAAAGTCTACAGGAGTTCTAACAGTGTAGATCTTCGGGTTGTCTCACATTTTCATAGGCATGAAATTGTGAGGGCTTGACCTCAAGTTAGGACACAATAAGTAAAATTAGTGAAACCATTGGATAAAATGAGCCAGTGAAACCACTCACCAATAAGCTTAAGTGCAACCAAAATTATTGAAATTGCTAGTAGGTCATAAATTCAAACCTTCAATGACAAAATAATATTTATCTTGTAGAAAAAAGCGCCAGACTCTATGTTGCAAACTAAGATGTTATCTTAAAATATCAAATGCCTGACTCTAGAAGTCATGCATATGCACTAAAATGCCATAATAAGCTGGCAAAAACTCCATCCATGCAGAAGATGTTCTTTTATACAACAATGTGATTGAGATTTAGGTTTTAGAGCTTTGGCATGGATTATTGCATGTTTTCACATGACTTCTCCAATGCTATGGGTGTGATGCAAGGATAGAAACCTGGGAGAAATAATGCACAGATGTTTTAATTCTAATATGTTGCTTTGGCATCCCAATTGCATTAGTTGCCAGTTTGCCACCATAAGAAAAATGGCAGGTTCCTAGAACAGAACCATCAAGAGGCAGCTAGAACTGACATAATATGGTCGTTGTAACTTTTCAGTTATATCCAGAAAATTTCTGAACAAAGGAAAGCGATTGAAATCAAATATATAGACATGTGCGTGGGTTAAGCTCCCTCATTTTCAAGCAATTTCACTATGATAGTTGTAATAATTGAGACAAAACATGCCTCACTCCTTAAGCATCGTTACAAATCATTCTGGTCGGTAAACTGGTAATGAAACCCATGGCCATGTAATTTAAAAATCCAGAGCAAGAATTAGAACCTGTAGTCAAAAAGCAAAATGCAACTATCTCAAAAATTAATACCCATCAAGTTGATCCTCTGTAAATTAGCTAGTCTTGTTTTTCACACCTTGGTAACCATACATCATCCAGAAGGTTAGTTCTCAATTAGCAGCAAGAACTTCAGGGTCCATACATGAGAAGTAGATTTTGACAGTGATATTCACCATGGCTGATCAACATTGAAAGCCCTATATTATTATATTTCTGCAGGTTGCCAAAAGCAACTTGCTGAAAGAAATAAGGAGGCTGACATCATAAACAATGCCCAAATTGCAGATGATTTCTAGTGTTGAATAAAAGTTCTTACACTCGGTGACCAATGTCGTATCCATGATGACTATACCAGAAAGGACATCAAGCCTAAAGATGACTCAGTTTTGTATAACTAAAAGACAATATACTACTTAGAATCCCCAGATAGTCAAAAATGATATGCAAATGCTGGCAGTCAATTCTAAGCAAATGATGATAACTGGTGCTCAAAAATAAAAAGAAGTCATTGCAAATGATGGAAACAGTCGAAACATAGCTGCAATAGTTTAGATATTTTGATGATGTACCGGTAGATGCTCCAGCTCAGGCCTCTGGCAAAGTATCTCAATGTCCCGTAATTTTGTGAAGTAAAAGTCCCTTTCCTTTTCCATATTGTCAACAGAAAGCTTAAGATCTGCAATCTGCATATCAGTGACAAAAGTCTAATTAGCAATATTGTCAATGCAGCACAAAATACTAGTCTACAGATCAATAACTTGAATTAGTGAAAGATTAAATTCATAATTTTTTTTTTATTTTGAGATCAGAATTCTATTATGTTATAGCTAATGAAAACTCACCTAATTTATTGTCTAGACTATAATGCCACATATTTCAGGTTAGATTCAGATGCTCAATAGCTTATGGTTATGTTGCAGGATGAACAACAATCTAAGAGAACACATCTATGTAGATTTTTCTATTTCTTTCAATATGGATCGCTAGGCATGTGGTGTGATATGTTTGCTTGAGCACTCATAACTCAACTCAACTCATCTAAGCCTTTTCCCAACTACAGCTTGAGCACTCATAAATATATGATATTTTGATTCTATAGTGCAAGTTAAACAACGAATGCTACAGCAAACTGCCACCATGAGCCCAAAAATTCCCATGATTCAGAGTTTGTTTCCACTAGTTCCAACAATAACAATGATGACTGTTTACGTGACGACTTGACCCCAAAAGTTTTAAGTCTTTGGCATCTAGTGGTTGGCATAGGATCAAATGAGCCATAGGGTTCAAATCCCATGAAAGAATTTTTCTTTAAGTCACCCATTTGTTATCCTGAAACATTTCTTCTCGAGTCATTTTCAGTTGAGTCACACTTTACTCGCTATCTTGAATTTCTTGCGACTTGTTTATGCCTTCGCCGGCATGGTCCAAGCTGCATGCTGGGCAGGAAAGTTGTTCAAGCTACATTATCGATTCCTTTCCTAACAGCTCAAGCTTTTGGCATCTAGTTGCAAGTTAAAGTTGGAATGCGAAAAAAACACTCTAAAGCTTTTAGGATTAGATTATTTGAATTTATATTCATTAATCATAATGATATCTACATGATTACTGGAAGGAGAAGGAAACACATTATTCAGTTAACCACCTAATCCTGAAATCTAGGTTTACTAAATGCACAAACAGACATACAATGATGCTGTGTCAAATTAGCACTTTAAGTTGCATATTTCTCTTACCTTCTGAGACAGTTCCTGGATCTGGGCTGCAGAATTTTCTGCACTAGACATGGCATACACTTTACCTTGCTTAGAAGCTGCATCAATATAGCAATATGTTCAGCAACATCAAACAACGCGTATCCACACAACTCAATGTGGAAACAAAAGATGCAGGAAAACCAGAAGAAACGAGGCCACCTCCATCTACAGAACCACGATTTGGCAAGCTGTTAGCTTGTAGTGATTTAGATGTTTTATGAGAACCCTTAAGAATTCGCTCCTTCCCTCCCTTGCATCTTCTCTCAACAGGGTTATAGTTTCTGAATCAAGAATTGCTGCTTGAATGATTTTCTAATATTAAAAACACAGCACATTGAGAATTTGGTGTTTTAAAAAGGACATACTCATTCATAATTCCACCATTCACAGAATCACAGTATCGCTTCAGCCATTGTAAGAACTCCAAGTTATCTAATGGTCGTCCTTTAACAAGTTTGTTGACTTCAATGTGCTGTAAAAGAAGCCCATTGCAAAAGGAAAGAAACAGATTGCATTAGGAGTTAACAAAAGAAAAAAGGTTCAGGTTTCAATTTTGTTACTTTGAATGTGCGCATGCAACTATGCCAAGGAAACCAAAACAGGCATGCTGCAAGTAAACTACCAAATAGCTGAGAACTTGCCTGTTTTACATAAAAGAATCTTGGACATGGGTTAAAAATGCTAGACTAAAATCTGCCTTCACATCACAAGTGATAATGTAAAGTAATAATGCTGCTAATCAAGCCAAATGCATTACCATGAAGACAACCTGACTACTTTGGAGCTAGGGTTAGCACTGTAAATCCCTCTTTGCTATTCATTTCTTACAACGGCTGCCACCAAATGCTTTTAGGTATCCTTTTCCACAACTTCCATAATTGTTATTTTAAGTCATCCCTCTCTTTTGCCTTAGCCCTTAGAAACCTGAAACTTACCCCAAAAAAAAAAAGAGAATAGAAACCTAACCAGTAGGGCTGTGATACTAGAAAATGCAATTCTTAAGAAATAATTGGATGTGAATTATACATCTAGGATTTGGTTCCCTATTGAGTTTTGATCAGATATGATTGCATCCACACTTGAGAACTCCACTACGCACACCTACAATCACACCCAGTCCTTTATCCAGGTGCTCGTTCCTTAACCCCCTTAATATACTTCTCAATTTTCAGGATTCCAAGTAACCTACAATAAGGCAACTAGCCTTTTGGAGAGTTAAAAGAATACCTTGCTTTCTATGCTTGCAATATGTTGCCTGGTAATCCATTCTCAACTCAACTCAACTCAATTCAACTCAACTCATCTAAGCCTTTTCCCAACTACATGGGGTCAGCTACATGAATCAGCTCCCTCCACTCTTCTCTATTTAGGACCAAGTCGACATTTTGCCTGGTAATCCATTAAAGAAAGAATTTACTAAAATGCTACTTTAACAAGTTTTGAGAGGAACATTAAAGGAAAAAAATAGCACACAAAAATATAATATTAAGTCATCAAATGGCCCAAGATAAATCCAATGACAAACTTCACCATTATCATTACCAAGACCAACTGAACTGGTACTAGGTGCCATACCAGTTGGTGTTCAGTATGGCATGACACTAGTATGTACCATACATGATACGTTGTGGTACACCCTTTTTCACTTTTTTATTTTTCATTTGGATTTTGAGAGGCTATATTATAGATCATTATATTTTGAATTATATTTTCTATGCTATTTTCATATTTTTAACTCTGTTGTTACTGATCAGTCATCGATTGGCTATTCATGTGGGAGGCTGTGCCCCTCCCCTCTCTCTCTCTCTTCTAATTCACCAAGGACTACCCCTGTTTGATAATACGGGGTCTTCCTGTACTCACCTGTCTTCCGCGTAGCAAGCAAGGTGATCGAACTTTGGTTCAACCCTAAGGACCATATCCATCATCAACCAAGCCTCGTCGCTGATAGGATCAGCTTTCTTTCAAGTATGTGGAATGTGAGACAGTAGCACCACCACCAATTCTGCCACCAACCTGCTACAACCCGAAGTATGTGGAATGTGAGACAGTAGCACCACCACCAACCTACTACAACCGAAAGCTCTCACTATTGTCTGATGCTGAGGAGTGCATGCCCTTGTTATTAATCATCATGATCGATTGATTATTACTCTCTCTCATTTTTCCTTTCCCCATTCTTTGTCATCGAGGATAGTGCACCTATTGCCATTGGTTCCTCTGTTGGGGCATTCAACCAACTAGCTATTAGAGCCATAGTTTGCTCATGTTGGATAGCAAGATAGCCGACCACCACACCATTAGAGCCCCTCTCTCTTCCCACTTGGGATCTCCCTCATTCTCTCTCTTCTCTCTCACATTTTCTCTCTTTGATTCACACTCAACTTTTCCTCTCTCTAGATGTTGACCCAATATTGAGTCATTTTGCATCTCTCCTTGTGCGGTGGAGGGCTAGACTTGAAGTGGGATTTGCCACCCTAGACTTTGAACCCATGCCCTTAATCCTCCTTCCACCAAGTTTTCTTTTTTTCAAAAAAATTAGGAGCTAGATTCATCTATATAGGCAGATGGCGACAACAATCAGAGCAAGGAGAAGATTAACCCGAGGCCCACATTTCTAATAGCCATCTAATTAAGGTTAAGATCATATCTTAAATTGTTTTATTTTAGTTTAAGAGTATTCAAGGGATTGGCCAATGTAGATCTAGAGTTAATGTAATGAATCAAAATGATATGTCAGAAATAATAAATAGATGAAGGTATTGTTTACAAATTTAGCCAAATATTGATTGTAAATAACTGAATATGATAGGTGCAATCATGGTTGAATCGACTATTTGATTGGATTTCACTTTTGATATAGATACGACTCCCTTTGCATGTTTTTGATTGTGGATTTTGGTATGCACACAAACATTATTTATTTACATGCCTTGATGATGCATGATTTAATAATATAAGGTTTATATATGGAATTCATATCTGATAGAGGTAAGAGTCCCCTTATATGTTTCTGCAGCATGGATGTTGGTATGTGCATATGTATTGCATTTATGTATGCTTGGATGATGCATGATTCTTATAAATTGGCTATGCATAGAATATGAAATTGAAATACCTGTTAATTTTAAAAGCATGATCATGGTTATATATAACTATGAGCTATTTTTTTAATGTTATGAGGATGTAGCATGCTTAATTAATTAAAAATTGGAAACTAAGAAATGGTATTGATAGTGAGAGGCGTTGGACTATTCCTTGGTCATTATTGATTGCCACCATAAGTTAACGTATGGTCATTATGAATTACTACCATGGGCTGAAGTATGATCATTATGATTTACCACTACAAACTGAAGCCTAGTCATTATAGATTGCCCCCAGAGGGGGAAGCATGATTATCATAAATTGTCACCACGAGCCGAAGTGTGGTTATTATGACTTGCCACTGTAGGCTTATGGATTGCCACGATGGGCATAAGTGTGGTTATTACGGATTATCATTGACGTGCGGTCAACAACAACAACAACAAAGCTTTAATTCCAAACTAGTTAGAGTTAGTTAAATGGGTTTTTTTCTTCATTCTATTCAATCTTGAGTCTTTTTTTTTTTTGTAAGGTGCAAAAATTTTAATATTTTCTTTATCATTATTATGAATTGCTACTATGAGATGAAGTGTGATTATTTTGAATTGTTATCAAAAGATGAAGCGTAGATTGCCAATCACAGGCTGAAACATGACTCCATGTTACTTTGAATTTCGGGTCATAGGATGAAGCATGACCATGACTAGTACAATGACAACAGATGAGTTGATATTATTGTGCATTAAGAGAATGATAGATTTAACTTCAATAAATTGCTCACAAGAATTTGTCCTTAAAAAATGATAGATTTGTCCCTGATAAAGGGCCCTTCAAATTGGTCCTTTGAAATGATTGAATAGTATGGTCATGCTAAATATATGTTGAGCAACCAAAGAAGAAAATCTTTAGTGTGGTAGTTGCTCTGTTGTAAGCATATATGTAGTAGTGCCCTTGTGCACCTTGAAGTTATTAAATTAACCTTAAATAATTTTATTCTTTGTAAATTGCCCTTGGAGATTATTGTTTATGACATGTTGAGAAATGGAAATCTAATACTAGCCATGTCACTAGCAGCATCTTATGATTAATATATATTATTGTTATAATTAGTACTTGATTATTCATAATGATGATGCTTATGTTTATTTATGCATGTGATTGTACGAGTAGTGAGTGTATGAGTAGAGAATCTTACTGAGTTGTAGCTCATATCATTTTTGCATATGTTTTTCAAAGACATAGGATACTTAGGATAGAACTATGGAATGGGGTTGGAGTGAAGAATAAGAAATAGCTAGAATTCTGATACTAGCAGAACTTCAATTTTGTAGAAATTGTAGCAGAATCAGAAATATTTGTTATAATTTGACATTAAAATTTTGTTATGAATTTAGGGTTTGCATCTTCTCTAGAGTCATATGTGGGGGATATGCAGCCATGTCACGTGTCTAGCCCAATTGACAAATTGAGATGTGACATTATCTTAAAAAAGCAAACAATATGAAATTGATAAGCTTAAATTTAAGCAGATAATTGATATTGGTATGATAGTCTTATTCAGTACAAAGCTAAATACCTTCTCTATTTTCAACTTGGTGAATACCTCTTGCAGAATTTTGTAATTCTGAATCATGTCATACTCGGTCTTTGCATCAAAATTTACCTATAAGAAACAATGAGCATTGAGCACATCACACAATCAAAGCACTAGAACATAATGAAAGAAAGAAAAAGCAGGGGTGTACCTTGTGCATGGGGACAACTCCTGGATGGACCATATCCATCATCTGGCACTGGACAGCACCAGATGCAGCCTGCAATAAAACCATTATAAGAAGAGACATGTTTTCTGTCATCTCTAATAAGTCAAATAGTTACCCAATTTGTTCCAAAGATTTCAACTAGTGACGCAAATAAAAAGATGTGAACCTTCAATGTCCAGAAATAGGCATCAAATTCTCAAGTCATTGAATTTGAATCTTAGACCATATTCACGACATGCCATGTCGCTGTGTCCAAGTTTCAAAAGTTCTTATTTTGATCCCCAAATCAATCCCCTATTCCCCCAAGTGAGTTTTTTTCTTTTCTTTTTTAATTTTAAAATTTTAGAGAACAACGTTTCGCATCATTAACTCCATATGGGTTTACGTCGTAAATTTTTTAAAAAAATTCAAATTCACAATTACGTGGTAATAATGGAAAGCTTGACCTCAAGAAACCAATCAATATACAATGCCATTCATAGTTCAAATTTACCTTTATTTCCCACAAACCCATTATTGATCTACATCTAAAAAATCTTGCAAGAATCAGTCTAAAATCGATTTCCTTCCGTGTCAAGAAGGAAGGGGAAAAAACAAGAACTAATCCGCCGTATTCAAGAAAGATAACAAGAAAAAAAAAGAAAAGAAAAAAAAAACATTAAATCGACGAAGACCCTATAAGAAGAAGGGCCTGAGGATCGTAAGCCAGTACCTCCTCCACCTTGGTGAGGCTGAGCTGGAGAGTGGCGTTGATCCAAGACAGGATCTCGTTCCTCCCCACGAAGTATGCGCCGTCCATCATCCCGATGTTCGCCGCCGCGAACGCCATCGGACGGCCGTCGCCGGAGTGAGAATGAGAGGGAGGTGGAGTGGGGTTGGGCGTAGGGGGCTTCGAGCTCTATTCCTTTCCCCCCACCCGGGAGATCTCGGCTTTAAAGACAGACGGAGTAAATTGGCGAGTTCCAGTTTCCGCAGGGAAATTTACCGCATTTGCGAAAAAGTAAAAAGATAAAAACATGATGGGCGAAATTTTGGGGCAAAAATTATTATTATTATTATTATTATTATAAAGGATGGGACAAGACAAAAAAATAATAATAATAATAACTTGATGAAAAGATAAATGTAATTCTTTTTCGTGCCTGCGTTTTTAATTCTTGATAAATTAGGTTATTTCCATGTTTTAAATGGCTATTTAATCAGGCTAACTCTTAACGTGTCTTTCTTGACTACTAAATTTAAAATAACGCTTCAGCTGTCATTCCAAAATTATCAGATTTAAAACTTTTTATGATTTCAATGATCATATAATATTAATTTTATAAAAAAAATCTCTTCCACAGGAAGCCAAGAAGGGCAATATTTCTGCAACACAAGAAAATTGTTACTAAAATCCACCATTTATCTAACTTTAATCTTATTCAATTTATGAATAAATTAAATCACTGTCCGGCTCTGCAAGACTAAAATTTTTATTTTTATTTAACTTAATAAAAGATTAATTCGTAATTTTTTTATAAGTATAGCTATAAAAATATCATCTTTCTTTCTATTGAAACTTATTAATTTCATGCTCAATGTAATATGACGTGCATTATTATTCATTTATTCCAATTCCAAAGAAAATTCTTGCATCAAAAGACGGCCGTTAGTTTTTTGGTAACGTTTTTGGAGGGTCTGTTAGTCCGTTACGAGAGAGGAGGATGTCGGTGAGATCTTTTCGAGGAGCAGGTGAAGCCAAGAGCTTGGGAGGGGGAGCTACTCCTCCTACTATGTGTAACTTGGACTGATTCAATCCAAATTCGGTCATCAAACTTAATTGATAGTGGTGTTTAAATTTATATTTGCCCAATTCAAACTTGAAAGATCTGAATTTAACTCAACCTAATTTACAATTAATCTAGGTTCGGATTGATAGCAACCCAAATCCAAGATAATTCGAATCCGAAGGTTACTCAAACGAAGATAGCTTATTGGCATCAGGTTTTTAAGAGCGTTGAGGGCACCAGTCGAGTCGAATGAAATGGCCAACTTGAGAGCGAAAAGGGTAAGGCTGTCGGTCGCAGGCGAAGAAAAGAAGGACAAACATAAAGACGGACCTCCCGTACATTTCGTTTCACTTTTTGCCTCTTCCCTTCTTTGTTTACGGTGTAGGTTAAGTAAGAAGAAAAGATAGTACCCGGTATGATCTTATCTATTTGAATCTATTTGAGAAGATGCTGTGGCGTGCAAGGCACTGTCCTTAAGAGTAGATTCACGCCTCTCGGAGATAATATCTCGATGTAGAAGATCAGAGCACGACTACCATCCAGGATATAACAGCAGCGAGTCTTCTAATAGGCATGCACACACCAATGTCAGAAGAGGATGAATTGTCATCAAGTATATACTGCAGTTTTATATACTACCCAAATTAGGCTATGACATCCATTAAGAACTTCACATATTAGTTCAACCTAAACACTGCAGAATACTATCTCACACCATAGAAAGGGATTTCACAATATAAATAATTATGATAGTATACCCCAAGTTGTCCAGTGAATTATTTTCCCATATGAACCTTCTTTTCGGGATCTCGTTATGAAGGTTGGGTTACCATCACTTCAACTTTTGATCTGGATATAATCTCATTTCCCTCGATGTATTGCTCACAAGCTTTCTGCTTAGAGGATCAGTCAGAGGATCGGCCAAATTGAACTCTGACCTTACATAATCCAAAGATATTACTCCATTATTAATAAGCTGCCTCACAATATTATATCTTAGACGTATATATCTACTCTTTTCATTATAAATTTTATTTTTAGCTTTAGCTATGGCAGCCTGACTATCACAATGTATAGACACAGATGGAGCTGGTCTCATCCAAATGGAAAGATCTATCAAAAGATTCTGAGCCATTCGGCCTCAGTACCAGCCTTCTCCAAGGCAATAAACTCGGATTCCATTGTAGATCGAGCTATACATGTTTGCTTAGATGATTTCCATGACACTGCTCCTCCTCCAAGGGTAAACACATATTCACTCGTGGATTTCATCTCATCATAGTCTGAAATCCAGTTTGCATCACAATACCCTTCTAATACTGTAGGAGTCCCACAATATATTAAACCATAGTTCATGGTTCCTTTCAAATATCTAAGCACTCTTTGTAATGCAATCCAATGATCCTTGTTAGGACATTGGGTATATCTGCTTAGTCTTCCTACAACATAAGCAATGTTAGGTCGAGTGCAGTTCATTAAATACATAAGACTACCAATAATTTGAGCATATTTGGATTGTAAGACACCATTGCTTTATTTTTCTTAAGCTGTGAATTAACATTATAAGGAGTGCTCACAGGCTTACAATCAAAATGTGAAAAGTTTTTCGAGATTTTCTTAACATAATGTTCTTGTGAAAGTATGATACTATTCGACTTCTTTATAAGTCTAATTCCTAAAATCATATATGCTTCTTTCATATCTTTCATATCAAAATTCAAAGTCAAGAACATTTTGGTGCTAGTCACAATATCAAAATTAGTACCAAATATGAGCATATCGTCCACATACAAACAAATTATAACACATTCATGATTAACAACTTTAGAATAAATACATTTATCGGCACTATTAATTTGATATCCATTTGAAACTAGCATTTTATCAAACTTATCATCCCATTGTTTTGGTGCTTATTTTAAGCCATACAAAGATTTAATTAATTTACAAACTTTATGCTCATTGCCAGGAAGAACACAACCATTAGGTTGATCCATATATATTTCTTCTTCTAGGTCTCCATTAAGAAATGCAGTTTTAACATCCATTTGATGAATTATCAATTTATGAATAGATGCAAGAGCAATCAAAACTCTAATAGAAGTTATTCTTGTCACAGGTGCAAAAGTATCAAAGTAGTCAATATCTTTCTTTTGAGAATAACCTTTTGCAACCAGCCTTGCTTTAAATTTTTCAATAGAACCATCAGGCTTTAGTTTTTTCTTAAAGATCCATTTACACCCAATAGTTTTAGCTCCAGAGGGTAAACTTACTAATTCCCATGTATGATTGCTCATGATAGATTTTATCTCATTGTTTATAGCCTCTCTCCAAAATATAGCATCAGAAGATGAAATTGCTTCAGAATAGGTTTGAGGATCATTATCAACAAGATAAGTATAAAAATCATCTCCTAAATTGGTTTCTTTCTGATTCTCTTAGATCTCCTTAGCTCTTGAATGTCATCGGCTTTAAATTAGGTACAACCACTTGTGGTCTAGAAGGTCTTTCTAAGGAGGTTCTCATAGGAAAGATATGTTAAAAAAATTTTGCATCTTTGGTCTCGACTATAGTATTAGGTTCCATGATATTATTTTTACTTTTAATCACTAAGAACCTATAGACTGCACTATATTTATTTGCAGGACTATTTTGAACATAACATATGAACATACAATCAAAGGTTTTAGATCCCAACTTTCTCTTTTTAGGTTCAGGAAGCAAGACCTTTGCTAAACAACCCCATACTTTTAAATATTTAAAACTTGGCAAATGACCATTCCATAACTCATAGGGTGTTTTATTGATTTTCTTATAAGGAATTCTATTTTGAATAAAACAAGCAGAAAGAAGGGCTTCCCCCTATAAGTTCATGGGTGCACCAGAACTAAGGAGCAATGCATTTATCATTTCTTTAAGTGTTCTATTCTTTCTCTCAGCCACTCCATTAGATTCTGGTGAATAAGGAGGAGTAAATTCATGAATTATACCGTGTTGTGCACAATACTCATTAAAAGGAGTAGAATCATATTCTTCTCCTCTATCAGATCTAAGTCTTTTTATTTTTCTTGTTAATTGATTTTCAACATCTGCCTTGTATTTTAAAATATTTTGAAGGCTTCATCTTTTGATTTTAAAAGATAAACCATTACATAACGAGAAAAATTATCGATAAAAGTAATATAATATTTCTTTTTACTTCTAGTCATATTACCTTTTAAATCTCCTAAGTCAGAATGAATTAATTCTAACAATTCAGTTTCTCTTGTATAAATAGATTTGCAACTCTTTTGGTTAATTTAGATTCTACACATTTTTGACATTTTTCATGATCATAAGAAGTAGACATGTTATTTAGCAAACCTAATTGTTTCATTCTTTTAATATAAGAGTAATTAACATGTCCTAATCTACCATGCCAAAGATTAACAGAGTCAAGCAAGTAAGCAAAAGAAGATGATGCATTTCCATTCATAACTTCAAGTACATTTAATACAAATAGACCCTGGTTACAATATCCTTTCCTAATAAAATTTTTAGATTTGGTCATGACAACTTTGTCAGACTCAAATGACACTTTCACACCATTTTTTTCAAGCAAGGCCATAGAAATCAGGTTCACACGGATGTCCGGCACATGTAGCACATCTCCAAGTGAAAGGACTTTTCCAGAAGTTATTTTTAGTTTGACTTCTCCTTTGCCAATCACTGAACAAGACTTTGAGTTGCCCATAAAGACTTGCTCCTCTCCTTCTGGCAGTAGGATAAAGGAGGCAAATGCATTTCTATTGCCACATATATGATGAGTGGCTCCAGAATCCATCACCCAGTCCTTTGTATGTGCAACAATATTGGCCTCACTAACAACCGCAGCAATCACATCTTCTCCAACCATTAAGTTAGCCTTTGGTTTGGCTAGAGCATCATTATTTTTTCTGAACCTGCATTGGGCAGCATGGTGTCCTGGTTTCCCACAAACATAGCAAGATCCCTTTTCTTATTAAAATTTTGACTTCTTTGAAAATGAGGCTTCTTATCGTATTTCTTATAATGGTTTCTATGTTTGGGCTTATAAGACTTATGTTTTTCCTTACTAGATCCATCCTCTATTAGATTAGCCTTACTAGTCATTTCTTTAGCCTTTTCAATCTTTTCTCGGGCTCTGTTTTGTTCTTCAATCCTAATATGCACAATGACATCTTCAAGGGACATAGACTTTCTTTTATGCTTTAAATTATTCTTATAATCTTTCCAAGATTCAGGTAATTTTTCAATTAGGGAACCAGTAATAAAAGCATCGGGAAGAATAATATTTTCATTTTTAAGGTCATCTTAAGAACATGGAAAGCATGGATCTGTGATGGCACGTCTTTATCTTCTGACATGATAAAGTTAAAAAAGTTTCCTATTGCAAATTTCTGAGAACCAGCATCTTCAAGAATATTTTCTTTTAAGGCTTTTTCAAATTTCAGAGGCTGATTTAATAGGATAATAAATATCAAATAGTTCATTGGATAGAGTACTAAGAATAGTATGCCTACATATTCTGTTAGCCTTTTCCTATGTTAGAAGGTCCTCCTCTTTCTCAGGTTTAGGATCAGTCAAAACATATCCAATATTATGTACTAGAATATTAAAAATATTTTCTCTTGCCAACGTTTATAATGGGAACCAGCAAATTGCTCAATCTTGGATGTATCGGGAAAGGACTTAATAGCAGCAACCATAATAGAGTCCATATCTACTCTAATCTACTCTTAAGATTGTAGGATAAGTAAGAAGAAAAGATAGTACCCGGGATGATCTTATCTATTTGAATCTATTTGAGAAGATGCTGTGACGTGTAAGGCACTGTCCTTAAGAGTAGATTCGCGCCTCTCGGAGATAATATCTCGATGCAGAAGATCAGAGCACGACTACCCTCCAGGATACAACAGCAGCGAGTCTTCTAATAGGCGTACACACACCAATGTCAAAAGAGGATGAACAACCGAATGAGTTCCTTCTCTTTGGATAAGAACGGAGCAAAAGAATTAATCTCTGGAATGGATAAGGACGAGGGAATGGATCTCTGGATAATGATGGAAAAGCAAGATTTGAAATGAATTATCACCGGCATTGCTTCAAATATTAATAAGATAGCAAGCACCAGTTGAAAGCAGCCAATCAATCAAACGGTCAGCGTCCAACGTTCGATCAAAAGACGATCCAACAGTCGGGTCGGTCAAAGAAATTAATCAGTCACTGGGGTCGATCAAAGCAGTCAAACGATGACTCATCAGGAAAAAAAAAAAGAAAAAAATAAAATGAAAAAAGGACAAAAATTTTGCTTATTACACGCGCATCCAACGGATGGGATTTGCACCCCCCTGCGCGCGATGATCACACGCGACATGCCTGATTAACATGTTTCCAAAATCGGCTTCACCGATTCGCATTGGGTTTGGCTCGGCTTGTGCGTGCGTGAGCTTTCTCACGACCATTCAATCAAGCAAGAGAGTAGCACAAATATAAGTAAGAGTAAGATTTGTATGTTTTCCATGTGGGACTAAAAAGAGTAGTTTCATGACAAAAGAAGGGAAAGCTTTTGGATGAAAACTTTTGGGAAACTTTTGGATATTGGAATATTCTATACTATAATTTCCAACATACGGCACCACCATCCCTGCAGCGAGAAAGAAAGAGAGAGGCAAAGGGAGGTCGCGCCTTCTTTTAACCAATTTTGTTTTTAGTGTTTGAAATGATGAAAATGGACGTAGGTTGGTTCGATCAGACGAAAGTGAATGGACTAATGGAAGATGTGATGGAGGGTATTTTGGTAAATGTGGAGGGATGATTTTCAAAATGCTTTGGGTTGTGATGGTGAGCATTGGAAGGCGAGCTGAAATTGGAGCTTTTTTTGACTTTTATCGCCTTTGCACCCGCAAAATAAATTAACCATCTGATTTTTTTAAAAATATACCCCTCATAACCGGTGTGCCCAAGTCGAAAGCAAGCTGTACGGTATAGGGGCTCAGATGTTACGAATCTTAGTGTTCTCTTTGATCCGTGAATGGTGAAGACATCAAGTCAAGCAATGGTCAGTCCCGCATCCTCGACTGCTGCAATTTCTCATCACAGGGCGAAGTATTGGCTCATTTGCTTTTTCATTCTTTTATTATGTCTATCTTGCAGCCGAGCTTATCATTCTCTTCGCAAGAGTAGGGTATGAGCTCGGCATGGTGTCTTGCTTGATCCCTTTCTTATTTACCTTCTCATTTTCTACTTCGGAAGTGGAATGTGGAACAATGAAGCAAAAGAAAAAAAAGAGAGGATTCGACGTGAAGTGGTTTTCGAGAGGGTGTATTCCTCTGTATCGTCCTGTGCCTTGGCTGTCGAAGTTGTTACCTTGTCTATTGTTTCTATTTGGCAAACGGTTATTTTCTTGCTTTTGGGAAGCTAAACATGACTAATTTTTTTACCTCTATACCTTTTTTAATGCCTCTATATGAAGACCAACTGGCGTTTTTCAGATGCAATAAAATTGTAGCAGGGAAGTGGTCGTACCCATGGCCATTCATTTTTTTCTTCAATTCAGGTAAGACTTTTTTTAATACAATATTAAAGCTCCAAGTCCAGCTTATGCGTTCGGTAAAGGATTTTATTTTTCCGTCTTTGGGATCTATAATTCGGTGTTTATTTACTTTGAAAAAAAATATTTTTTTTTCCATCAACCCGAATTTCAACCCGAAACTCAACCTGAACCGATTTTTAAAAATAGGGTTAGGGTTGAGGTTTTACAAATAGGGTTAGGGTTAGGATTAGGATTGATATTTTACAAATAGGGTTAGAGTTAGGGTTAAGAAAAATCAGAGTTTCATGAGCCTGAATTGCACCCCTACTCCTCAGGTATGGCTTGGTGACGGGACTCGGCACTCGAAAAAAAAAAGCCGCCAATATGTTTTACTTGTGCATATGAAGAGGATTAAAATATGATGCAATATTAGTGGGTTTTTTGTGTACAAATAGATTTAAATCAAAATTTGATTTGTTAGATATGAGTAAATAAATTGGATCATGAATTAATTTGCTAATTTAAAATTAATTTACTATTGATTCAATTATTAAATTAAATAATTCAAATGTTATGATTCATCAATTCAGACACATCAATCCAAATATAATCGATAGATCACTTTATCAAAAATAATATTTATTTTTAATTAATTATTATTTTATAATTATAATTATATATTTATATAAAATTTTATAGTTTATTTTAAATAAAAAAATTATTTATACATTTTAATATATAATTATTTTATAAATAAATTAATTTTAAATATATTATATAAGTTGTACTGTTTATATAAGTTTTATACTGTTTATATAAGTTACATAAGTTTTATACATGTTATACGAGTCAGATATATTATACGAATTATATAGGTTGCATCGATCATATCGTGTAAGCTATATAATACAGGTTTGAGCCTTTAAATTTTCAACTTAATTAATAAATTGATCAAGTTTAGATTGATGCATTTGCTATTATATTTTGAAGTTAATCTATCTATTTACAACCCATTGACACGTTTTGTCGTCTCTAAATGGAACGTAGCTTAAACTAAAATCCGTGGTATCATGCCAAAATTGAGAGGGCTAGTTGATCCGAACACACATAGCTTTGAATGCTCTTTAAAAAAAATAGCTAGCATTTGTTATTTATATATTGACTTTTTTTTTTTTTTTTTTGGTACAAACGGGCGATCACACTAATCTAGCGCGAGTCAGCCCAGATAGATCAGAGTACAAAATTTGCTGCAAAGGAGCAGGGCAGGGGTCACCTGGCGTCAATATCCAAGGACCAGACAGCAGAGCCACTGAAGAAGCAATCCAGTCGGCCGCCGAGTTGGCTTCACAAAATATGACGGGTCTAGACGCAATCAATCTCCTGCAGAATAGCTCAAATATCCAACAAAATCGGATTAGAAAGAGCAGGAGGGCAATTCTGCGTCTGAATCCAAGCAATGACCGACATGGAGTCGCCCTCAATACAAATCCTCTGAGCATGAAGAACCCGAGCAGCATAAGAAATACCCGCCCAAGCCGCGCGAAGTTCAGACATGGGGACAGAGGAGTCAAGAGAACCAAATCCTCCTGCCGCCAAAAGGTCACCATGAGGATCTCGGATAATGAACGCTGACCCAGCAATTCTACCACGGACACTCCCGTCAAAATTGACTTTGACATACCCTGGAGGAGGGGGATCCCAAGAGATGAGAACCGTATGCCGGTTCGCTGCCGAAGCAGCAAGGGATCCCCAGTGGCCAGAGATATCAAACCCAATACGAGCACAGTCCGCCGCCAATAATCTGATCTTTCTAGCAGTCTTATGAAGAGAGATAGTGTCATCAGAGAAAATAAACTGGTTCCGAGTTAGCCAAATCTGATAAGCAGTGACCGCCCAGAGACCTTTCTTATGCTGAGGGCATCTCCGAAGATTCAGAAGGAAAGAAGAGTACAGGGAGCCCGAGCCATTATGTCTGACCGGATAACCCACCATAAGCCAGACCCGTCTAGCTCTTGGGCAGATGAAAATAGCATGATCTATAGATTCCTCCTCTAAACTGCATAACGGGCAGATCGACTGAATAGAGAGACCCCTCCGAGATAGGAGAGCACAGGTAGGGAGAGAGCCCCACATAAGTTTCCAGATAAATAACTGAACTCTGGGGATAGTAGGAAGCTTCCAAATCCACGCAGCATCTTCCAGGCACTGAGGCTGAGGTCTGAACATCATCATCAGATCCCTAATCGGGGCCTTAGAGAGACAGGAACTCTGCCAGAGTCTAACATCAGAAGAACGGCCAGGAAGAAGAGGCATCGATAGAATCCGCCGGGCAAGCTCCGCACCAAAAAATCTGGTCACCGAGGGGGTATTCCAGGCAGGAGGGTCAGAGGAGATCAAGTCCTTGACCCGAAGACTGGAAGGGATCTCAATGCTGATAAAGGAGGGCCACCGAGAGAGAGGAAGCTCAGAAATCCAAGTATCCTGAATAACACTGACCGACGAACCATCACCGATCATCCAAGAGAGATTGTCCAAAATAGCCTGACCATAGCGACAGATCTCCTTCCAAAAGAGGAGCTTCCCCGAGGTGGAGAAATATGCATGGCAGATGTCCATTCTCCATACCTAATACGCATCAGGGAGCTCCAAAGACACTGAGGCTCAAGAAGAAATCTAGAAGCATGTCTGGCAATAAGAGCTTTTCTTCTAACAATCAAGGACTGGATACCGAGACCACCCTCAGAAATAGGCATACAAACCAAGTCCCAGGATAAGAGATGAATCCCATGACCATTCTGCACAGAAGCCCATAGGAAATCCCGAAAGCATCTCTCAATCCTTCTCAGGCAAGTAATTGGAATGGCTGCATTCGTCAGGATATGTAGGGGAAGAGAGGAAAGAACTGATCGAATAATAATAACCCTAGCCATCATTGAAAGACCAGTCACCTGCCATCCCTCTATGCGCTGGCGCACCCGCCTCTCAATCTCGAAGAAATCAGAGCAGCGGGGGCTACGCCCCGTTATAGGGATCCCCAAATAAATAAATCTATCAGTCTGAGTGGTGATACCCGACAATCTGATGATGGCCTCTCTAGTGGATCTAGAGGTCTTCGGGCTAAAACAAATAGAAGACTTCAGAAAATTGACCTTCTGACCAGAAGCCTGGCAGTAGCTCTGAATAATAGAATGAAAGGAAGCCGCATTCTCAATAGAAGCATGGCCAAGGAGGATACAATCATCAGCAAAGAGGAGGTGTGAGACAAAAGGGCCCTCAGGCCCAGCCATAACTGGGACAATCCGCCTGTCCTGCTAAGCCTGGCGTAAAGCCCGAGAAAGATCATCTGCAGCTAGGATGAACAGCAAAGGAGATAAGGGGCAACCCTGACGGAGTCCAACACTGGATTGAAAAAATCAGTCGTGTTTCCATTGATAATTAGAGAAAAAGAGGGCTTATGGATGCAAGCCATAATCCATTCAATAAATAATTCATCAAACCCAAACTCCAGAAGAGAGCGGTACAAAAAACCCAGCTCAAACGATCATAAGCACGCTCCATATCGAGTTTAACAGCCATAAGACATCGTCTGGCCGGGGCTCTATGAAGAACGTGCATAAACTCCTGAGCAATAAGAACATTATCAGAAATAGACCTCCCTCTAATGAAAGCCCCCTGCTCCTCCGAGATGAGGCGAGGAATCACCAGACAAAGGCGGCGAGCTAAAAGGCGAGCACAAACTTTATACAAGGTAGAGCAGAGGCTAATGGGCCTAAAGTGCTGAGGGAGAGAAGCATTCACTCTCTTGGGCACCAAGGTAATGAAAGTCTGATTCCATTCAGGAGGAATATGTCTATCTCTGAAAACATCCTGAATAGCTTGAACAACCTCCCGACCAACAATATCCCAATAGTGCCGAAAGAAAAAAGGCGAAAACCCATCAGGCCCAGGGGCTTTGTTCGGACCAAGCTCCCACAGGGCCTCCCTAATCTCATTCGCCAATATCGGCCTGGTAAGCATATCGTTATCCAGGGAGGAGACCTTCCTAGAAGACGGAACCTGAACAACCGGATCCCCATCACCATTAGAGTCAGCCCATCTGGTCCGGAAGAAATGGAGAAGAAGGTCACTGATAGATTGAAAATCCTCCCTAGAGTGCCCATCTTCATCTACTAACCTCCGAATCCGATTAGCAGCTCTTCGCTTCAGAGTGGCCTTATTGACTTCTTTGATGTGGTGTATTAACCCAAAAGGATTTCAAAATTATTCTTAAAGGTCATTTGTCTACTATTGTCTTGTGCATGTGTTTGAATTAATCGTTAGTCTTAATTGTTGATCAGTAATTATTTCATATAGCTATTAGAAAATCACCAAAGAGTCAATTCAAGCATAGCCTTGCTTCTATTATATTATCAATAACCATAAATTCTCACTTGATCATTTCATTAATCCCATAAATGTGTTACATGCTTATAATTCAAATTGACTCGCTAAATATTAGCTTTCACTCGAGTTTTTGAGCTAGATGATTTCGATCTGTTAATGAAGTTAATTGAATCAACAAGTGAGCTTAAGTGTACAAAAAAAGGATTAATCCGTTCCATCAAAAATTCGACTGAAAAATAAATTCTGAATAGCTTGTAGTATACTTATGAAAGAATTATTCATGAAACAGGGTAAAGTTTAGCCATGGTATGGATCCATTCTTGCAGCATCAATGATCGTAAAAGTAATTTCTGACTAATTTATGTTATGTTTATAACTTAAATTTATTTGCTATTCATTAATTTTTACTTTAATTATTCTTAAATTATATAATTTTAATTTATTAATAAATTTAGTAGATGAGTGTAAACATTACAAACGCTGTTCAAACGGTGAAATTCTTGGTAAACTAGGCTGTTGTATGTTCAATCATATAGCTTTTTTTCTATTTAAAAAAATTAATATTTTAAAAATTGGATCGGATAATGAATCGACTTAATATTTGAATCGCGGATCAATTGGTTTGACTGGATGAATCGATTTGATCGAACCGAATAATATTATAATTAAATTTTAATTTAATAATATAAATTAATAAAATAAATATAATTAAAAAAATTAAAAAAATTAAAAACTGAACCAATTAAAATTGGATCAATTCAATAATTTTTTTAATTTTTATTTAAATTATATAAAATTTAATTTTAATAATAAAATTAGATTGATAATCAATTTTTGATTGAATCGATTGAATGTCTGATCTGATTTTTAAAATACTGAAAAAAAAATAAAATCAGCTGAACAGAGAGGTGGTGGAATGATCTCTCACTGATCCGATAATTATGTTATAGTGTTTTTTTCTTTCTTTTCTTTTCTTGATCAAATCATTGTGAATTCGGAGTGCATCGATCCTTGCTTCGGATCGTCCAATGATGGCATGAATCGCGTCAAAGCAAGCACGGGTTACGAGGAGTCTTGGATCTTATGCATGACCCCATCGCTCAATGGTTGATGAGACATGATTCACACAAGCCGCTGAGCTGATGCGCGGCCTCATCACATGGCTGTGGGCCGGGCTTCAGTTGGTTTGCGTGGACTTATTTAAGTGAGGAAAAATCTTTGTACATTACCTTTGGTATAGTAAATTTTACATAAATTATATTATTTTTTTTTATTAATCTACAGAGATCTCGTATGACCTGACATGATAAACAGAATAGTAGAGAGATAATATTACTTTTTGATAATACATCCATTAAAAGTCATTTAGTCTTTCATCATTGGTGTACAGACGAAAATACTCTTTCCCTTCAACCTACTTCAACACGTCATCTTATCGGATATATGCGTGGACTTATTTAAGTGAACCAAACCATTGAGGCATTGACGCTGCAAAATTATTGTCTAGCTCTGATATATGCGCCCATGGCTTAACCAATGGTTGAAAAAAAAAAAAAAAATCCTCGGTAAGTTGCCACTTTAGTCGATCAAATGTTCAAAGCTATCACAATTGTTAATATTAAATTCCTGCCATCGCTCAAACTTAGTACGATGTTATTACACACCACGTCTGTCATGGGCCCATGTTTGCACCATAAATTTTGCCAAGTTTTAAGCCCTGCATCACGCGTGCTAGATGCTGAGTCCAGTCTGTCCATACAAAGCAATGAAAATGTGCGAGACCATGAGAAACTTTGAGCGTCTCCCAAAGGACTGTTTGGATTGGGGGTGAATGAAGGAAAGAAAAATAAAACGAAGGAAGAAGATTAAAATAAGTTATTTTATTTGAAAAAAAAGTGAAAATAAAATAAAATGAGAGTAATCATTTTTTTAAGAATAAATTTATTAATTTTTAAATCAAAGATAGAAGAAGAAAAAAATATTTAATTATATTTTTTAAAAAATCAAAATTTTTTTTTATTTTTTATTTATCATTCTTTCATTTTTTACGGTTCATTTTCTATTCTGAAGAGGTATAATTATCATATAATTTTTTTTTTTCTTTCCTCTTTATCCAAAGTCCAAACAAGATAATTGATATTAGATTTATTTTTTTTCATTCTTTTCAAACAAAAGAAGAAAAATAACTTATTCTTTTTCTTCCTTTCTTTTCATTTTTTTTTACTTTTTTTTTTTTTTTTTTTTTTTTTTCTTCCTTTCCTTCCAAAGATAGCACAGCCTAAACATTAATTTCTTTGTTGCTTGGGATTGCAATAGAAGGGTTAGAAACTTAGAATGACTTTTAATGCGCACCAGATCATAAAGAGAACCATTCTAACTCTTTTATTATAATACTTGAAATAAAGGTATAAGAAACCCACCCAATGTCTCTTACAACAGTCTCATTCCAGGTGGCTCACATTTACAATCCTTCAATACTACATGAGATGGCTCAAACTTTGGCAAAAATTCTGGTGCAAATTTGGATACTGTGACACTCTTTTATATGATTATCTCTCCCTGCAAGGGAGTATTTCTATGAAATAGCTTCACCTCTTCCATTATATCATCATGGAGAAAAGCAAATTAAAAGGAATGAAAATTGAGCATTCTTACACTCTTTTTCTAAGTTTCAAAAAATGTGAAGTTATTTATTACTTTTGGTGGCATATTATTAACTAATCTTTTGAGCATGCAAGTTGATATGTCTAATCTAATGACATTCTTCGTGTCCCTTGGCACGATTTTAATTTGTTGCATGAAAACCTAGAATATCATCACCTGGAGAAAAAAATGACCAGGCTCATTTCATCTTTCCAACTTGATTTTTTCTACCAATTAACGAGACATTGCTAAATAGCATCCAAAGCTATCTATCTGACATGAAACTTACACCCGCACATATCATTAATTGATATATTTGTCTTCTAAGTCACAGAACCCACAACACAACAACAAATGTTGAAGAGGTATAAGGTAGATGAATAAGTCCTTTTATATTTATTTTATTCTTCTTCATTCTACAGTAACAAAATAAATATAAATGCACTTGTTTAGCTAGCTTATATCAATGGAGGACTTGGTTATAAAAATAAATAAATAAAAAACATTTTTGGCTATGATAAATAATGCCACCATCTTCACTCCTATATATTCATGTATTTCTCAATTCTCATGTTTGCATGTAGATAAAAAATTCAAAAGCATTTACAAAAGAATTAGGTGTGTTTATAATAAAACTCATACACAGCCACCCTAGGAGATAAAGAATACATTTGTTGCATTGCATGTGACTTGATTTCCAAGTGTGGATCAGAAATAATTGTCTGATAATAGCTAATGGACCATGCCATATAACTTAACCTTTCCAAATTATTGTGGTTGCACGAAAGTTCAGGCCATTTTAGGTTAGACAACAAGACACAGATTAAGATCCACAAATAAGATGTTTGAATCATCCATACCACAAGTTTGTTTTATTCTAGAATTGCACAACTATATTGTCATCATGTAATAAGGGGTGTAGCATTTGTGAGGCACGGTGTACATGCTAGTAAATAAATTTTGTTTGTAAAATTTGAATAGATTCATCATGCGCATGCAAACACACATATAAACATAAACTTGCATGCATGTTTGCATACGCAAGTACGTGAACAAACATGTGCCCTCGCACGCACATGTACATGCACATGCGCAAAGAAAGATCTCTCTTTTTTTTGGTATAGACGGACGGTCACACAACTTCGATGCAAGGGCAGTCCTAGAGATCAAGGAAAAGATGCCTCTGAAAGAAAGGTAAAATTCTATCGCCGTCCAAATCCAATCAGTGGAGTGCTGAGCTACATAGGAGGCAACATAGTCGGCCACACAGTTTGCCTTCTGATAAACATGACGGGCTATGGTTACCGTCGGACCTGCAAAAGCTGCCAAATATTATGAAGGAGTGGATGGGCATTGTCGCGATCCATCATATTCTAAATCCATTCAATGACTGTAGAAGAGTCTCTCATGCTGCTTTGAGCTCAGCTTTCAGAATAGAAGAATCCTAAAAGAAAGCCCCTTTAGCCACCATGAGTCTCCCTTTGTCAGTTCGAATGATGTACCCTATATAATCATCAGTACTGCAGATGCTGTCATCAAAGTTCACATTAACAAACCCCAGGAAGAGCTATCAGGAGATAGAATTCACCCTATAGGCCAAGAAAGATCTTCCCTTTCTTAAGATGAAGGCTATTAGCAAAAAAAAAGGAAGGTAAAAATAATTATTACCACAAATAGAAACATTGCAATCATAGTTTTCAATGGCCAAAATACAAAACCAAACCTTTTTCCCAAAATAAAAATAAAAGACCAACCATTCTAAGCACATGCATTAGTTAATCTATGTGCGCATATCAGTTTGACCAAGTTGGCAAGATTAACCTTCTATATCTATCACATTTCTAAATGCAATAATCCATTATATCAAAGGTTGCAAATAGGTCAAATTAGATCAGGATATGCTTGACATTGATATGACTTGTTGTAATATTTGGGTGATGAATTTGAATCATGACCCAACTTATTAGTTAATCAAGTTAGGTTTGCAATTATAAGATATTTTTAGGCTTACAATTCTAAGATATTCTATTAGGTCTAAAATATAATAATTAAATATTAAATTATTACAATAAATAAATAAAACTAAAGCAAGTTAACTTAAACTTAAATTTAGAAAACTACAATTGTATGTATGTATGTGTACATACATTCATTCATACATACATACATACATACATACATACATATGTATGTATGTATATATGTAGGTAGGTAGGTAGGTAGGTAGGTATGGATGGATGGATGGATGCATGCATGCATGCATAATGTATATATTGACACCACTGCAAGAATTCTTACTTTATGCAATGAATTTATCTATAATTAATTTTAAAATTTGTTGTTGAAGGTGGATATTTGCAATGAATACAAAAATTCGTGGCTAAAAATTCATAAATAATTAGGAAGAACTTTTCGTAAAGAATTTTTTTTCGTGGTTATTAAAAAAACTTGTTGCAGAAAGTTTTAGCACCACATAATATTCGCTTTCGTGAAAAATTTTTTAGCATGAATTATAATTTTTGTAACAAATAGATTCATTGTTAAAACTCTGATTACCAGTAACGAATTTAATTCATTGCAAAAGTTTTTTTTAAGAGTAATATATTCAGCAATGAATATCCTATTTTCTGCAATGAATACCTAATATGAATAAAAGTTAGAAGAACCATCCTAATTCTATTCACCTTTGCCTCTTCTTTTCACTGCTCGACTCTCTCTCTCTCTCTCTCGGCCCCCTCTTCTTCTGTCACCACCTCTACCTGGTGCCTCCATATCCCCATCGGTCTCATCGATGCCTTTCACAGCATCTCCCTTGCCATCAAGCCTTGAGTCTAGTTACAAGTTTTCTCTTCCAATCTCTCTTAATCCCCTCCCCCCCCCCCCCCCTCTCTCTCTCTCTCTCTCTCTCTTTCTCTAAAGATTCCTCGCTCTAGTTATCTTATTAGCTACTTAACACCACCTAGGGCACTCGAGGATTTACTAAATTAAATGAACCCATACAAAGCTAAGTAGTCCTTTCTCTTAATATACAAAAAAAATATTGATCAGTGCCTCATCAGGTTTGGAATTGAAGCCTTATATTTCTCATACCTCGTATATGTCGTTTTCTTCTTATAGGCCTCATTAGATTTGAAATGGTACAGTAATAGATGATTAGAAACACTGCAGAGAGGAATAGAAAAGAGGAAGAAAACAAAATAAAAGTGCAAGTACATCTTAATTAGAATCTTTGATATCAACCATTTATTAGTTTGATGTCTTTCTCTATCCTGGTTGATGTCCATCCCTATCTTTGAAATCATTTATTTGTTTTAGATAATTATTAGTATGTTTTTTTTCTTCAAATGCTGATAATAAAGGGAAAAAATCATATTGAAGTCGTTTTTGGTTTCATCAGTGTTGTTCATTTTATTAAATATTCTATTTTCTTAGAAAAAAAAGTCTAACAAAAGATAATTATTATATCCTGGAGGGAAGAAAGATGAGTCCAATAGGGAAAAAAGGGCCATTGTGGTTTTGTTTGCTCTATTTTTTACGTGCACATCATGCATTTTATTTAGGACGAACATGTTGCATTGCATTATTCAAACATTTACTTTCATTTTTCCTATGGGTTAGCATTGATTATGCTAACATTAAGACTTAAAAAATATTAAGATAACTGAATCATAGTAACTTACTTTATTATTTAGTCAAGATTTTCTATGAAGCCCGACCCGAGCTGGATCCATTTGACCAGCTAGGATTGGATCAGAAACTGTGTGTGGGAGGCAAAGGGGCCATAGGTAGAAGGCAAAGAGTCATCACCCCCTTGGTCCATCTAGGCCTTGTGTGAGTGTGAGGAGAGAAAGAAGGGTTAAACCCCATTTCTAAGCTATCTGCAAGGGGGGACTTCATCGCCATCATCATTGACCCCAGGTATGCATCTTTCCAAAAGAGAGAGGAAAAGTAGGAGGGCTGTTACCGACTAGAAAAGGGGAGGGTCGCCCTAGCAACCCTCAGATTGAAAATAGGAAGCCGCACGATCGCGGCTCCTGTTCTTGGTCGTGGGGCCACGGTGGGTGCCGCCTATTGGAAATTGTATCCTAAAGCCAATCATTTGATGATTGTGCTAATGTAAATTGTATATAAATTAATATATTAATAAAAGTTATTTGGCAGTTTATTCATTACACAAACATCTTCTTAATACTCTTGATTGTAATGAAGCCCTTAGGATCTTTCTTCACGATAAAGGAGGATTTATCCTTGAAGGTCCTTAAAAGAGTTCGCGACCAAATGATATACTATGATAGGGCCATACTACTATCAATTATAGGACGTTGTATATCATATTTGTTGGTTGTTCTCTTAACCAAGGAGTGTAGAGACACTAGTATGACATACAGGTGGAAGTGTAGGAGTACATTTTACCGAACGTGACTCATTTCTGGATACTCTACTGTCAAGAGTTAATCCGAGAAGATATAGGTATAAGTATCCTTCATACCTGAAGATCATAATCAGTAGCTTACAAGCAACTCATTATACTTAGGTGCCAGACCACCTGGATTTCTAATCCAGCTACGAAAGGTTACTGGGTGCAGTCAAGTACTTGTGGTAGTCAGTTGTGGATCAAGATGAAATTTGACCTATCCCGTTAAAAGGAGAAATGCTTGTGTTTTAATTTAGCAAGACTTTGGCCAAGGCACTTCATGTGAAAGTCATATGATCACTAAAGCTGAAATCACTTTATGGATTTGCTATTTAGAGTTGACAGGCTCTTAAGCCATCCTTAGCATTTGTGGTCAAGAGGATGAATTATATGGTAACTGTTTCTTAGGGTTCTTGGAGTTTGCTCAGCAACTCTTCGATCTATCCGGATGTCGGGTTCAATTGCTAGATGGGCACATCGATTAGTATAGAAAGTTGTTTCTATGCTACCAGCTTAGGTTCGAACCTAGAGAGTCACACGCATAGAAGTTTCCTAAGATGATCTGTTTGCTGATTAACGATTAAGAATCGTATATGATTTAATTAATCAATTTGATTGATTGAATTATCTCAATTGGGTTAAGTACAAGTGAATAAGATTCAATTTGGTTTAAGTCTATTAGAAAGACTAGTCAATTTTAAATATTGATTTGAAATTAGACTTGATTTGGATTTAAATAGATTCAGGACTAGCTAAATTTGATTTGGGCTTGGACCATGATCTATGTGGGTTCAGTCAAATAAATTCAGATCTGATTAAACCATCACCTGACATAAGGATCTCATATAATGAGATGGCTAAAATCTCATCTTATGAGAGATTAAATTCTAATGTAGAATTTAATGCCTAACATTAATTTTCACCGAACGTCAGATTTAGCCACGACTCTTTGGTTTTCACCGAACGTCGGATTTAGCCACGTCTCTTTGGTTTTCACCTAAAGTCGGAATTAAACCAAACGCCGCGTCTCCTTGGTTTTCGCCGAGCGTCGGAATTAACCAAGCGCCGCGCCTTCGGCGTCTCTTCGCTTTTACCAAACGACAGAATTCTTGATATCAGAATTCAATGTTAAGGCTAAATTGAGACTATAAATAGAGGGCATTCCCTCACCATAAAACACATAACAACAATACACGATATGTCGTGGATTGTAATTCTAAAAAGGTTAGAATAAAAAATTCTGATGATTTTGGTGTTAGCGGAAGCGTGGTGGATCTTAGAGGAAGATTCAAGTGGGAGGATTCAAGATCAGCAAAGCTGTTTTTCCGCGAGCTAGCACTCCCAAAAATCCGATCATTCGGGGCTTTGCATGGACGATACTAGAGGCCGGACGATTGAACGGCTGCAGAGCAATAAGGATTTACCTACTGTTCTTAAGGTAAGCGATTTGATCCCTAGATCTTAAGGCATGCTTCAAGATAAGTAGTATGACTAGTCATCTTGAAGATCAAGATATGATCTTGATATTTTTATTTATATGCATATTTTGGATCAATCGATCCTATATACAAGGCAAAGATATGATCTTGATGCATGTTAGATAGATTAGTATGTAATCTTTAAAATTCCGCATTGATAATTGTTATCAAAATTTTAAAATATGCATGCCTCGGGGATTGTTTCTCTCTACACCACCAACCTGTTGAGACCTAGGCCCGCAAGAACCGACGACAGGGGACTCCGGCGGTGGTTGGCCGACCGGGGGAGGGCCAACCAAGCCACCACGCCATGGGCATGGTAAATTAAAGGGATGATATAGGGGAGGAAGAAAGAGGAAGAGAAGGTCCTGGGTTGAACTGCCCTTGATTTAGCCCATTGAGCCCGATTGGGCCTAATTTATGGAGCCTAAATTGGACTTTATCTAACATGAGAAGATATAGGTTGGGATCCACATCGATCTTAGTTTATCGAAGAATTTTTGTTTTCCCATTTGGGCTAATGAGTGTAAAGTTATTCGAGCTCCAAGTTGGATCGAGGATTAGACTTGGTAGTTTAATAAAATTCAACTTAGCATTATAATTTTTAAAAATTTAAATTTTTAGTATAATGTTGTAGGTGTCAGAAGTCCAAATAATTCATCTGAACGTATGGATTAGTAACAAGAGGTAAGTAAGCCAATTATCATTGATTTGAAAATAATTATTAAATATGACTTTTGAGAACTTATAGATGAAAATATGTAATATTTGATTTTTCACTACCTCTTTACATGCTTAGCAATGATATTTTAATGGATTTTGCAAAATAATGATGATTATGTGGCATATGTAAGTATATTATGATCACCCAAATAGTGATTTATAAATATGCAAGTTATTTTAATACATTACTATATATTATATTTGCTTGATTGTGATAAGAAAATCAAGTTTATTGTTTAATATGAAATTGTGCCATCCTACAGTCCACTATGTTCTGACATGATATGACATATTTTGACATGATATGACATAATGTCATAATATGATACGATGACATGGTAACATGATGACATGTAAATATGAAACTGATAATCGAATTGTTCAGTTGGATTGTTATCCTGCAGAAATGGATCGTAGTTGGATTCACAAAACAAATCGTGTGTCACAACATTTCAATAATGGAGTTATCCAATTCCTAGATGTAGCACGGAACAGCTTGAATTCAAATGGTGAAACATATGTCATTGCCGCAAATGTGTAAATATACTCATACAAACCTTGTCTGCCATTCAAGCTCACATTTGTACTTATGGTTTCCTCTCAACTTATATCGTTTGGAATAAATATGGTGAGCTTGGCCATGTAGTAGTGAATATATTCTGACTCATCCTCAGATTCTGAAGGCATTGAAGCAGCGATCCATGATGCAATTGGGCCAAACTATGTCCATATGGAGAATGCAACTAATGTTGCTTTTAAGAAGATGAATGATGGTGATCAGAGAAGGTATGATAAGATGTTCGAAGAACTTAATTGTGGATTATATGAAGGGTGCACAAAATTCTTCTCTTTGGAGTTTATAATTAAACTCATGCATATAAAATTCTTAAACAAGTGGTCCGACCACTCGTTTAATATGCTTTTGGAACTATTATCGGATGCATTTCCCATAAATAATTGGTTGTCGAGAAAGTTAGGGGAAATGAAGCGTTTGTTGGTTAATGTAGGATTGGGTTATCAAACTTATGATGTGTGCAAATATGATTGTTTTGTATTCATGGGTGAAGATGCTGGAAAAAAAATGTTATGTGTGTTATGAACCTTGTTATGTACGTATGAATGAGAAAATGAAGGTGCCTCACAAAAGATTATTCACTTTCCAATTACTCCTAGATTGAAAAGGTTGTTTGCTTCACGAAAAACTGCAAAGACATACGTTGGCATCATGATGTCATAATGATGATGGAGACTTGTCTCATCCATCCGATGCTCAAGCATGAAAGCATGTCGACAACTTGTATCCTGACTTTGCAGTTGATTGCCGAAATGTACGACTAGCTCTTGCTTCTGACAGTTTTAATCCATTTGGTTAGATGAGTAGTAAATATAGTGTTTGGCCAGTCATTCTGACACCATACAATATGCCAACATGGAAGTTTATGAAACAATCTTTTATGTTTCTAAGTTTGCTAATTCCTGGGCCTAAATCTCAGGAAAGGACTTTGATGTTTTTATGCGTCCTTTGATTAAGGAGTTGAAGGAGTTATGGATGTTGGAGCAATGACTTATGATGCATACAAAAAAGAGATTTTCAACCTCCGTGCCATGGTTATATGGACTATCAGTGATTTTCCTGCTCTAGCTTATTTGTCAGGATGGTTAACTAGTGGGTACAAGGCTTGTCTTATTTGTGGTGATGACACACCGTCTGTTGGCATTACTTGCAAACGATGCTACATTGGTGCTCGTCGTTGGTTATGACCAAATCATAGGTGGCGTAGCAAAGAATTTGATGGGTTTCTAGAAACCCGTGGTCCATCAGTAAACCCTCTGGGAAGGAGATTGTTTTTCGATTAAACAACTTACATCTTGGTGCCTAGGAAAACACCCAAACAATCCAGATAGGAAGAGAAAGCGAACAGAGGCAGAGTCCAACTGGACGAAGAAGAGTATATTGTTTGAGCTACCATATTGGTCCAAGCTACTATTACGACACAACTTGATGTCATGCATATTAAAAAAAAACGTGTGATAACATCCTTGCAACACTTCTTAACATCCTTAAAAAGACAAAAGATAATGAGAATGCTTGTAAAGACTTGAAAAATATGGGCATACGCAAGGAGTTATGGTTGGTGCGACGACCTTCAAGACCTAATGCATTGCCACAAGCTTCATTTGTTTTGACTAAGTCCGAGAAAGACAAGTTCTTTGAGTTCATGAGGGACGTCAAACTTCCTGATGGGTATGCTTCCAATGTCAAGCATTATTTTACTGAAGATAAGAAGTTATTTGGCATGAAGATGCACGATTGTCATGTTGTCTTGCAAAAGTTGCTACCTGTTGGGTTGTTGAATTTTTTTACAAAGGACATTCGAGCCGCATTGATTGATTTATGTTTATTCTTCCAAAAAATATGTTCTAAAAAGTTAGTGAGGACTGAATTAAAGGAGTTGGAAAGAGGGATTGTTATAATTTTGTGCAAGTTTGAGAGAATTTTTCCTTTGTCTTTTTTGATGTTATGTGTATCTTTGCATACATTTGCCTCAACAAGCTTACTTGGTGGACCAGTTGGTGATAGATGGATGTATGGAGTGGAGAGATGCTTGGATACTTACAAGCAATATGTAAGGAATAAGGCACGACCTAAAGGTTCTATTGCTCAAGCCTTATGTGGTCTATGAAGCATTATCATATTGCTCAATGTATATGTCAGAGATAGAAACTAAGTTCAGCAGTCTGAATGCAATGTTGATATGTCAGAGGTACCTCAAAAATCAAAGGTTGGGTTTTCAAACAACCGTTCGATTCTTTGGAGGCAAAAAATATATCGATATTGCTGAAACTAAACTTCAGCTTCATTGGTATATACTCAACAATGCTAATATTCAAGAATTTTTCAAGTAAGTACAATAAATTGCTTACTACTTCTATCTATTACAGTTGCTCATCTCATGTATACTAATATTGTACTTGTTATTATAGTGAGCATATGTGGATCCTCCGTAATGAAGGTCATGCCGATCCCTCAATGAAACTACAACAAAGAACGTTCCCTGATTGATTTAGATCTAAGGCGATGATTTGACATTTTTCTCCATTAATCACTTTCTAAATCAAATATATGGTTAATATGATAAAATTGCATATGGAGATCTTGAGATCATCTGGGTCACCTCGAGCAACTGATGAGTTTTACTCATTGGCATTGGGCTTGAAGGATGTTTATAAGTCTTGGAGTAGTTGTGTGGTCAATGGAGTCCGATTCCATTGCCGTGATGAAAAAAGGATGACACAAAATTATGGGATCACTACTAAGTCTTTTCATAATGGTATAGAAGTTGATTTCTACGGTGTTTGTTCGAAATTTTGAAACTTGATTATTTATATGGTAATAAAGTCTACTTTTCAAATATGCATGGTATAATACTGATACGATTAGAAGAACAAAAAAAGTTAAAACATGGGATTATATCCATGAGATGGACGTGATCCATCTTCATGTGAAGAGAAAGATTCATGCCCAATGATTGGGGCATGTGGATCCTTGGTTGCTATGAGAAGGGAGTCTCTTTCTCTCCCTTGGATTAAGGTTGCCATAAGAAGGGGAGTCTCTTCCTCTCCCTTGGATTAAGGTTGCCATGAGAAGGGAAGTCTCTTCCTCTCCCTTGGATTAAAGTTTCCATGAGATAGGACACCTCTTTCTCTCCCTCTTTCTATTAATATATTTCTTTTTCTTCCTCATCTCTCCAATAAAAAAAGATCAGATCTTTAGACTTACAGGGAAATTTTTCTAGTTTAAAATTTTAGAAGGAGATTCAAGAGGCACTAGCACCTCTCTCTCCCTAAGAGTCATTTTCATACCTTGAAAGTCTTCATCCACTCTTCTCCGTATGGATTACCGTGGACGGCTAGTGGGGCTAATTGCAGAGGATTCACCGGCTTCATCCTTTTCTACATTAATAAAGGACTCATGTATAAATAGATCTAATATTTTTGAATTTTATTTCTGATTAAACGAATATGTTCCTAAGGATCCTGGGCATATGCGAATTTTATATTTTATCTTCCACTACGTTTTCATGAATTTGATTTATGTCTTGAATATATAACTATCAACACAACCCTAGTCATATCTCATAAGTTCCAAAATTATTGCCTTCTTTTTATTCCTTTCTCCATCCTCTACGTGTGGGTGAATTTGACAGGTTAAGATTGCTCCTTTATTAGTTAGGGCTTGAGTAATGATAGAGTAATCAGTGGGGACAAATTTATTGCTTGAGTGTGCCATCAACAATAACCAAAAATCAAATTAGATGGATAAACTAAAGTCCCTTTGTCTTTGCCTTTAGGAACTTTTATTATTGTAGCATCATTAAACAAAAGAAGGATGATAAGGGCTGAATTGAAAGAAGTTACATTACATGTACTCCTAGGGTAAAATTAAACTAATTGAGATAAAAGATTAAGATAAAAAATATAAACTAATTTAATTGATCTATCAAAGGTTTATTTATTAATTTTTTTTATAAGTAGTTTTAGATAGTATTTATATAATTAAATTGTAATTACACCCTAGCTACTTTGAACATATATCTCTTCTTTGATGCTAGCACCTTGACATGGCTCTTCACTTCTCCATAATTTGACTAAATATTTCTTTTTGATTTTATGAATAAATTTACTTTATAGACAATGTTACATTACTAACCTTTACCATCAACTTTAGTATATTTTTTGGTCTCTAAATCATACTGCTTAAATCGATCTACTTATTAGACCTATTCTAATGTTTTAATTGGCTTTTGTCCCACTCAATCTATAATCTAGCATGGTTGCTTAATTATAGTATGCGTTTGATTACTTGGCTCTATGATAAATAGTGAATATTCACAACTCTATTCGAATTGAATATTCATTGGTTCACATGTAACATAAATAAAAATATAGAATGTTATTCCAAACAGGCCACTTGGTTTGGGCTCCCATGGTTTAGCTTACTCCATCAAAGCAATGAACAATAGCTTGGTATCACCAAGTTCATTAGTTTGGGCTCCCTTGGTCTAGCTTGCTCCATTAAAGCAGTGAACAATTATTTGATACCTATGGTGTTAGCATTTAGGTATAAAGTTGTCAATTGGCAAATGCTTGTAATGTTTTATAGCCCTTACCATAGATGCCAAGGAATTAAGTTGGACAAAGGTATGTTTGATCCCACCTTGAATAGGCTTGATTTTGGATTTAGACCTAACCCATTGGTTGATGAAAAACTGGTTACGCCACTTTTTGTACATAAATGAAAGGTTGCTGCTTAATATCATATCTAGTTTACACATAGTAAGAAAAAAATTTTATGGTTCCAATTTAATGCTCATGTTAACCATTGAAATATATGATGAAATTAAAAAAGTAAGACAAATCTAAGCATCAGACTTTAGATTAACTAACACATTGCCATACGCAACTTTAGATTGCCTAAAAAAATTAAGTTAAAAAATAAGACTAATTGGATGCAAGTATCTAGACTCAAAATAAATAAAAAAATCTAATTGGATGCAAGTATCTAAACTAATTTACATAGAAGGAGAGGTCTTGGAACACCACATCCTTCCTAAAACTTAAATACAAAAGAAAGAGATAGGATAAATATGCAAGAATAAATTGTGATATATGCCAAAATAAATTAAAAGTAATGCTAAATATTAAAAAAAGAGAAAAAAAGGCAAGAGAACTTTTTCTTAAACATGATCATAATAAAGCACCGCCATCTTTAATGCAAAAAAAATCTCATGTATTATAAAATGTGCTTTTGCAAAGGCTTAAAGCTCTCTATTTTCTGATTTATCCAGGCTGACTCGCACTAGATAGGTGTGATCACCCGTCTATTCCCAAAAAAAAAAAAAAAGCTTAAAGCTCCCTTTTCATGTCTTATAAGTAATCTTTGAATGATTTTTTATAACTTTTAGCTTAGTAGGGCAGTGAGTTTATAAAAAATCCTTGAGGTTTAAAGTTTACACATCAAATGTGAGACTAAAAAAACAATGAAAAATTATCTAAACCTAATAAAACTTAAGTAAAAAGCAAGTGAAACTCAACTTGATGCTAGACCTAAGGTGAAGGTTGGGAGCTTGCTAATAGTGAAGTCCATACAATAGGAGATGATCACTACTTGATATGCTATTAGTAGCTAATTGATAGTCAATGATGGTGATTAAATAAGACTAGCTTCCTTTTTCTTGTACTATCAAGTAATGGGACTTTATTAAAGATATTTAGTCTTTTTCATGGAGTGTTGTATACAAAGTTGGATTTATGAAAAAACTTTAAAGCTAATGGATCATTCAAGTTGAGTTTAATTTTTTGAAGAAGTTAAATTTATGTTTCACACAAATATTTAATTATCATTTTATAGCAAAGAATATAATTATTTATTAGTTATATATCAATTTTTATTATTTATTTGATTTGATAAGAGAAAGCATTCATAAGGTATAAATTTAAAAATAAATATCAATACACAAAGTAACCATTAAAGAAATATCCGATGTTAATATATAATTAAGTAAAAATAAATTAAAAAAAATGAGACTTTGGAGATAAATAAATAGGAATTAGTTAAAATAAAATTTATTTTAATAATTGAAAAGATAACTTCATATAATTTAGACTTTTGAGCTGAGTTGGGCAGATTAGATTTTTTTTAAAAATAAAATCCAAAACTCCATCTGGTTTTGAAATCAGACGCCGATCCGATCCACGGGTCTCCAGAAACGTATCGGATCAGGTCTGAGTCCGGCGATAGTTAATCCGACCCATTTGCACCCAACGCAACCCCGCGGCCCGATACGCTTGAATCCGGCCCTCAATTCCGGCCCGGGCCAGCGTTCGGGCGCCCGAGACGCAGGCTAGGGTTTTCTGTTGGCCCTATAAGATGACTACCTAGGGTTTCGGGTTGTTCTCCCAGCCGTCCGCCTCCTCTTCTCGTAGGCCTCAGAGAGCGAGCGAGAGATAGCCGACGGCGATCGCCGGAGAAGACGGCGAAGTAACCAGCCATGGTCCACGTTAGCTTCTACCGCAACTGTGAGTCTCTTCTTCCTCTTTCCCACGGCCTTCGCTCCAGATCTCGTTCTCTATTTCGTTGGATTGCTGCATATTTGACCTTGTTAACCGTTGATCTCGATCTATTCATGCCATTTTTTTTGTTTATTTTGAAAATTTTTGTATTGAAATAGCTGTTTTACTCATGGTTCTATCAATCTAATGAAGTTAACTTTAACTTTTGGATGTACATTTTATTTGGATATTTTATTTCTAATTATTTTTCTTAGATTTTATGCAATATCTGTTTTGCTTGGGCTTTTGGCATTGAAGAATGAGATTTTTTATTCTGACGGTGTTGTATTTGATGATAAGGTCTCTAGTAAATGTTAGATCGCAATCGTTTGGAACCATGAGATCTCTATCTTTATATATATATATATATATGAAAAGCAAGGAGAGGTATATAATCATACCTTGTACCTTTTGAATGATCTTTTCATCACATAGATTTTGTTCCATTTTCTGTTCCTTTTCAAAGAGGGTTTAGATATTGGTTTCGATTATTTATATAATGTGTGATATTTTACTGGAATAATATTAATGTTTATAGATGGGAAGACTTTCAAGAAGCCCCGTCGTCCATATGAGAAGGAGCGTTTGGATGCGGAGCTGAAGCTTGTCGGAGAGTACGGGCTCCGGTGCAAGCGGGAGCTTTGGAGGGTCCAGTATGCGTTGAGTCGCATCCGGAATGCTGCGAGGGAACTCCTCACCCTTGATGAGAAAAACCCACGGAGAATATTTGAAGGAGAGGCCCTCCTGCGCCGGATGAACCGATATGGGCTCCTTGATGAGAACCAGAACAAGCTTGATTATGTTCTGGCCCTCACTGTGGAGAACTTCCTTGAGCGCCGGCTCCAGACCCAGGTGTTCAAGTCTGGAATGGCCAAGTCTATCCACCATGCTAGGGTCCTAATCAGGCAGCGCCACATCAGGTATATTATGACTGCATTGTTGTTGTGTGTTTCTAATGTTTCTGTGTCAACTGAATTCGTTCAGGAGACATTTTTCATGAATCTGGCTACTAGTAAAATTTTGGTAGTTGGTATCCTGTTCATGAATAGCAAAAATTCTGCATAATATGCCCTTCTGTTGGGAACTATTTGATTGGTTTCATGATATCTAAATCAGGACTATTACCCATGCTCATATTTCAGATCTTGTTTCTAAGAAGGTTGCATGTTGTAGGCTGGTTGATTTTTCTGATTGAAGTAGTGCAAACTCTTAAAATGTTAAAAAAGGGGCTTTAGTCTTTTCGGAATCACTTGTTGATGTTATTAGTCAAGTCCCTTTTGTAAATCACAAGTAACAAGTTTTGATGCAAAGATTCACACCTTATTGCTGACAGCTTTTAGATCAAAGAAGGTGATTGAACATTACTAAATCCTATTTGCAAGCATAAACGTTCTCTATTGCTCCATCACATTTTTTTTCAAGAAAATTGACAATTGAATTTTTTTTCATATTTCTCAATGTTCCTTCAATATTGGCTGCATAAATTTGACTACTTTGTGAATACATAGATCCTCAAATTTTAATGATCATAGTTTTGTATGATGGATGTTTTACTCCAAGAATCAAGCATAAGGTAGACAATGGGTGGCTCTGGGGAGTAGTGATAATTGTTGATTTTTTAAATTTAATAATCAAGAAAATGAAGGCACATATGTTTTAAGGGATGTAAATTCTAACCTGCCTAAGTGCTAAAAGATTTCTTAACTAGTGCAGTCTGTTGGATATTTGCAGTTGATATGAACTCAATTGTACGATCGTAGAAACTGATATAGAAGGACAAAAGAGTTAAACTTCTGGTTTGAGGGTATATTCAAATATGTTTGATATTCGGGTGTTGTGCACATTGGCAAGGTCATGCTGCTTATTGCCTTTGGAACTGAACTTAGTGGGAGTCTTGAATGTTATATGTTCATTGTGATAAAATCATACAAGTCTAAATGCATAGGGCGCCATACTTTATTCATTCCAGTAGATGGTAGTTCAATCAAGGTCAACTTCATATTTTTTTGAAAAGTTGTATTTAAATTTTATTTGTCTTGACAATGAAAAATTAAATAGATCACTTGTATGCTGGCTGCCTGACATCACATGCAGGTGTAATGTATTGAGAGAACTTGGTGAATGGAAGGGTTCTCTATCATTATCAAGAGTCTTTTTCTTAGGATAATAAGAATATAGTTATTGTTTAGTTTTGTAAAGGCATTTCTGGTTGTTGAACCTGTGAGAGGTGGCATGATCATGATGGATTTTGTTTTCTTGAGCTGTACCATGGCTTCTAGCATGGCAATAACAAGCATTACTTGGTATTTAATGAGTTATTCTTAGTTTTCTTGTTGTCAAGTTACATTGATTGTTTGCCTAAACTCTGTTATAATGAACTAGAGGATCCTAGTTAGGATTTACATCTATAAATGTCCTAGCATATCTTGATCACCAGAGTGGAGGATTATCAGGTACAGTTACAATATCATATGGATACCTTGCTGAAGGCTCTGAGATGAGTTCAACCATAAAGCGCCTCTTTTGATGCAAAATTTTGTTGCTTATGTAAATGTGTATCTGTGTACAAGCAAGGAACTTTAATCCATACGAATAAATTGTATTGGATTGTATGATAGATCAGAATCAGATACTGATGTAGATCCAACCTCAACTCTGCCAATAAACATATATCCTTTTAGGATAGAGTACCTTTAAATTTATGAATTTAGGGAAAATGTTGTATGAGATGATAAATATAAAGAAACAGTTTAATTAATTTTTAAATATATTAAATATAAATTGTGCATGCAACTATTTATTCTTCCTTTGTGATGCTGTTCATTTGCTCTTTTGCTGGGGGAAAAATGATGTTGTCTGCTGGAAGAGCACAAAGTGACTAGACAGCAAACTGTTATAAATTCAGACATTTAATTTTGGTTGATGGCCTTATTCTATTCCTTTGTCTTTTATTTTTCTTTTCCTCTATACCTTTCCCGCACTTTTATATTTTTACCATAAGATGCTCTTTTATTGCCCCTAATAAGTTTTGAGCTTTTAACTTCTTATATTTAAGTGAAAATATATAGATGTACCATATGATGAGAACAAGTTTTTATTTCTCACGACGGTCATCTGAGACAACCTCGTTTGGTGTCTAGACTGATGAAACCTATTTTTCTCTGATGGTATCTTTATTTTTTTGATAGATTTTGAATATCTTTCTTTCGTTTTTCTTGCTTGAGAGTTGAGAGTGTGCCAATGGTAATTTTTGTTTGAAAATTGAATGAATGATGTTCCTCATACTCATTCTGAACACTCCATAATCTCTCTCTTTTGTGATTTATCATAATTATTTTCTTTTCTCTAATAAAAAATCTGTTTGCCTGGGTACAATGAGGAAATAATATTATTCTTTTGTGAGATCAGTAGATCTGTGAGTAACACTTAATCTTAGTCCTTTTCTGAGTGCCCTATCAGTTATTTCTGTAATATTCTTGCCTTAAGATATAAATGATTATCAGTATGATATTTATGTAATATGTTTGTTAGATAAGTAGCAAATAGGCATCTGTCACTTTTATCTGTGCTCCATCACACATCTGTATATTTGTATGTGCATGGGTGCTGTGTGAACCCATGTTTACTGCCGCCTTATCTAGGTGTGTCTGAAAACCCATTAACAACAGAAGGCTTAAAAACTTGCTTACAGTTGTATTTATCTACAAATAAATTCCTGATTATCTTTTTTTTTTCCTTTTAGAAAATAGTTGCGTCTATCCTGATCAGAATATTCACTGTTTGTATTTTTGGAACATTTTTCTTGTTTTTGACAAATACCTGGTTGGTAATCACCATTGTTTCACAATCACAAGATCTCTTCCACAACCTGATCTTGACAGTCCTTGGGCCAAAGGCTCTTTTTCGGTTTTTGTTAAGCTAATGAGATACTCAATTGTCTTGTTGACTGGCTAACTTAGCTTGCTTCTAAGTAGCATGACCTGAACTTGGGACCTTGAATTCCCTTCCCCTTTTGTGGTTCAAGCTAGGAGTTGTAGTGTGGTTCTTTCTCTTGGACTGCATATGTGAAGTTGAAAGAGAGACAAAAAGGGATAAAAATTTTTTGGAATAAGATGGAAAGGAAAGAACAAAATCCATTGGAATAATTCTTGGGTGCGGTCTGTCTTGTGGTTGGGTTTTCTTAGTGATATCAAAAGTGAAGTCAAATAGGGCTATAGTTCTGGCCCCAAGAGTTTTCTTATAAAAGTAAGCTGCCTTTGTTAGCCAAAAAGAAAAAGTTATGTTTCAGGCAAATATTATATAAACTGCTAGAGCACCCTTAATGACTTGGTTCCAAGTCAGGGAGTGGCTTGGATTGAGAAGATTAACTGGGTGGGATCTGCGAGCAAGGAGAGATTAGTTGTGGTGTTGGAGGAAGAATACTATGGCATTGATTGGGTAGTAATGGTGATTGAAGGATTCATTAATTGAGCCACAAATTGTTGGGCAAAGATTATTTGTTATATTTTTTGGATTTTAAGATACTATTGGCTTATCTTATTTAGCGTCTTGCCCTATCATTGTCACTTGTAGCAGTTATATACATTCTAATTTCATTTTGGAAAATCAAATTTTAGGTGGTTTTGGGATTCTCAAGCCTGCATGCAAGCTTTTAGTAAAATTGTTGCGCCTTGGTTCTCTTGTAGAAATGCCAAAAATGTCTTACCATTACTGTCTCATAGTAGTTGAGTTATTCATCAAATAGCTTGAATTCTCTTGGGTGGCCATCCTAATGTGTCTGCCTTAATTTGCTTATTTCTGCCCGTGCCTTCAAGGAGCTTGTTTTTGTCTGTCTCAGTATTTGAAATTTTATCCAATACGAATTCTTCACAATCCGTTAAGTTTGAACCAATATAAATATTCTCTGTTCCGCTCACCGCTCATGAAAAGCTTGGTTTTGTTTCTTGCTTCTTGTCTCTCTATCTGTGTATCTTTGTTATTCTCTTGAGTTTAGTTTGTTAATCCACAACCACCAATCGAGGTGCCCTACCTCATGTTGTTTGTACGACAGAACATTTTTCTTTCCATGCATGATTAGAAGTTGATTGTTTTTCTTCATTTTTGCTGTTGGGTATTTGCATAATCAAAATGTATCTAGCCATCACGATCTGCAATCTTCTGTATCTTTCATGCTATGTTGTGATGGCTTCTATATTGAGGGTAACTTTATGATTTAACGCGTCTATCATTTGAACCTCCTCTCGTTGCAGGGTGGGTCGCCAGGTCGTGAACATTCCTTCATTCTTGGTGAGGGTTGACTCAGCTAAGCACATTGATTTTGCTCTCAATAGCCCACTCGGTGGAGGTCGCCCTGGACGAGTGAAGCGAAAGAACCAGAAGGCAGCTGCCAAGAAGGCAGCAGGAGGTGATGGTGATGAGGAAGACGAAGATTAAGAACTTTGATTATGTTCTTACTAGCAAAATCATTTCCGCTTTAGCTTCTAAATATCAATTTGAAGACTTTAGCAGCCAGTAAACCATCGCGTTCTCTCTCTTTTTTGACTATCGGAATATGAAATTGTGTTGCTCCCCATTCGCTCTGCTTTCTTTTACATGTTACAGATGTTACGTTAACTGGATTTTCATCAACCAAGTGATGCCATGCCTTAGGTTGCTTTGTTATCATGCTAAATTCTCAGTCTTGCTCCTTTGATTTGAATTATTTTCTATGGTTTCATTTTCTTCAGGGGCTCTCTGTTTTTCATCACTATTGCCAAGTCTTTTTAACGAGCGTCTATGATTGAGAGGCGTATCGCTCCTGGGTAAGGTGTTGTGCAGTTTAGTCCAGATTATTGTTGGGGGTGGGTGGGGGCCATGAGTCCATGGTATTCTCGGTTGGGCAACATGAAAGACTTGAATCTCCTAACCTAAAATTAAAACCACATCACCAAAACTAAAGTTGCACCAGAAACCTCATTGAACCAGGCAGCTGAACTTCTTTTGTACAAATAGCAATTTGTCAAGTCAAAAGCTTATGGTAAGCTTTTTGTTAGCCCATTTTGGTAACGCATTTAAACGAAGACGATAACCTTCACGCAATCTTCAGGCCTGTCAAGGTCGGCAACTTTTTAGACAATATACGTTGAAATATTACTGCCACAAAACGTGCCACAACTTCAACGGCTATTGAACAAATATTGATTTCATAATTTATAACGCTTTATTACATTACGGTTGACCCATGCATGCGTGTTACAACTGGACCTATTTTCAGAGGGTTGGATTTAACCTTTAACCTATTTATTAAGGTCCAGCATAAAATATTAATTGAATTGGATCTATCAAAGAAATTTAGACCACCAGCATAAAATATTATGGTTCATGAGAAAATTAAATTGGAATAATTATTTTACAATTAAAATTTAGTAATTAATAATCAAATAAGTATTCATTGATATACTTAAATATAAAAATAAATAAAAATAAAAATATTTAGATATAATTTGCAAGAAAAGATGGGTGGGCGGGGAGAGGAAAGGAGATCTCATTTGTTAAGGTTTAAATTAGAGTTTATTTAGTGAATTTACAAAGATAATTAAAGTGTAAAAAATAAGATTTATATTTTATTGATAGGAGCAGATTGGTTCGTACAATATTTGGTTAAAAAATATGGATAGGAACCAATCTAATTCAATGGAGTCTAAATTTTTTAACTCGATCCAATCCATGGATCTTTACATACAATCGGATCCGATGATGGATTGCCCATCCATGCTTGTAACGCACCTTGTGGGAGAGCCGAAGCACACGGTCAATCGTACTTAAGGGTCATGTTCATCAACTTTCTAATGTCATCTTCCAGTGGGTTAGGAAGAGAGAAATCCACGAAGCCGTCGTTGCAAGACCTGACACTGGTGATTGCCATGGTGAATCTGGTCACGAAGGTCCCCGCATCGCGCGTTATGAATGCCTCCAGCCCTTCCTTGGCGTAGTCCATAGTAATATTCGATTCAGGATTTGAGGTAGTTGAGCGTCTGGCCCTTGGACAACTCTGTGGCCTTGTCCGTGATGAGTTTGATGCGGTCTTGGAGCGCGTTGACCAGCATGTTGAACACGTCGGTGGCGTCGAGCCTTGTCCGGGTGCTTGGCGCTGTACAGACGGGCCAAGTTGATGCACAGTTGGGGGCTGTGCGTGCGGTTTGCAGAAGGGGATGACCCGAGGGTCGACAAAGGGGGGAAGGGTCTTGTGGTGGCCGCCGGCGTTGTAGCAGGAGTTGAGGGGGAGGAGGAGGGTGTTTCCTGGCATCATGGTTGCAGGCGGAGTGAGCGAGGCCAGAAGGGGAGAATGGAAGGTGATGTGACTAATCCCTCCGGTGCAATAATGGCTTGCGCAATTTTCTGAGCAAATAATGATTTCAGCTAGTCTTGATCATGGCTCTGGCCTTAATCGCTGAGGCTCGACCACGACTCCGATCTCAGCTTCGGCCTCGGTCACAGCTTTGGCCCCAGCTTTGGCCTTGGCCACGGCTCGGCATTGGCTTCGATCTCGGCAACCTCAACCCCATGCTATTGATGCTGTTTCAGCTATGAAGCTGACTTCGCTGCTAAGCCGATTTAAAACACCAACTGCAGCACAGCCTACTCATCCGTCGTTGCTGAGATCACGGGCGGTTATAGATACTGAGCAGTTGCCGATATCTGCGGAGTGTGTTTAATAGCTGGGCATCAAATGACGGAGCCGATCTTAACAGAAGAGGAGAAGAGGAGAACCAACTATTATCGCCGAAGGGTAAGAGGGGCCCCCGAATAGGTATATAAAGGACCCTAGCTCGCGACGAGCAGGGGGACAAATCTCTATTCTCTCATCTAAAATCCTTGTTCTTCCGATTGATGACTTGAGCGTCGGAGGGTTCCCCCGGAACCACCAGTCCGGGACTTTCCTTGTAGGATTCCGGCTAGGAGAGACGATCCTATCATACCTATGAAGGCCCATGAAGCTCTTATTCCACCCGACGCTCCCTAAAAGTGATCTGGCAGCAACAGATTGGCGCGCCAAAATGGGGACACACGGCAGACAGACATTTACCCCCACGCATCTGCAACCCCACGATATCGGCAAGGAAGACGATGGTGATGACGCAAGCTCAGGAAGCTTCCACCAGCCAGGCCGCGGGATGCCTCCAGCGAGCTGAGCAATCGGAGGCCAACCTCCCTACTCCGCCTCCCGTGCAACCGCAAGCTAGCTAGGCTGATCGGCTTGATGCCCTGACCTAGCAGGTGCAAGATTTGATAGCGGTGGTGCGAGGACTGCAGGAGCAGGGCTCCGCCGCCATACATGTGCCACCTCAACCCCCACCACATATGGAGGGCCATGTAGCCAGCCAACTTCATCAGGGCAGGACCCCTCCTGAGGCCTCCCACCACTCGCCCCCAAGGCCTCGGTATCGGGAGACCTCCAAACGACGATGGTCTCTTTCTCGCCATTCCGACCGCTCTCACAGGCGGTGTGGTGAGAAAGAACCAAGGCACGTGCACTCCTTGCACCAGCAGCCTTCCCCATCTTCATCCTCGACTCCTCAAAAGAAGACACCAACAGGAAGACCGTTCGTCGGACCGAGCAGCAGCTGGATGAGTATCATCAGCAGTTGGAGGAACTTGGCCGCCGATTGCCAACCCATATGAAACGGACTACGACCATCTCCCTCCGCTCTCTCGCCGCATTATGGAGGAGCCGGTCCCATCTCGGTTCGTCTTCCCTAGCTGGATCCCTATGACGGTACTACAGACCCCTTGGACCACCTACAAAGCTACAAGGTCCTTATGCAAGTCCAGGGGGCGACAGACTCTCTTCTCTGTGTAGCCTTCCCAGCTACTCTCTGGAAGGCAGCGCGTGCGTGGTATTCCCGTTTACCACCATGCAATATCAACTCTTTTAAGCAACTCGAGCGATCTTTCCTGGCTCACTTTGATGCATGCCGAAAGATCCCCCGAGTGCCTGATAGCCTATTCGCCGTCCAGCAGAGGAGCGGTGAATCTCTTAAAGATTTTGTGGCTCGATTCAAGGAAGCGGCACTAAAGGTATATAACCTTGAGGACTCTGTGGCTACGTTGGCTCTGAAGAAGGACTTCGTCCATCTAGGTTTGCCTATTCCCTGGATAAAAAGCCTCCTCACTCCTATGCCGAACTGTTGAGCTGGGCGCAGAAGTACATTCATGCAAATAAGTAGATTCTTCCAGGAGGAAGGTTGACAAAGGATCCGGTAAGAAGCCGGCACCTTCGGAACCAGCTAGGACATGGTCCAAAAAGCTGAAGCCACCCCGTCGGTCAGACAACCGATCTCAGATGCTGGTCCCCAAGAAGCATTTTACTCCATTGCTTGCCCCTATATCCCACATCCTGTTAGAGATCAAGGAGGAGCCCTACTTCCGATGTCCACCTCTCATGAGGCCTAGGATCCCCCGCAGCAAGGAACTCTACTGCCGATATCACAGAGACTATGGCCATGACACTAAAGACTGTCGAAGAAAGCTATCGAGGAACTTGTTCAGCAAGCCATCTAGGCAAGTTCGTCCGGAGGGGAAACCCTGCTGCCAGATCCATCGGCACCTCCCGCACCACAGATTGGTGTAGACAACGCCCCAACGGAGAAGACGGTGGCCATGATCTCCTGGAGGGCAGGCAGCAGTTCTAAAAGACAGCGAGAGAAGGAAGAAGGCTATGTAATCCCCTTCTCCAAAAGGGATCTAGAAGGAGTAGTGAATAAGAATGATGATAGCGTCGTCATCTCTATGATGATCGCTAAACATCCTGCAAAGCAGATTCTGGTTGATAGTGGAAGCTCAGTAAATGTTTTGAGTTATGACACTTTTGTTAGAATGAATTTGTCTACAAGTTCTCTTCTACCCGTCACCACTCCCTTGATGGGTTTCACTGGAGACTCCGTCAGGGTTGAGGGGGAAGTCACCTTCCCCGTTACCGCCGGACTCCACGCATCAAGCACAGTTCTCATGAACTTCCTGGTGGTTCGGGTCCCACTGGCTTACAATGCTATTTTGGGGAGACCTGGTTTGAACCTGCTGGATGCTGTCATCTCCATCAAAAGGTTACTTGTAAAGTTTCCGCCAACAAAGGAGTTGGAGAGATGAGGGGAGAACAGAACCCGTTACCGCTCTGCTACCACTTAGCCCCCAGTCCACAAGAGACGGTGTCGGCAACAGCGCCCGAACCACTCGACCCCCAGACTTGGAGAGGAGAGGGGAGCAGCCGAACACCTTCTGACCTTCCCCTTGGGGAGGACCCGACGAGAACCATTCAGGTCGGAGCACTACTCCCGGAAGAGGCACGCAATCAGCTCCTTGTTTTCCTGCGTGCCAACTCCGACATTTTCGCATGGTCGTCATCTGATATGCCAGGCATCCCTAAGGAGATAATCACTCATCGGCTCAACCTCAAGCCAGAATGCCAGCCTGTTCGACAGAAGAAGAGAAGCTTCGCTCCAGATAGGCAGAAGGCCATTGATGAGGAAATCTGCAAGCTGAAAGCTGCAGGCCATATTCGGGAAGTTCACTACCCCGATGGTTGGCTAACGTCGTGATGGTCCGCAAGGCCAACGGGAGCTGGAGGATGTGTAGACTTCACTGACCTTAACAAAGCATGCCCCAAGGACAACTTCCCTTTGCCTTGGATCGACCAACTGGTGGACGCTATGTCTGGTCACGAGACCCTTAGTTTCATTGACGCCTTCTCTGGGTACAACCAAATCAGGATGAACCCGACAGATGAGGAAGCTACCTCTTTCATAACCGAGAAGGGAATATACTGCTACAAGGTGTTGCCGTTCGGACTGAAGAACACGGGAGCCACCTACCAAAGGCTAATGAACAAAGTCTTCGAGGACCAGATTGGATGCAACATGGAGGTATACGTGGATGATATGACAAAAAGCATCCGCGCCACCACCATATCGCCGACCTGACGAAGACCTTCGACAACCTTTGCTGATACTAGATGAGGTGAACCCATGCAAGTGTGCCTTTGGGGTGACAGCCGACAAATTCTTGGATTTCATGGTGACACAACGAGGAATCGAGGCAAACCCCGATAAAGTTGAGCCATTTTAGACATGAGATCTCCCGCCAACAAGAAGGAAGTGCAACGCTTAGCTGGAAGGGTAGCGGCCCTGAGCCATTTTCTTTCTAAGTCCGCGGAGAGATGTCTGCCTTTCTTCAAGGCTCTACGCAAAGTCAATGGCTTCGAATGGATGAGAGAATGCAAGGAGGCCTTCGATGGGTTAAAAGAATTCTGTCCACTCCGCCATTGTTGTCTAAACCAAAGGGTGAGGAAGAACTCCTTCTGTACCTCGCGGCCTCTCCTGAAGCTGTCAGCTCCGTGCTTGTTCGCATGGACACCGACGGGACACAAAAGCCAGTGTACTACACCAGCAAGGTACTCCATGACGCTGAGACTAGATATTCAAGAGTCGAGAAGATCATTTTCGCATTGATCATCTCTGCCCAGCGCCTCAAGCCCTATTTCCAAGCTCACCGATCGTGGTGGTCACCGACCAACCGCTCAAGGCAATCCTTTCTCGTCCTGATACTTCTGGCCGGTTGGCAAAGTGGGCGCTCAAGTTGGGAGAGTTTGACCTATCGTTCCGACCCAAGATAGCTATGAAGTCTCAAGTCTTAGCGACTTCCTCATCGAATGCACTTGGGCAGAAGAGCAACCGGAAGAATCCCATGCAAATCCCTTGGATGCTAAAACCGAGGAGAGAGGGAATGACTGGCTCCTTCACGTAGACGGAGCGTCAAACTCTCATGGAAGTGGAGCGGGCCTCATTCTAGCTAGCCCAGACGGAGTGGTGGCCGAGTACGCCCTTCGTTTCCTTTTCCCAGCTACCAACAACCAAGCCGAGTATGAAGCCCTACTGTTAGGAGTAAGACTAGCTCGCGAGCTCAGGTGAAATGTCTTAGAGTTTTCACTGACTCCCAGCTAGTCTCCGGCCAGATAAAGGGGGAATATGAGGCGCAAGATCCCACTATGTCCCGTTACCTAAGTATGGTGCAGTCACAGGTTTCCCCTAGCCCACTTCAGCGTCAGCTACATTTCCTGGGAGGAGAACGCTAGAGCTGACGCATTGTCCCGTTGGCCACATCGGCCGATGAAACCTTGGGAAGAACCTATGTGGAGCACTGGAAGCCCCAAGCATTGACGCAGTAGAGGAGTCCATGCCAGTCCGCCAGGAGCCTTCTTGGATGGATGCTTACACCCAATACTTCGCCATGGTGCCTTCCCAGCCGACCCCGCCGAGGCCAAGATTTTCAAATGGCGAGTACATAAGTTCCTGATGTTCGACGGACAACTGTACCAGAGATCTTTCTCTTATCCCCTCCTTAGATGTGTTGGGCCTACAGACGCCGACTACATCCTCCGAGAGATCCATGAAGGTATCTGCAGAAACCACTTGGGGGGCAGAGCACTGTTATACAAAGCCCAATGCCAAGGCTATTATTGGCCCACCATGCGGGAAGACGCAGCCGAGCTGGTCCGGAAGTGCGATAGTTGCCAGCGGCATGCCAACATCCAACAACTGCCAACTTCTCGGCTGAGCCCTCTATCGGCTCCATGGCCGTTCGCCCAGTGGGGATGGACATCTTGGGACCATTCCCTCCAGCTTCTGGCCAACGAAAGTTTTTGCTCGTCGCCATCGATCACTTCACTAAGTGGGTAGAAGCCGAAGCGCTGGCCAAGATTACTGAAGCTAAGGTGAGGAACTTCTTATGGAAGTCTATCATTTGTTGGTTTGGACTACCCCACACACTTGTTACGACAATGGACGCCAGTTCGACAATGTCCATTCAGAGACTTCTGTGCCGAACTAGGGATACACCAAAGGTTCACTTCTGTCGGTCACCGCAAACAAACGGGGCTACCGAAGTGATGAGCCGGACAATCCTACAAGGGCTCAGGACACGCCTGGACAATTTCAAAGGAAGATGGGTAGAGGAGCTCCCGAACGTGCTGTGGGCCTATCACACGATGCCCTGGGCTCCCACTAAAGAAACCCGTTCAGCCTTGTATTCAGAACGGAAGCTGTCGTCCCAGTGAAAATTGGCATCCCCAGTCCCTGGGCACATCATATGATGAAGATGACAATCCAAATCAATTAAGAGCCAACCTTGACCTCATCGAAGAACTTCGTGATCGAGCATGAATCAGAATGGCCTCCTACCGATAGAGGATTGCAAAGTACTACAATGCCCGAGTTCATCCCAGAACGTTCCTCCTGGGGGCTTGGTCCTCAGACGAGCCGAAGTCTCCAAACCTTCAGAGGGGGAAAAAACTATCTCCCAATTGGGAAGGGCCCTATCGAGTCACCAATGCACTTTATCACGGGGCTTACCGGATCGAAGAGCTAGACGGAAAACCTCTCCCTCATACCTGGAACGCGGACAACCTCCGACGGTATTATCAGTAATCTATTAACATATATAATTTGAGCATTTCCTTAGAATGATCATTCATTTTTTCACTAACGGAAGTATCTAAGCGATCTGGCTCCTCACTCAAGCCCGGCTTCGCTCGGCACTCAAGCCCGGCTCCACGTCGGCACTCAAGCCTGACTCGCGTCGGCACTCAAGCGCGGCTCTGCGTCGGCACTCAAGCCAGGCTCCACGTCGGCACTCAAGCGCGACTCTGCATCGACATTCAAGCCCAACTTCGTCGGTACTCAAGCCCAGCTCGCGTCGCACTCAAGCCTGGCTTCGCGTCGGCACTCAAGCCGGCTCCACGTCGGCACTCAAGCTCAGCTCCGCGTCGGCATTCAAGCCCGATTCCGCTTCGACACTCAAGCGCGACTCGCGTCGGCACTTAAACCTAGCTCGTCAACACTCAAGCCCGGCTCCGCATCGGTGCATCCTATTTTGTCATTGGCCCGGCCCCGAGCCAGCACTTCGTTCGGTTTCATGTCGGCATTTGAATCCAATTCCATGCCGGCTCTCAAACGAGGCTTTGAGTACCTCATAGCCTTGTCATTAGCACTCGAACCTAGGGAAATAGCTATACTCGCCTGCATGTGTCTTAGCCTCGACTGTTCTTTATAATTGGTTTACGCTCGCATACTCGCCTCATCGATTCGTTAGAAATTCGGTGGCTACGATACAAAATCAAATCAAAAGAACAGCATGGATCAAAAGGGTTTTCATTGGAGATAAAGATTTTACAAAATTGCCGATCAAATTGGACTTGATACAACAAAAAGAAAACTAAGGTTCGGCCGGGGCTGAGCCATCATCCTCGGGGACTTCATCTGGCTCCAGCTCTTCAATTCCCTCAAGACCGTAGAGTCTTCGTACCTTCTGTTTATAATCTTGGAAGCCGCCGTCATATGCAAATGCAGTCGTCTCGGCTAGCTCTTTATCAAAGACGTCGGACTTCCTAAAATTCTCTACGGCCTCGGCGGCCTCCTTCTCGGCCTCGGTGGTCATCTTCTCAGCCTCGGCGGCCCTCTTCTCAGCCTCAGTCACAGCTGCCTTCAGATCGGCTATCTCGGCATCAGCTTGGTGGGCGATTTCCTCGGCATTTTTGGCCCACTCCTCAGATATTCCCATCTCAATGGAGGCAGAGTGCAGTCGGTGCTTCAACAAGTAGACTTCCACCTCGGCAGCTTTTTGTTTCTCCTCTGCCACCTGAGCATTGTCGAGCTCATGGGCCGCCTGGCGCTGAGCCACTTCTAGTGCCTCCTCTGCCTTTTCAGCCCGGGCCAAGTTCCTAAATTGGGCAGCTTTCACTTCGGCTTTGGCCTTTTGCGCCTGGGCAGTCTCCGCTCGGGCCTCCTCCAGGGATGCCTCGGCCCTCTCTGCTTTAGCTGGCCTTCTTGAATTTCCTCCCGCGATTGGTCGAGAGTGGCCTCGGCTTGGGACCAAAGGCCCCTCATGGCGGTCAAAGAGTTCAACGCCTGCTCAGATTATTTGGTTTAGGTGAAGAAATGGGAATCCTAAAGGTTGACAATGGAATAATACTTACCCAGAGATGTGCCACAGACGCCTCTCGAAGAATATAGAGGTCCTTTGATGTTGAAGAAACCTCTGTAGATCGGGCACGGAAGCCTGAGCCACTGTCCGCTTGGCCCAGCGGCTATAGCATGATAAGATCGATTGGAAGGAGGGATCGATATCATCTCCCTCCGCTGATCTGGCGGCTGCAGGCGAAGGGTCAGCCTCTGATTCCACTCCTTCTGGCGCCTTAGCTGGTGGGGATGCCTCGGCTGTCACCCCTTCGGTAGATAGGACGGCTTCTGGAGTCGGCCTTGTAGCCGAGTTAGTCGGCTCCACTTCGGGAGCCGTGGGCGATGGTGATGGCGCTTTAGTCCCCCGCTCTGGAGGAGTGTCTGTCAAATCAATGGGAGATGGAGGCGGTGCCGGTAAGGGTGAATGAGGCCGTTCTTCCTCGGCCTCATTTCTTCCGGATGCCTCCCCAGCCTCGGTTCTTTTAACAACCTTGATAGTGGCCTTCTTTTCAGCAGGGGCCCCATCTACTCTGGCCTTTCTCTACTTCGTGGCGGCTAGTCTTATTGTTTGAAGTGAAGGTGCCATACCTGCAAGTCGCAGAAGGTATAAAAGAACTTATTACAAAAGAAAAAGAGAGAAAAGGGGGAACGGTTGGCCGTTCACCATTGCCAGGAGCAAGTCCTGCCAACCGAAGGTTCTCCTCGGCTAACAACATGTTACACCGAGGGATGTCAGTAGTGATCAGCTTCCCGAACGCCTCTTTATCTCTTGGGAGTACCATCGGGTCTCTATTCGGCCCGGTCTCGAGAATTCCCCACTCGGTTCTTTGTTGGGATATATGCCCATAAAAATGACATTTATTATTTTGCTGAATATTTGAGAAATTTTTTAATATTATACTTGCATGCATATTATGATGCTTTATAAATATCAAAAATCCTTGGATTATTTAAATGTAACTTTAAATATTGTATATAAGTGTTATATAGAGGATAATATTTAAAGTAGAATAATCTAAACTTGTTCGTAATTATAAATTAAAGTTGTAATAGGGATCTTTAATTTAAAATTACTAGCGCGGTTCATTACATTCTGAATGAAACGATCTTATCCGGATTGTTGACAATGAGATTATCGAAATGAAAGCGCTTTATATAATTTGATTATATAGAACTAGAACATGATTAATTATGAATCTATAATAAATTCGTTGTTAAAATAGAGAATTCAAAATTAATCAATGATGGTCATATATGAATCGATCTTAATTTGAGTAATTAATAGACTCCTATTTATTGTATTATATTTTTTGACTTACCGGATAATGACACATAAATATAGTGTCAAATTCTTGGTATATTAGAAATATAATAACATAAGTAGCCAAAAATATTAATATACAAGATGAAATCCATTCCTTCATAAAGAAGTAAGATGGACGGCTCCCATAAGTTGATTCGGGACTTGAATAATAAGATCGCTCAATTTATGATTGGATCATAAATATATTATTCATTATAGAATCAATGGTACTTATGGATAAAGATGTGATTAAAGAGGTTAACGAAAAATGCCTAGCTTTAATCATAAACCGTTTATGGAGGATTGATTTATATACAGTGACTATATCAATGGACGATTCAAATCCTTATGAATATAATTAATTTTATAATTTTAAGAGTGCAATTCCAAATTTTTAGTGGAGTAATTTGAAATTAATAATTTTATATTTTAATTAAGGTGTTAATTGAATGTCAAAATTATTGGAGCTTAGAATTATAATGTCCATAGTTCCTTTGACGGCTCCATTAAATTATGTGAACTTTATGATATGTTGGGTTGAGTTATTAATTTGAAATTGAGAATTCTAAATTATTTTTCATAGAAATTAATTCGATTAATTTCTATTATACAGTGTGCTAGGAAACACATCGTAGCATATTCAACGAGAAAAGTCTACGTGAAAATTATTTAGTTGTTGAAGAAATAAATATGGGATCGTGAGAGAGTCTTTTTCTCTCCCGTAACGTCCCATGATAAATATCAAACCAACAATTGGTTGTTGGATCGATATACGTTAAAGTAATTCCAAGAGTTATCTTTAAGTTTTAATTAATTGATTAATTAATTAAAGAGGTTGGAAGTTATTCTATGTGAATATAAGACAACCACAGATAGTTCCTTTTCAACTTCACCATGAGTTGAGAATAAAAGTGAATTAAATTTAGTTGTGTAATCTCAACCCAAATCAAAAGGATTTTCGTGTTCATCATAATCTGGAGAACGTTTGGAAAGATCCGTGGTGATCAAAAGGATTTGGTGATTCCAAGGTAGTTGGTGAAGAACGAAAGGTAAATTTCTTAATCTCCTTATTGTTCTTATTATTAAATTAATACGGGTATAGATCGCTAACTCAAAATTTTAAGATATGTGATTTGATCCTTATCTTGTTTTTGCTAAGATATGTGATTTGATCCTTATCTCGCTTCCGCAAACATCTCAAAATCATTTTGAGATAACCATCAATTGGTATCAGAGCAGTTATACCCTATTAATTTAATAATAGATTATATGATAATCTTTATATAATTGGGTAGGCACTCATGCATAATATGCTTTTAATATTTTCATGATGATGAATGTATGTGTGAATGGATTGGCATTAATTTTTTGATTCCATGGAATAAGTTATGCAATTTCTTTTGATTAGATCAATTGAATATATGATTCATTTTGTATTGATGAAGAAAGGTTCTTCATGGTTTTGAGAAAAGTTCTCAATTAGAATTTTTTTAAAGGTTTTCCGATAGAATTTTTTCCAAGAGGTTTTGAGTGGGAATCCCTTCCCTTGGCTCTGAGCCTCATCGTTTTCCAGGAATTCGAAGAGCCTCACTATTTTTCAGTGATTCTAAAAGCCTTACCGATTCTCAGGAATTCGATGAGTCTCACTGTCTCCAAAGACATGAAGAGTCATGTATTCGTTTCGCTTCTTATTAAATGTTTGTTATGTTGATAATAATCATATTTACTCTTAGAAGTTTTTTTTTGGTTTTTATGAAATATTTTGTTATGACGATAATAATTACATTTCATGCCTAGCATATGCCATATAGAAATGTGTCTACCTAATTATTATATGTCATGCATCTGTGCATTATTATTTTATTATTTTTACTAAAAAGTTTTTAGTAAATTATATTTAATGCACTTTGCAATAAATTTAATGAGATTAAATTTGTAAATTAATTGAGCAATTGGATTTGCAAAATTAATGTGCCAAATGTGATGTTTTAAATTTAAGTGTTATATTTAAGTTATCACATTTAGCTTATTTTATAATTTTAAAGTTTAACATTATAAAATCTTAGTGATTTAAATTGTTTAAATTAACTAAGAGTTTATGAAACAAAAGTTGTTTTATAAATAAAATATACTTTTGCAAAATAATGAGTGGAGGGGTAATATGACAATATAAACCCTTGGTCTCCATCGTTAGTACAACACCGTGAGTTATTAGTAGCGCCTCGTGACGCTTTGATTTCGTCCTCCCTACGGAGGGTGTCTACTAATGGCAATACCAAGGTTGTCTTCCATGCGATAGGACTTTTAAGATGTATTTTAGAATTGACCTACCCTACGGCAAATTTCTAAGTTAAGTCTCAAAAGGTCTGATACGATGGGTCACACTCATGAAGAAATAATTAAATTAGTTAATTACTTTCTTGACCAAAATTAAGGAAATTAATGAGTATTAGAAATATGAGATATTTCGGGAGATACTTATTAATTGAGAAGTTCTTTTAATTAGCAACTATTTGACCTACCCTACGGCGGCACTTAGTTGTGGAGATTAAAATTCCTTAGGCCTTTAAAGTAAACATGTTTTTGTGTATTTTAACATGTGCTTTTATGCATCTTATTTACTTTGCCTTAAATTGTGTAATGATATTTATGTAATTATTTATTAAAATTTTTCTTATTTTCAGCAAATATGTCAAACCCGATTTTCTCACTTCTCGCCTCTCAAGTATTAACTGGTGAAAATTTTGTTAAGTGAAAAGCAACATGAATATCCTTCTCATTAATGAAAACTACCACTATGTCCTTAAGGAGGATTGTCCTCCAGTGCCTCCAACCAATGCCTCCAAGGTTGCTGCTGAAGAGTACAACCGTTGGGTTGTTGCAAACAACAAAGCTGCTACTTGTTAGCAGCAATGAATGAGGTGCTTAGAACTAAGCACGAGGCCTTTGAAACTGCAAGAGAGATTATGGAATCTCTGCAGATGTTTGGACGCCCATCTGATCAGGCTCGCTACGAAGCTGTAAAAGCCATTATGAATGGCAAAATGGAGAATGGTTCTTCTGTTCGTGAGCACATCCTCAAAATGGTCAATCATTTCAATGAGGCTGAGATCAATGGAGCTAAAATTGATGAAAAGACTCAGGTTGGCATGATTCTGGAGACACTATCTCCCGCTTTTTTCCAATTCAGGACTAATTACATTATGAATCATAAAAAGTGTAATCTGACTGAACTCCTGAATGAGCTGCAAATATATGAGACTCTTATAGATGATAAGGGTGGTAAGGCAATTGTTGCTGAAGCCAACGCAGCTGAGGCAAAGCCTTCTTCTTCAAAGAAAAAGAAGAAGAATTATGTGGGAAAGAAAAAGGATAACAAGAAGAAGATCCAGAAGAAGAAAGGAAAGGCTGCTGCTCAGCCTAAACCTAAAGGAAAGTGTTTCCACTGTCATCAAGATGGCCATTGGAAAAGGAACTGTAAAAAGTACCTTGATGAGCTGAAACAGAAAAAGAAACAAGGTAAATTAGATTTACTAGTCATGGAAACATGCTTAGTTGAGAATGATTTCTCAAGCTGGATTATTGATTCAGGAGCATCTAACCATGTCTGTGTTTCTTTGCAGATGCTTGAGTCTGCCCGGGATCTTCAAGTGGGAGATTTTACAATGAGAGTAGGCAGTGGAGAAAAGGTGTCAGCGACAGCAGTAGGGATAGTTTGACTATCGTTTGCTGATAATAAATATTTGCTTTTGGACAATGTTTATTATATTCAGATTTCAAACGGAATTTGATTTCGGTGTCAAAGTTGCATGAACAATTTATTTCTGTTTCTTTTAGTGTTGACTCTGTTTCAATTTATAAGAATGGAATAAATATTTGTTCTGGGTATGTTGAAAATGGTTTATATTTTGTTAAACCAAATTCCAACAACTTGCTTCAAACCGAAATGTTTAAAGTCGCTGAACCAACTCCTAAAAGAAGAAAAGTTGCGAATAATGATAATGACACGTATTTATGGCATTTGAGGCTTGGTCATATTAATATAGACAGAATAGAAAGACTAGTGAAGGATGGTCCTTTAAGAGAGCTAAGGGTTGGCACTCTACCAGTTTGTGAATCCTGTCTAGAAGGCAAAATGACCAAAAGACCTTTTTCAGCAAAAGGTGAAAGAGCAAAAGCACCTTTAGAGATCATACATACTGATGTATGTGGGCCTTTGAATGTCAAAGCTAGAGGGGGCTATGAATATTTCATCACATTCATTGATGATTATTCTAGATATGGATATGCATATCTGATGCAAAGAAAATCCGAGGCCTTTGAAAAGTTCAAAGAATTCCATGCTGAAGTAGAAAAATAACTCAGTAAATCAATCAAAACTCTTCGATCTGATCGAGGAGGAGAGTACTTGGATTATGAATTTCAGGACCACTTGATTGAGAATGGAATATTATCACAGCTCACGGCACCTGACACCACAGCAAAATGGTGTAGCTGAAAGAAGGAATCGCACTTTGCTTGATATGATAAGATCAATGTTAAGCTATTCTTCTTTGCCTAACTCATTTTGGGGATATGCATTACAAACAGCTGTATACATTCTAAACTTAGTTCCATCTAAGTCAATCCCTAAGACTCCCTTAGAGTTATGGAATGGTCGCAAACCTAGTTTGAGACACATCCGCATATGGGGATGTCCAGCCCATGTGCTGAAGGGAAAGACTGGAAAGTTGGAACCTCGTTCAGAAGTATGCATGTTTGTTGGGTACCCTAATGGAACGAGAGGAGGACTATTTTATAATGCTCAAGATAACAAAGTTTTTGTGTCGACAAATGCAACGTTTCTCGAGTACAATTATATGACAGAATTCAAACCTAGAAGTAAAGTAGTTCTGGAAGAGTTGCTAGCTGATGAGATCAGCCCACACCAACAAAAGTTGTTGAACGACAAAAAGTTGAGACCACTACTCAAGATCAAATACCACCACCACGACGTAGTGGGAGGAAATAAGATTACCCATCCGCTATGGTCAGGATGGAGAAGCACAAGTTGCAGTCACCGATGGCAGTGATGATGATCCATTGACATACAAGATGGCAATGGAGGATGTTGATCAAGAGAAATGGCAGGAAGCCATGAAACTCGAAATGGAATCAATGTATTCTAATTCAGTCTGGAAGCTTGTAGATCTACCAGAAGGCGTAAAGCCTATTGGATGCAAATGGATCTATAAGAGAAAAAGAGGAGCCGATGGAAAAGTAGAGACTTTCAAGGCTAGGTTAGTGGCAAAGGGTTTTACCCAAAAGGAAGGAGTAGACTATGAGGATACTTTTTTGCCAGTAGCCATGCTAAAATCCATTCGGATTCTCTTGTCCATTGCTGCTCATTATGATTATGAGATATGGCAAATGGATGTCAAGACGGTTTTTGAACGGCCATCTTGAAGAGACTATTCATATGGTCCAACCAGAGGGTTTTGTGGTTAAAGGCCAAGAGCAGAAAGTCTGCAAATTGCAAAGGTCCATTTATGGGCTTAAGCAAGCTTCTAGATCTTGGAACATCAGATTTAATGAAGCCATAAAATGTTATGGTTTTGAACAAAATTTAGGTGAACCTTGTGTCTATAAGCAAAAAAGGAAATAAAGTGGTCTTCTTAGTTCTTTATGTGGATGACATTTTACTCATTGGGAATGATGTAGGATCTCTGTCCAAAATAAAGAACTGGCTAGCCAGCCAATTCCAAATGAAGGATTTGGGAGAAGCAAGCTACATTCTTGGCATCCAAATTATACGGGATCGCAAGAATAGGCTTTTGGCGTTGTCTCAGGCATCGTATATTGACAAGGTGCTTGTCAGATTTGCGATGCAAAACTCTAAGAAAGGTAATTTACCTACTCGACATGGAGTTCATCTTTCTAAAGAGCAGTGTCCTAAAACACCGCAAGAGGAGGAAGATATGAGACGGATTCCCTATGCTTCGGCAGTTGGTAGTTTGATGTATGCAATGTTGTGTACAAGACCCGACATCTGCTTTGCAGTGGGAGTGGTTAGCCGATACCAGTCAAACCCAGGATTGGATCACTGGGTTGCAGTCAAGCATATTCTGAAATATCTGAGGCGTACGAGAAACTATATGCTGGTATATTCCAGTAGGGATTTGATTCCTATTGGATATACAGATTCTGATTTTCAATCAGATAGAGACTCTAGGAAGTCTACTTCTGGAGCGGTGTTCACTTTGGAGGAGGAGCCATTATATGGAGAAGCATCAAGCAAACCTGCATTGCTGACTCAACCATGGAGGCTGAATATGTAGCGGCTTGTGAAGCAGCTAAGGAGGCAGTCTGGCTTCGAAATTCTTGAAAGATCTAGAAGTTGTTCCAGATATGCATGAACCAGTTAGACTCTACTGTGACAACAGTGGCGCAGTAGCCAATGCCAAGGAACCCAGAAACCACCGTAGAGGAAAGCATATAGAGAGAAAATTTTACCTTGTGAGAGAGATTGTCAGTAGAGGAGATGTTTCAGTTGAGAAGATCGCATCTGCGATCAATATAGCTGATCCGTTTACTAAGACATTACCGGCTCGAGGTTTTGAGCTACATCTTGATGGGATGGGACTTAGAGACATGTCGCATTTGCTTTAGGGCAAGTGGGAGATTGTTGGGATATGTGCCCATAAACAAATGATATTTATTATTTTGCTGAATATTTGAAAATTTTTTAATATTATACTTGCATGCATGTTATGATGCTTTATAAATATCAAAAATCCCTGGATTATTTAAATGTGACTTTAAATATTGTATATAAGTGTTATATACAGAGGATAATATTTAAAGTAAATAATCTAAATTGTCCGTAATTATAAATTAAAGTTGCAATAGGGATCTTTAATTTAAAATTACTAGCGCGGTTCATTACATTCTGAATGAAACGATCTTATCCGGATTGTTGATAATGAGATTATCGGAATGAAAGCGCTTTATATAATTTGATTATATAGGACTGGAACATGATTAATTATGAATCTCTAATAAATTCCGTTGTTAAAATAGAGAATTCAAAATTAATCAATGATGGTCATATGTGAATCGATCTTAATTCTGAGTAATTAATAGACTCCTATTTATTATTATATTTTTTGACTTACCGGTAATGACACAGAAACATAGTGTCAAATTCTTGGTATATTGGAAATATAATAACATAAGTAGCGGAATATTAATATACAAGATGAAATCCATTCCTTCGTAAAAAAGTCAGATGGACGGTTCCCATAAGTGTTGATTCGGGACTTGAATAATAAGAGCGCTCAATTTATGATTGGATCATAAATATATTATTCATTATAGAATCAATGGTACTTATGGATAAAGATGTGATTAAAGAGGTTAACGAAAAATGCCTAGCTTTAATCATGAACCGTTTATGGAGGATTGATTTATATGCAGTGACTTCAAATCCTTATGAATATAATTAATTTTATAATTTTAAGAGTGCAATTCTAAATTTTTAGTGGAGTAATTTGGAATTAATAATTTTGATATTTTAATTAAGGTGTTAATTGAATGTCAAAATTATTGGAGCTTAGAATTATAATGTCCATAGTTCCTCTGGATGGCTCCATTAAATTATGTGAACTTTATGATATGTTGGGTTGAGTTATTAATTTGGAATTGAGAATTCTAAATTATTTTTATATAGAAATTAATTAGATTAATTTCTGTTATACGGTGTGCTAGGGAACACATCGTAGCATATTCTACGAGAAAAGTCTATGTGGAAATTATTTAGTTGTTGGAGAAATAAATATGGGATCGTGAGAGAGCTTTTCTCTCCCGTAACGTCATTGATATACGTTAAAGTAATTCAAAGAGTTGGAACTTATCTTTAAGTTTTAATTAATTGATTAATTAATTAAAGAGGTTGGAAGTTGTTATTCTCTGTGAATATAAGATTCACGAGAGAAGAGAAGATCGGGACAACAATGATCAACCACAGAGAGTTCCTCCTTCAACTTCACTTTATCTCATGAGTTGAGAATAAAAGTGAATTAAATTCAGTTGTGTAATCTCAACCCAAAATCAAAAGGAACGCCCACTCGTTCGTGTTCATCATAATCTGGAGAACGTTTGGAAAGATCCGTGGTGATCAAAAGGATTTGGTGATTCCAAGGTAGTGTTGGTGAAGAACGAAAGGTAAATTTCTTAATCTCCTTATTGTTCTTATTATTAAATTAATACGGGTATAGATCGCGCTAACTCAAATTTTTAAGATATGTGATTTGATCCTTATCTTGTTTCCGCTAAGATATGTGATTTGATCCTTATCTCGCTTTCGCAAACATCTCAAGAATCATTCTGAGATAACCATCATTCTTACCCCCTCAACCTGGGCGAAGAAAAACCTATCTTTCCACCCTTTGATGGAAGTGGGAAGATATAACTTAAGGGTTCTGGTTGGCCTAGGAACAAAAGACCACCAACCCGATTGTTTCCTAAGGGTGTAGAAACAACGAAAGAGAGAATTCCTAGCCTCTATCCCCTGAATGTGACATAACACTAAAAAACCGATAAGGGTCTGAATGGAGTTTGGAACCAACTGCGCCAGGGTCAAAGAGTACCGATCTCATACATTAAGTATAAAGGGATAGATGGGAAGACGAAGGCCGGTCTTAAAGTATGATTCGTAAAGGGCAACTCGACCAGGGTAGGAGGAGACTACTCTGTCTTTGGGAAGGGGCCGATAAAGACGAAGGTCGGTAGGGATTTGTATTGAGCCCTGAGATTGATAATCTCTTGGGCAGTCATGATAGAGGCATACTCTTGGAGACTGCCTCACAAGGGAGGAGGGGCCGGCAACAGCCGGGCGATGCCGAACGGGGACCCGTCCGACGGCCGGGCGATTCCCGATGGGAATTCGCCTAGCAGCTCCCCGCTGCTCCGCTGGGACATCCTCCACGGAGGAGGACCAACTAAGCGGGGAGAAGAAGAAGGTCAAGGATTGGGGGAATAACCACTGAATTAGAAATCGAACACGATGGGGAAGAAGAAGCAATGGAAGCAGAAACGACCTGAAGGATATGAAGCCGACAGAATCGGGGATGAAGAGCTCAGGAGGTGGGAGATGAACAGCTCAAGCAGGACCGAAATGGGGAAGAAGGGGAAGAAGGGAAGGCGGCTCGGATCGAAAGCAATCCCCTTTTATAGCCTCATCTTTTCAAATTGTCCCGCCTGGTTCGTTTCGGCCACGTAATCGATTGCCATTGGAGTCGGCTACGGCAACCGCACGGAGCGCATGATACGAAGGACACGACCAATGATGGGATGGCAGTAATCTCACCGTAATGATGTGCCCACCTTTTCGTAGCTCGACAATCAAGGAAAATCCCTCCCGATCTCAACAGACAAAATGATGGCACTGCAACGTCCGATGTGTCATAAAGGAAATGGCCTTTAACGCGTGGCATTTCAAGATTAGCCACCAGGTGATAAAACACCCTCTTTCGATGGTAAATGCACGTTCACCCATCTCAGAGGTAGGGGGACATCTGATGTGACTAATCACGCCTCCGGACGGTGCAATAATGGCCCACGCGAATTTCTGAGCAAAGTAATGATTTCAGCCAGCCTTGGCCATGGCTCTGTCCTCAGCCTCGGCCTCGGTCACGGCTCGACCACGGCTTTGACCTCAGCCTCGGCCTCGGCCATGGCTCTGGCCTCAGCCTTGGCCTCGGTCATGGCTCGACCACGGCTCCGGCCTTAGCTTCAGCTTCGGCCACGGCTCGACCACATCTCCAGCCTCAGCTTGGGCCTCGGCCACGGCTCGGTCATAGCTCCGGCCCTAGCTTCGGCGTCGACCACGGCTCGGCATCGGCTTCGATCTCGGTGACTTCAACCCCATGCTATTGATGCTGTTTTAGCTATGAAGCTGACTTCGCCTGCTAAGCCGATTTAAAACACCAACTGCAGCACAACCTACTCATACGCCATTGCTCATCCGCCATTGCTGAGATCACGGGCGGTTATAGATACTGAGTAGTTGCTGATATCTGCGGAGCGTGTTTAACAGCTGGGTATCAAATGATGGAGCGGATCTTAACAGAAGAGGAGAACCGACTATTACCGCCGAAGGGTAAGAGGGCCCCCGAACAGGTATATAAAGGACCCTAGCTCGCGACGACCAGGGGGACGAATCTCTATTCTCTCATCTAAAATCCTTGTTCTTCCGATTGCCGACTTAAGCGTCGGAGGGTCCCTGCCGGAACCATCAGTCCGGAACTTTTCTTGCAGGATTCTGGCTAGGAGAGACGATCCTATCAAACCTCTGAAGGCCCGTGAAGCTCTTATTCCACCCGACGTTCCCTAAAAGTGATATGACAGCAACAAAATGAGTGGGAGAAGGGGAGGATTTAGGAGGAGGAGAGGCGAGGGGAGGTTTAGAAGGTGAAGTCTTGCCTTTGTCTTCGTGTTTTCAAAAGATAAAAGACAGTCTTGTGCAGCCAGCCACAAGCTTTACCTTTTTGCCAGAAGAGCTACCATTTCCCAGGACTCGTGGTTTGACGAAGTTGTTGGAAGGCCTTATCTTTGAAACTGAAATGTTGGACAAATTTTGGGTCTGACCTATTCTACATGGCATGTGGTTGAATGAAGAATGCAGCAATAAGCATGGCCTCTAGTATTGGTACGTAGTTTAATGAGTACTATTTATTTTGGAGTGAATTTAGTTTATATTTCTCGTGAAGAACTTTAGTTTTCCTTCTGAGAAATTAGAAACTGCGGTCCATATGCTCTGCTCTTGTTGTTTGGGAGTGTGGCTTGCAATGCCATCCCTCTAGAGGCTGTTTAAATTGATAGAAAATGGGACAATAGCTTCCTTAAAGTCTCAGAGTTGGTGATGTTAGTGTTCAAATAGGGCATGGTTCGGTGCAGCAAGTCCTACGTGGGTGCACCGTTCTTTTTTATTGGTCCACATACACGACACCCATTAAAAAATGTTAAAATATCCCAAGAAAAAAACTTACGATACCTTAGTTTTAAGCTTATGACACCATAGTTAAAAAATGAAGACACCTGTTAAAAAAAAAAAAAAAAACTCACGACATCCTAGTTTTAAACTCATGACACCCTATTTTTAAGCTTAAAACACTTGCCGTTCAAAAAGGGGTGTACATATTCCAAAAAAAACTGAACGGGTATTAATGCACGTCACGTCAAAATTAAATAGCTATTAAGAAAGCAAAAAAAACCTTACAACACCCTAGTTATAAAACTAAGACACCCGTTAAAAAACAAAAAATACTTACGACACTCTAGTTATAAAGCCACGACACCGTAGTTATAAAGCCACAACATCCACTCGTCTACACAAATTCCAAAAAAAATGGTATTAATGCATATCATGTCAAAATAAAGACATCTATTAAAAAAGTAAAAAAATACTTAAGACACCCTAGTTATAAAGCCACGATACCGTAGTTATAAAGCCACGACACCTACACACAAATTCCAAAAAAAGCTGGTATTAATGAAAGACACCTATTAAAAAAGCAAAAAAAATACTTACGACACGTAGTTATAAAGCCACGACACCCGTTCAAAAAGCAAAAAAAACTCACGACATCCTAGTTTTAAACTCACGACACTCTAGTTTTAAGCTTGAGACACTCGTTTAGAAAAAGTATCTGTACACGGATTCCAAAAAAAAGCCGAACGGGTATTAATGCGGCTTTTTTTTGAAGTTATGTACAGACACCTTTTTGAACGGATGTCTTAAGCTTAAAACTAGGATGTCGTGAGTTTAAAACTAGGATGTCATGAGTTTTTTTTTTTTTTTTTTTCTGAACGGGTGTCTTTCCTTTTTAACTACGGTGTCGTAAGCTTAAAACTAGGGTATCGTAAGTTTTTTTCTTGAGATGTCTTAATATTTTTTAATGGGTGTCGTGCGTATGTGGACCAATAAAAATGAATGGTGCAGCCCATATAGGACTTGCTGCACCGGAGGCGATGTACAAAGTCTTTTCCAATAGGGCATATGCAACTGCTATAAAGCCCAATAGCAATGTCTCCTTATTGTTTGCAAGAAGAAATTTAAAAAATCAAAACATATTGAGTTTTGATGGTTTAAAAACGTTAATGTTGAAGATTTCTTTTCTTCTGCTTCGGGCTATGAATGGTAGAGAGAGATTTGCTTTTCCTTCGGTTGGTTCATTTATGATACATGCAGCGAAGTAAAAGAACCAAGCAACGCTGCCGCAAATAATAAGGCAGCAGGAGGTGATGGCGATGAGGAACATGAAGATTAAGAGCTTGATTAAAGATCTAGTAGCAAAATAATACTTGCCATTTAGGTTATCAAGCATTGTTTTAGAAACTTTTGTGAGATTTGGCCGAACTAGAACGTTACTTTTTTGATGTAAATCAACGGCCTAAAATCCAAAATGCAAAACAAGTAATGATAATAGAAGAAACAAAATTTAAAGCAAGAAAAAAAATATTAAAAATAATAACAAGCCAAGAACTCATTTCTTCAACTTTCACTTATATATATATATATATATATATATATATAGGCCCATATACCCCCAATAGAATTAAAACATATTTTTAGAACTCTTCGTCTTCTTTGGTCTCTCTCACTGATAACAACTAATAATAACTTAAGGCTAGAGCTACATATACATATATAGAAAAGAGGTTAGTCATGTCCCACAAAAATTAGAATTTATGCTCCTAATAAAGGATAAAGTTTGTTAAACCAAAAAACTTATTTTTACTATTAAAGGAGAGGATTGTTAGGTTTAAAAACTAATCCTAATTTTAAGAAAGTTTGTAACGACTTCTAATACTTCGTTCTTATTGCAAACTCCATGTGAACAATGCCAAGCTTATTGTATATAGTTTCAAACCGCTTGATCATAAATCCTTTAGTGAAAGTATCTACTAACCGATTCTTTGTGGAAATTGAAAGTAAGCCAACTTCTTCATCTGCAATATTCTTCTTAATGAAGAGACGATGAACTTCAATATGCTTCATCCTTGTATGGAATGCTAAATTCCTTGCTAATCAAATAGCACTTTTATATAATCTTTGGATTTATACCATAATTGTTCCGTAGCTCGGCAACATAAGTAGTGAATTCCTTTCCAAACATATATACTAAGATATATTGAGCATTTTGTAGCTCAAGCACTCTCCACTCCTCGGCACTATAGAGATTAGGTTGAGATCACCTCTTTGAAGCTCTTTCGAGCACTCCTTTTCGTGCTCCAAGGAGATAGTCTTCTCCGTGATGAGACGACAGCAATTATCTATCATGTATTCTTTTTTAAGTTATATGGCAAGATTTTTTTTAGTGAAATTAGCAATAAATTTACTTATCATGTATGAAAGGACTGTTTGCTAGAAATTTTCTTTTCCTTTAAGATCAAAATAAAATTTAAATTAAGAAAATTCTTATAAAATGGTATGTTTTTGACATAGATCAAATGCATTGGCCCAAGTCCAACCATCATCAATATAAAATAAGTAATAATAATTAAATAATAAAAAATATTAGAGAAAAAAATTATTAAGAATACTAACAAGTCAAGAGCCTATCCTTGGTTCTCTTTCTCTCTCCTAACTCTTTCTTATATACCCTTGACTCATGTACATATCCAACAGAACTAGAATACTTCTCTAACTCTTCACCTCTCTTTTAGTTCTTCCTTTAGAAAGAGTTACATATGCTTACATAGAAAAAAACTAGTTGTATTCTATAAACATCAGAATATCTCATCAGGATTAGAAGTTGACTCGAATATGTATTAAGAGCTATATCTTTATTTGGCATATATATATGTTAGGAGTAATGTTCTTGTTAGACTTAAAAACTTCTTAATAAACTTTAGCTTTTAAGAAGTTCTTAATGGCTTTCAACACTTCTTATTGGGAGCTCTATACTAACTATGTCGAGCTTATCATGCAAAGGCTCAAACCACTTAATCATTAATCTTTAGTGAAAATATCCACTAATTGATCCTTTGTAGAAACCGAAAGAAAATATGTTTCTACATTGTTTTCTCTAATAAACCGATGTCAACTTCGATATATTTTATCCTTGCTTGGAATATTGTATTCCTTGCTGATCAAATAGCACTTTAATTATTGCAATAAAGAAAAATAGTATATTTAATATCTTGATCTAAATCACGATGCAACTTTATGAGCCAAATCAACTTTTGTACTGCCATCATAGTTGCATGATCCTCTATTTCCATAGAAGACAAAGCAACATAAGGCTACCTTTTATTGTATCAAGAAATAATACTCAATTTCAAACTAAAAAAATAGTTAGTTATAGATCTACGTATATCCAAATGTGGCCATCTAGAACTCTGCAATCTTCAAATGTTATGGCCAAATTTTTTGCATTGACGATAAGTTTCCTTGAATTTATAACTTTTATTTCGATTAAGATTTTTGTTCTTCTCAGATTCTCCAATTAACCTTTTTTCTAAATTTTTAAATTTATTATTCTACTTTTTATTTTTATTTTGACTATTGGAAAATAAAGCCGCTTCTTTAGGCGGGGATATAGACATATAGTTAAATTATGTATCTAAGTATTAAGTGTTTCTTAATTAATAAGCATATTTTTCAATACTGCTAATATAAGTTTTAAGCTTATTCAAAAAAGCAAACATCTAGATGCTATACTCTTTATTTAAACCATGAACTCAAATTTTACATTGTTTATTTTATCACAAGAATTTTCATCAAGTATGCCATGCTCATTAAATTTTTTTTTTGTTTAAAAAATATTTAGATGTTGAAAGATTATCTTGTTTGAGAGTACTAATCTCATTCTCCAAAAGTTGAAGCCGAATCTCAATAAATTTTGAATGTATGGATGTAAGAATATTCTAAACTTTCTTTGACTCCTTTAAATCTTAATATATTAATAATTACCTTCATCTACATTAATTTGAAAAATATGCATCATCTTTTTAACTTTAATTTTTATTTTCTTCTTATTTTTCCATTATCAGGAGCCTCAAAGAGTATTGCCATATCTATCTCATTCACAATTTCTTATAAATCTTGTCTAATCAGATATGACTTGATCCAAGACTTCTAATAAGCATAATCGATGTTGTTTAATTTTTAAACTTAATAAGAGAGATGATAGTAGTATTAATCATATAATTTACTTTTTGAATAAGAGAATAAAACAACAGTGCAAATGTTTGCACCGAAGCATCCTAAATTATCAAAAACTTTTCAATCACTTTGAGTTATAAACATACAAATCTTCAATATCAGAGCCTTTGGCTTTGATAACATATAGAACGATATATTTTTGATGTAGATCAAATATACCACCTAAGATCCAAGTAGCACTAATATAAAATAAGTAACAATAGTGATAATAATAGTAAAAAAAATAAAAATATTAGCGAGAGAGAAATATATATAATAATAATAATAATAAGTCAAGAGCCTATTCTCAACTCTTCCTCTTTCTTCCAACTCTCTTTTATACATTCTAAGACCCACATACATTTAGCAGAATTAGAATACCTCTTTAAACTCTTTATCTCTCTCTTCTAACTTTTCTTTAGAAAGGGTCACACATGTTTATATAGAGAAAATATCAATTGTATCCTACAGAGATCAAAATCTATATTCCATAAAGAATAAAAGTCGATGAACGTTGAAAGCTATATCCCCATTTGGTATGAGTAATGTCCTTATTGGCTTATAAACTTTAAGATACATTCAAATTAGGAAGTTTATAATAACTTGCAACAATCTCAACCAAATAACTTCTATGGACTTGTTACCTACTCGGCAAGGAGGTCTGTAGACATGATTATTATTTGGAGATATTAAATGATCGGACATTCCTTCTCCCATTGGCCGTCATATTTATGTGTGTTTTCCTCAGTAATCTTCTCCTTTGATTCGGAGATAGGATCTCATCAAATGATTATTGCTATAAGATTTTCAATTCAAGCTCTTTAGCATAAATCTATTTTTGGAGTTCATATGCAGAGTGGATGGGTCTGGTTCTTCAATGATCTTCGGAGTTTTATTCTTTGGGCTACGGCCTATTTTGGCTGTTTTTTTTGCTGATGATCCCATCTCTTCTCATTTGCAAAAGCATTGAAATATCGAACTATCTTGGGAACAACTTTGTAAGTATACGGGGAAGACTAGCTAGATGATTCGAATACGATGATTTCTTCTGTTCTGGCTTGCTAAAGGGTTTGAACTGATCATACTTCGTACTGATACTGAGTTAGTCTGACATCATGTGACTGGGTTGCAGCGGTGGTGGCTCCATGCTAACCCATATATTCTGATATGTCACTCGCCTGTATCAATTTAAATAAAATCAAACTGATCCGATCGATATGGATATGCTTATCATATCTTATATCAAGTGGTTAAAAAGTAAAAAAAATAACATTATGTCTTAGTTGGAGTGGGGATTGTATCATATCGATCAATGCCATACCGAATTGATAATATATTGGTATATATTTCAGTATCAATTTTGCTGTCCTTATGTCGGGCTATGCAACATATCCCTTAATGTACGTTTTGCTAATTAAGTTATAGTCATTTGCCACTTTGAACTGGCTTATTTAGTGCTTGGAAGATAAAATCAGCATAAAAGGTCCAAAGGATGGAAGATAAAATTAGCTTTCAAAGATCGATGGGCATTTGGCGGTGGTTAATCATGACATTCTCTAATTAGCTCTACTTCTTGAACAACATCTGGAGTCATTGGTACAAACTTTTCAATGATCAGCTGCCATCACCCAGAAAGACACAAATTAATTCATTAAGACTTACATACGACTTAGACGCCTGTAGTTAATTATTAGAAGTGATTTCCCTCCCATAGTCCGAAAACATGCACCCATGACCATTGCAAATTAAATCAATGGAGGTCCGGACGCACAGATAAAAAAAAAAATTACAACATAAAGAACCCGGCTCACGATCCTTGCACGCACGTTAATTTCCAAGTCTCCGACGATCTTTTTAATCACACACGTATAAATACGAACATCCCCTCCTCGGAGACAAGCGGAGCTTGGGGAAGAGCTAGCGAAATAAATAAAGGACATGGCCTCGGTTCCCCCAAGTTGAAATAATCTTCTAGTTAAAGGACAACTGGCCAATGGCGATGCAGTTGCTCGCCATGTTCGACAGCCGGTCATTGCGCTTTTGCAACGGGTTGAGGCTCTCCATGAAGGCGTCGTCGCAGGTGCTGAACATGGTGATCACTGCGCTGAATCTGGTCTCGAATGTCCCCCTGTCGCGTGCTGCGAACGCCGCCAACCCGCCGTCCACGCCAGTCAGCGCGTCGTCGTAGAATCCGAGGCACTCGTTGAAGCCGTTGAGCACCACCGGGTTCCACGTGTGGTTCTTGGACATGGCGGTGGCCCTGGCTCTGACGGTGCTGATGCGGTCGCGGAGCGCCTGGACCGTTATGTCGAACATGCTGGTGCTGTTGATGGCCTCGTACTTGTGGGAGTAGAAGCGGGCCGAGTTGACGCAGACTTTGAGGTGGTCGGTCTTGTTGCAGAAGGGGATGACCCGAGAGTCGACGGGGGGGTGGAGGAGATTATTGCCGGGGGCGGTGCTGTTGGGAGGGCCGCCGGAGACGGGAAGGGGGAGGCGTGAGGGAGGAGGGCCGAGAAGATGGCGAGCAGGAGGAGGGCGTTTCCTGGCCTCATGGTTGCGGGCATGAAGAGTGAGGCCAGAAGAGGAAAATGGAGAGAGTGGGAGAGGGGAAGAGGATATACGAGGAGGGGAGGGGAGGGAGATGAGGTGGGTTAAATTTTGGAAGACAAAAAAATAAAGTTGGTGGGAGTACTCATGTTTGAAACAAACTGCGATGCCTACATTCACTCTCCGACACGCAGTGGTTAGGGCGTTCTGTCTAGTTTTAGACAACAGTTTTTGACCTTGATTCCATGCAATGCCAACCATCCATCTTTTTTTTCCCTTGAATTTTGGGTTTGAGCTATATATGCTTGGTGGCAGGTATTTTATGCAAGGAAATTAATGCTGCTTAATTCTCTCAAGAAGCTCCGTGAAATTTGTTCAAGTACTCTTCATTAATTAATAAACCATTTCAGACCTTAGTAAGCTACCTACCTACCTGCAGTGTTTGGCATACTAGAAAACTTAATTCACAACAATGCTAAGAAGGTTAATTATTGGATAATGTGGCAAGGTACGTTATACATTAAGAAAGCAATGATATACGTAGCAATATCTAAGTGTTAAAGTTTAGCACTGCATATTTTGGAGGCAAAACTTCAGTCTGTTTAATCTAGCTACGAAGAGCAGAGAGATAATGGCCTTTCGTCTAACTTGTTCATTCCATGCTACATGACTTCATATCACACAATGATCAAAAATTAAATTTTCTGTTGAGAATTTTTAAAAAAAAGTCTAGATGAAGATAAGAATAAGAACCGAGACTCTTGAACACGATTGAATTGCTGTTCTCAAACGTTATTTGCGCTCTCTGGAATGCTTTTTGAGCCAACCATAAATACGTTTGCAGGATTTAACAAGCTTTGATTAAGGATGGATAAAAGCATTAATGAACCCTTAATCGTAGACAATATATATAGATTTTCTGGATTGCCTTTTGAAATCGAGCGTTGCGATTTGGGATGCGTCGATTCATCGAAGCGCTGCAACACTTCATAATAATTTCTCCGTTATGAGAATCGCTGCCGTGAGAGAGTTGCAACTCTCACCCGAGACATGCACACTTAGTTTAATGTGAACAAAACTCAACAATCCCCCAATTGGTCACATTGGACTAAGTATAATTCATAATAAACTAAAGAAGCATTAATACAGATAGGTATTTTTTGATTTGAACTTAACCTTAGCGAAAGCATCATAAAGTCTTAACGAGATCGCCAGTAGCATGGGAGCTTTGAATCGTTATCCCTTGTGTCAAGACTGATGACACTCCACACACACTCCTTAGAGTTCTTTGCCTACACCACTCGCTCAGCATAATTTATGGCCATTTGTTTATTCTGTTTTATGAACCTTTTTATGAAAGAAACTCTAACTCTCACTTGAGACGACACTATCTCAAGGTTCACATCGGTGAAGTTCTTTCAGTATCTCTGTTACAACAGATACTTGTCCACATGATTGAACTTCATTAAGAGTTTAAAAAACTCAACCCTCTAACTTGTAACAGTTAGCACTATACACTAAGTGCAGCTACAATTCACTTATCAATGACTTGTTATTACCCATTGAACATAAGACTAGTCATTTTCTAGTATTAGGTTGGATTGCTATCATTGATGAACTTTTACTCAAGAAGTTTTGCACCGATCCCTCTGGAAGTCGTCTTCACTAAATCTCTTGTAAGAGGTTTAGTAAGTGAATCAGCTAGATTATAGCTTGATCGCAAAAAAGTGAGAGAAATTATTTCATCCTTGATTAATTTTCTCACATACTCATGTCTCAGACTAATATGTCTAGACTTCTCATTATACACTTCGCCATATGCTCTGCCTAAAGTGGCTTGGCTATCACAATGTATCGATACAGTTAAAATATTCTCATAAGCCAATAAAATTTTTTATAGAAGATCCCTTAACCATTCAACCTCATGTCCTACAGAAGCTAGAGCTACAAACTTTGACTCCATTGTTGAGTGTATAATGTAAGTTTGTTTCTTGGATTTTTAAGATATTGCACCATCCACTAGTATAAACACCCAACCAGTGGTGATTTACTATCTTCCACACTTGATATCCAACTTGCATCGATATATCCTTCCAATACAACAAAAAATTTAGAGTATTGTAAACCTAGCCTTTTGGTTTTTAAAAGATAACTAAAGACTCTACCAATAGCCTTCCAATGCTCTACACTCGGATTGCTAGTCAACCTACTTAGCTTACTGACTGCAAATGCTATGTCGAGTCTAGTGCATTGCATTAAATACATTAGACAACCAATAGCACTTGCATACTCAAGTTGAGCCATGGCTTGTCTACTATTCTTTTCAAGCTTAAGACTTAGATCGAATAGGGTATTCACTTCTTTGAACTTCAAATGTTTGAACTTGTGTAATACTTTTTCAATATAATGTGATGGACCAAGTTCCAAACCCCAACTATTTTGTTTCACTTTGATGCCCAAAATAGTGTCAACTTGTCCAAGATGTTTTATTTTGAAAGTGAATTATAGAAACCTCTTCGTTTCTTGTATGCATTTCGTTTCATTGCTAATGATCAATATATCATTAACATAAAGGCACACATATACCACAAAGTCACAATGCACTTTAGTATATAAACACTTGTCAGAAACGTCGTGAACAAATCCATTTGATAGTATGACAGAGTCAAACTTTTTATGCCATTATTTGGGCGCTTGTTTCAATCCATACAAGGATTTAATAAGCTTACATAATTTATGTTCATTACTCGGTAGTAGAGGTGGGCAACGGCCCATGCCGCCCATGGGTCGGCACGGCCCGGCACAAAATAGGCCGTGCCGAGCTCAAAATTTTTTTTTCCATCAGTCTGGTACAGCATGGCCCATTACCGGCCCATATCGGCCCACCGTGCTGGCACGGCCCAGGTGGGCCGACATGGCCCATAATGGCTTGATAAAAAATTTTATAAAAAAATATTTTTTAATAAATTAAAAAATTATTAAAAATAAAAAAATTTATTAATACTAAGCCACCTTAATGATGGGGGGTTTGGCATAGACCCTACCAGTTTATTAATTTAAAATCAAAATGGTACATGAAGGGAGGGGGGCTAGGCCTGACCTCCATAATAGAATACAATAAAAAAGAAGAAAAAAATAAAGATGACTCACTTTAACAATAAAAAAATATATAATTATAAAAATAGAGATGACTCACTCATCAGTAGTATTTATATCATCATTATCTTCGCTGGTTAAGTCATGTCCACCTTTATCTTGAAGCCTCGCCTCACTATCCAACCAATCTTTGAAGCAGAGAAGCATCTCAATCGTCTCGCTAGTCATCCTACTTCTCTTTTCATTCAAAATATATTGATCTGCACTGAAAGCAGATTCCGATGCTACTGTAGACATCAGCACAGCAAAAATATCTCGTGCAATGGTAGACATAATATGATATTAATTTCTAACACTCTTCCACCAAGCTAATACATCTAGACTTTCTATTTGATCTTCATCATATGCAGAATGAATATCATTTCGTAAATAAAATTCTAATTCATTACTTAAAGATGAAGAAGATGAAGAATATGAAGCATGTGCGTGTCTTCTAATGAATGAAAAAATAGATGACAAACAAAATCTAGAAGAAGCAGAGCTTTGAGTAGGTATTCTAGATCCATAAATTTTATTATTATATAAACCATAAATATCATTAAGAAGTTGTATTACATCATCTTTAGCAGGTTCAGGATTTTGATTTATGTTTTTATAATATTGATCAATTAAAAAATTTACGCCATTTAATTTAACTCTAGGATAAAAAACAACAACTAAGTTATGCAATGGGCATATTCTATTCCAATATTCATTCCATTTAGTTTCTATATTACATATAAACATTAAAACTTTATGATATCTATATTCTTTAAATTTTTCACTAATTATATATGCTTTTTGTAAAAATAAATAAGAAGTTGAATAATAAATATCTGAAAGAATATTTGTAGCATCATAAAAAATAACAAAAAAATCTTCTAAAATTTTACCTTGTTTTTAACGGCTATATAGCCGTTAGGGGCCGTGTCGTGCCATGCCGGGCTAGGCACGACCCATCATGGGTCATGCTAGGCCCGGTACGGCTCAAGCCCAGCATGGCCCGTGGCCCATTTTGGTCCACGAAAATGGGCCACGGGCCGTACCGGGCCTGAATTTTTTTTTTACCGTGCCGTGCCTAGCACTTTTGGGCCATGGGCCATGCCGGGCCTGAATTTTTTTTACCATGTCATGCCTGGCACAATTTGTTTGTTATTGGGCCATGCCAGGTACGGCACAATAATTGGAGCGGCACGGCGGGCCTGGGCCATGGCATGCCAGGCATGGCCCATTGCCCACCTCTACCCGGTAGAACAAAATCCTCAGATTATTCCATATAGATCTCCTCACCGAGATCATCATTTAAGAATACCGTTTTGATATCCATTTGATGAACATAAAGGTTGTGTAATGAAATCAATGCAAATAATACTCTAATTGTTGTTATTTTAGCTACAGGTGCATATATATCAAAATAGTCAATTTCTTCTTTTTGTTGAAAACCTTTAGCTACTAGTCTAGTCTTATAGGTGTTTAAAGTACCATCACTATGATACTTCTTCTTAAACATCCATTTATAACCAACAGATTTAGGCCCTTTAGGTAAATTGACAAGCTCCCAAGTGTGGTTTAACATAATAGAATTAATCCATCTCATCTTGAATAGCATCCTTCTAAAAAGTAGAATCTCTCGAAGCGATTACTTTCTTAAAAGTTTTAGGATCGTCTTCCACTTGAAGAACAATAGGTACCTACTTTCTGAATCCATTCCAAGATGATGGCAACTTTGCAATAATTGCATCTACTTGAAAAGGTTTAGGAACCTTTATCTTCACCGCCACCAATTTATTGACAATAATTTGTAACTCATGCACTTGTGCAAGAATTACTTTCTCATCATTCATCTTAAAATCAAAGTACTTAGAGATCAGAAATTTTTTAGTACCTTTTTCCTCGGCCTTATACTTGAATTTAAGCGCGTTCCAAATCTTCCGCAAAGATTGAGTGTTGGTGTAGAGGTCATGGAGGCGATCCGATAATGCGTTGAGGGTGTGGCCACGACATATGAGTTCATCTTTACATCTCTTCTTTCTTTCGGCCTTAAGTTCATCAGAGTTCTCAGCGGTGGGCTCGAGAATAGATGCCAAATCTGGATCCAACACATAGAAGATCTTCAATGCCGTAAGAATTTGAGTTTGTCTTGCCATCGTGTAAAATTGGCGCCATCAAAACGATCCAATCTCACGAGGTCTTGGTTCATGACTTTGATGGTAGATACGGTAGTCTCGGTCTTCATTCAGATAACGTTTGAGATTGTTGAGAATTTGAAAAAAGAAATTCTAGATGAATATAAGGATAAGAACCGAGGCTTGAACACGATTGAATCGCTGTCTTCAAACGTTATTTGTGCTCTCTGAAATGCTCTTTGAGCCAACCACAAATACGTTTGCAGAATTTAACAAGCCTTGATTAAGGGTGCATAAAAGCATTAATAAACCCTTGATCATAGGCAATATATATAGATTTTTGGATTACCTTTTGAAACCAAGCGTTGTGGTCTGGGATGCGTCAATTCATCGAAGCGCTGCGATACTTCATAATAATTTTTTCGTTGTGAGAATCACAGTGTGAGAGAGTCACGACTCTCACTCGAGACACGCATGCTTAGTTTAATATGAACAAAATCCAACACTTTCTATCGAGAGATTTGCTTTCTAAGTGTTGTCACTCTACTGGTTGCTGCAAAATATTCATTATCCCTAGTTTTGAACTTGGAGAATTGCTGGGTGAGATATTGCACGGTATTTTGAACTCAATTGCGGAGGTGAAACTGAGCTGCCATACAGTGGAGGGTGTTGGGTTTGGGCTCCCTTCCTATGTGGAGAAAAGGCCCAAATGTGTAAGCCCATTTTATGTTACACTTGTCTAAGTGGTGAGTCTGATTAGGGTAAGATTAGGTCATTTTTGAGAGAGACAGAAGAGAGCCGCCATTCGAGAGAGAAGAGAAGAAGAATCCCTTCCCGCACATACTCAGAGCAGCCACCGTAAAATCGCTACTGCAGATTCGTTTACCATTAGATTGGGCTGAAATTTTGACAGCATGTTCGAACATCTGGTTATTCATTCTGAACGGTTGGATCGGTGAAACAAGGTCTGAAGTGTAAGAAACTCAGGTTGGACAGTAGCTCTATTTTTGGGTTTGTTAAACTTCTTGGTTCTCTATTGTAAGCTTCTTAGCTTTATTGTTTGGTTGGCTGTGAGCACTCATTTATGGTCTTGTTTGAGACTCTCTTGTACCCTTATTTGATTATAGTGGAGCTATTTCTTTGGTCTGGACGATCCGTGGTTTTTACCCTTGCTTTGAGGGGTTTTCCACATTAAAAATCTTGGTATCTCTTGTGTGTTTGTGATATTCAATAGCTGCCATATTTTTGTTATTGCTCCTCATAGATTATTGCAAGTTGGGGGAATATATCTCCGCTACATATTGTGATTTGTTGTTACGGTGTTGTTGTTTCCTCATCAGAGTGGTATCAGAGCTCTTTGGTTTGGGGCTCTTTGACTTGCTTGAATGATGGAGGCAAATACAAATAAGATAGTTTGTTTGAATGACACTAATTATCATTTGTGGAAGGGCAAAATGAAGGATTTGCTATTTGTGAAGAATTTGCATCTTCATGTGTTTGCTACTAAGAAGCCAGATTCCAAGTCTGATGAGGAATGAAAATTTGAACATCAGTAGATTTATGGTTTTATTCGGCAGTATGTAGAAGATAATGTTTGTAATCACATTGCTAATGAGACATGCTAGAACCTTGTGGGAGAAGATTGAATCATTGTATACCTCTAAATCAGGGAATAATAAATTATATTTGTTGAATTCTCTGATGAATTTGAGGTACAAGGAAGGGACTTCTATTTTAGATCACTTGAATGAATTTCAAGGGCTCCTAGATCAATTGTCAGGAATGGGTATCAAGTTTGATGAAGAAGTGTTGGGACTATGGCTACTGAATACTCTACCAGAGTCTTGGAAGACATTTCAGGTTTCAATTACAAACTCAGCCCCTAATGGTATTGTTACTTTGCAAATGGCAAAGGATGGTGCTCTTAATGAGGAGATGAGAAAGAAGGCACAGGGTACTTCATCTCAGTCCGAGGTGCTTGTCACTGAAAATAGAGGGAGAAGTCAGAGAAAAGAACCAAAGGGTGGTAGAGAGAAGAGTAGAAGCAAGTCCAAGTCAAGAAACAAGAATGTGGAGTGCCATTATTGTCACAAAACAGGGCACATACAGAAGAATTGTTTTATGAGGAAAAGGAAGAACAAAAGCAAAAAGGGTAAGCAGAAAGAGAAGGATCGTGATGATGATGATTATCGTATTACCATTGCTATCGGTGATGATCTTATTATTCTTCGTGACCATGAGTCAGTTAATCTTGTATCAGATGAGAGCATGTGGATAATTGATAGTGGCGCTACACTGCATGTTACACCAAGGAAGAAGTTTTTCACGTCTTACACTTCTGGTGACTTTGGAGTGTTAAAGATGGGTAATGATGGTGTATCTAAGGTGATTGGTGTTGGTGATGTTTGCTTGCAAACCAACATAGGAATGCAGCTGCTGCTTCGAGGAGTCAAACATGCTCCGGATGTTCGCTTTAATTTGATTTCTGTGTAGATGCTTGATGATGGTGGTTATGATAATCACTTTGGTTCTAGAAAGTGAAAACTCACCAAAGGTAACTTGGTTATGTCTAGAGGGGAGAAAATTTCTAAACTGTATTGGACAAAAGCTTTAGTTGTTAAAGACAGTGTGAATGTCGTGGATATGAAGGCATCTTTGTGGCACCGAAGGCTTAGTCATATCAGTGAAAAAGGGTCGAACTGCTTAGCTAAAAAGGATGTGCTTCTAGGATTGAAGAGTGCAAAGTTGGAGAAGTGTTCTCATTGCATGGCTGGTAAACAAAACAGAGTATCCTTTAAGAAGCATCCTCCCTCAAGGAAGTCAGAGTTGCTTGAATTGGTGCATTCTGATGTTTGTGGTCCATTGAAGGTAAAATCCTTTAGTGGTGCACTTTATTTTGTTACCTTTATTGATGATTGTTCTAGGAAACTATAGGTCTATGCATTGAAGACAAAAGACCAGGTGTTGGAGAAGTTCAAACAGTTTCAGGCTTTAGTTGAGAGGCAGTCAGGCAAGAAGCTGAAATGTATTCATACTGACAATGGTGGTGAGTATTGTGGACCCTTTGATGTCTATTGCAAGCAGCAGGGTATTGCACATGAAAAGTCTCCTCCTAAAACTCCTTAGCTGAATGGTTTAGCAGAAAGGATGAATAGGACATTGATTGAGAGAGTGAGGTGTATACTCTCTAAGCAAAATTGCCCAAACACTTTTGGGGTGAGGCACTGTACACAGCAGTGCATGTTATTAATCTTAGTCCTATAGTTACTTTGGACAGTGAGGCCACCATACAAAATTTGGTTTGGCAAGAATGTCAGATATGATCATTTGCGAGTCTTCGGTTGCAAGGCATTTGTGCATGTTCCAAATGATGAGAGATCCAAGTTGGATGCTAAGACGAGAGAGTGCATCTTTATAGGTTATGGTTAAGATGAATTTGGTTATAGGTTTTATGATCCTATTGAAAAAAGCTTATTAGAAGTCATGATGTGGAGTTCATGGAAGACCAAACCATTGAAGACATTGATAAGGTGGAGAAGACTACACCCGAAAAAGGTAATAAGTTGATTGATGTTGATCCATTTCGGTTGCCTGTTTATAATCTGGAAATGCTAAGAGTAGTGTTCAACAAGATGAGCAACATGATTATGTTGATGATCAACAGCTTGGAGATGAGTTAGATGTTCCAACTAATGATGCTGAAGAGGAACATGAGATGTCACAAGATGATAATCTTAGTTATGCTCCTGAACCGCCTCAAAGTCAACTCAGAAGGTCTAACAGGCAGAGACAACCATCTACAAGGTATTCGTCTGATGAGTATATGACTTTGACTGATGGGGGAGAACATGAGTGTTTTGAAGAGGCTATTGAAAGTGAAGAAAAATAAAAGTGGTTGGATGTAATGCAAGATGAGATGCAATCTTTGCATGACAATCACACTTATGATTTGGTGAAGTTGCCTAAAGGTAAGAGGGCCTTGGAAAATAGGTGGATTTATAGGGTGAAACATGATAGTAATGCTGCATCTCCAAGGTATAAAGCCAGATTAGTGGTAAAAGGCTTCAGACAGAGGAAGGGTGTTGATTTTAATGAGATTTTCTCACCTGTGGTGAAGATGTCTTCTATTAGAACCGTGTTGAGTTTGGCTGCTACTCTTGATTTGGAGGTAGAGCAAATGGATGTGAAAACTGCTTTCCTTCATGGTGATTTGGAGGAAGAGATTTACATGAAGCAACCTAATGGCTTTCAAGTTGAAGCCAAGGAAGACTATGTGTGTAGGCTAAGAAAGAGCCTATACGGTTTAAAGCAGGCTCTGAGGCAATGGTATAAGAAGTTTGAGTCTGTCATATGTGAGTAAGGCTACAAAAGACTACTTCTGACCATTGTGTCTTTGTTAAAAAGTTTTTGATGATGGCTTATTATTATGTTATTGTATGTAATGACATGCTTATTATTGGAAAAAATGTTTCTAGGATTGACAGGTTAAAGAAGCAGTTGGGCAAGTCATTTGCAATGAAGGACATGGGAGCTGCAAGCAGATTCTTGGTATAAGAATCATGCGTGATAGAATGAAGAAGAAACTTTGGCTATCACAAGAACACTATATTGAAATGGTGCTGCAAAGATTCCAGATGAAAATGCTAAGGCTGTAACACTCCTCTTGCTACTCATTTTAAGCTGAGTACTAAACAAAGTCCTTCAAATGAAGTTGAGAAATTAGATATGGAACGGGTTCCTTATGCTTCTGCTGTGGGCAGTTTGATGTATGCAATGGTGTGCACAAGACCAGACATAGCACATGTTGTTGGTACTGTCAGTAGATTTCTATCAAACCCAGGTAGAGAGCATTGGAATGCAGTGAAATGGATTTTAAGGTATCTTCGTGGTACAACTGGTATGAGGATTTGTTTTGGAGGTGATGAGCCTACATTGGTGGGGTACTCAGACTCAGATATGGTTGAGACATTGATTCCAGAAAGTCCACTTCGGGCTATATGATTAAATTTGCAGGGGGAGCTGTGGCTTGGCAGTCTAAGTTGCAGAGATGTAGCATTGTCAACTACAAGGCAGAGTTCATTGCCATTACTGAAGCATGCAAGGAGTTGCTATGTAAAGAAATTCTTACAGAGCTAGGCTTTGTTCAGAACCAATATCTGTTGTTTGTTGATAGTCAAAGTGCTATCCATCTTGGTAAGAATCCAACTTTCCACTCGAGGTCCAAACATATTGATGTGAGGTATACGTGTGTTTTGGATGCTAAGCTGTTGGAGTTGGCTAAAATTCATACTGATAATAATGGTGCTGATATGATGACTAAAGCATTACCAAGAGGAAAGTTTGAAACTTGTTGTGAGATTGCCAGTTTGGCGGTTATCTCCATATAGTTGTGAGGGGAGATATGTTGGGTTTGGGCTCCGTTCTATTTAAAGAAAATGCCCAAATGTGTAAGCCCACTTTGTGTCACACTTGTCTAAGTGGTAAGTCTGATTAGGGTGAGATTAGGTCATTTTTGAGAGAGACAAAGAGAGCGCCATTCAGAGAGGAGAAGAAGCCCTTCCCGCACATACTCAGAGCAGCACCGTAAAATCGCTACTGAAGATTTGTTCATTGGATTGGGCTGAAATTTTGACAGCAGGTTCGGACATCTGGTTCTTCATTCTGAACGGTTGGATCGTGAAAAAAGGTCAGATATGAGAAACTCATATCAACAGTAGCTCTATTTTTGGTTTGTTAAACTTCTTGGTTCTCTATTGTAAGCTTCTTAGCTTTATTGTTTGGTTGGCTGTGAGCACTCATTTGTGTTCTTATTTGAGACTCTCTTGTACCCTTATTTGATTATAGTGGAGCTATTTCTTTGGTCTGACGACCGTGTTTTTACCCTTGCTTTGAGGGGTTTTCCATATTAAAAATCTTGGTGTCTCTTGTGTGTTTGTGATATTCAATTACTGCCATATTTTTGTTATTGCTCCTCACAAATTTTGCAAGTTGGAAATATATTTTTACTACATATTATGATTTGTTGTTACTGTGTTGTTGTTTCCTCATCAGAGGGAGCAGCAGAGATCTGGCTGCTTCTCATTTAGACTCGAACTTCCTTCACCAGAAAGTCTTACTCTGACTAACAAAAGACGCGTGAAACTTTCCTCACTGCTCTTCCTCCAGATTAGGTTCAGTAAAAACTATGGGTCAGGCCTCATTGAATTTGTCGATCAGATCCTTCAATGTAGCATATATAACAAATATCCTGCCCCTGGGTCAGTGCTCCTGGAGATGCTAGTAACTTCCTTAGACTGCTAAATCCAACTTCATAAGAGAAAATAACCTTGGTGCTGGTCAAACGTTTAGAGCCACTTTCTTATGTCCTATGAGAAGTATATATATCTCATAGTTCTGCAAAGTATCCGAACGCTTCAAAACTAAAATCTATGCGCCCAACAGCATAAAAGCTTCTTTCACCCACCTACGTAAGAGTTTTGAATTTGAGTCTTATTTGTATATCACCTGCCAATTTTCTTCTGTTTACTAACAGCGCGTCCTCCCCTTTAATGGTTACATGGGCAAAAATTTCCCCTTGTTTTGGTAAAATTATGGTCATATATTTACTTCTCAAGTATGGAAAGATCATCACCTAGAACTTTACTGGAACTTTTCTCTTCCTCTGAGCAATCTTAAATGATTATCAAATTAGAATTTCTAGCACAAAATTTGTTCTCATGAATACTAATCAATTGATTTTTTATTTTATTTTATTTATTCTTATCTACTTCCTAGAATGCAATGCACATATATTTTGCTAGTTTATAACGATTTTGCTAAATTGGTGCACATAGTGCTTATGAAAGATAAAATCAACAGACTTGAGGATCAGCTGTATACATCTTCAAGCTAAATTCTTTCCCTCTTGGCTCCACCTCTTAAATTAACGATCTCCAGTCATTAGATCTCAGGTATAAGCTTTTCAAACAGCTTCCATCCCTAGAAAATCACATTTGATGTAAAAGATTTTTGGCACAAGCAAGCCCATAGATGAATTATGCTGACCTTTCAATACAATGGGTAAGAGATATCAGGAGGGACAATAGCTTTAAATTCCACAGGCATAAAGCATACTGCCTAAATTGGGACAGATCCAAAAGGAAGGGCCATCCCTCTAAAGCTAAATTATATGTTTCCTTGTATGAAAGCTAAACACAGCCATCTCAAGCCCTGATATTCCTCATGCAATGCAAACATGGCTAACAAGAGTCTTCAAGCGCTCCACAAAGGACTGTTAAATGGCATAATTTCCATCAGAAGACAAACTCTACAAAGAAATCCTAGCAGACAAGATCCTAATATATATACCAATGGCATAGCTCTAGCTACATCAACAAGGATCAAGTACCTGTTCCAGGCCAGTCCATCTGACTGAATTGAGCCCTGCTTTCCACAGTGCACCTCAGGTAGCTTGCTCTCGGCTCAGGTGCATCTCAAAATGGGATATGGGCAATGAGCAACAGCACAACGACACATTAAGAAAAATTTTCATTCACTGTTAAAACTTAACATATTATGGTAGGCCTACAAAATACAGAAGGTCAGATGGTATCCCATCAAAATCACTAGACATGAAAAATACTGCGTAGCATTATACAACAAAGAAAAATGGTTTCTAGAGAGAGATCATCTCGCTGGGAAAATAGCACAAGAAGCAAACTGTCAGGTATATGTTAACATCAAGTGAGCAAGTTGCTTCCTGTTTGAAATAAACTGCAATGCCCACGACTTCTCACTCTACTTCCTCCATAATTGTTAACTCGTGACATCTAGTTATATGTGGTTTAGAATTTAGACGTGACTACTTTCAATGCAAACAGACCACCAATATTTTCTGCATTGAATTTGATCTGTAGAGCCCTGTACTATGTGCCAGGTATATGATACAGTAAACAAAGCAACAATGACGTCCACTTTTAGCTGTCTAAAACTCTACATATCTCCTCCTAGTTGTATGATATGTACAATCTGACAACTTATGTTGGACATCAAAATATCATTGCCAAGGTTCGAGACATCTAGCTGCTGCTGCTGCTGGTTGGGCCCCATTAGCTTGTAGAGAGGTCTTGGGCAATCAATTAAGTCATCGCTGCAAGGAGTCAACTTTATTAGCAGTTATCTATCCAAGTGTCGACAAGGGCCTATTAGCGAGAGGAAAAAAGAAAAACAACTTGGATCATCATCGAGGGTTCAAAAATTACTGTACCTTTATGAGGAGTTAGAGAATTGATGCAAATCAAAGGCATGCCAAACACTCAAGATGATAACTCCTCATACCAAACTTAGGTGTACCTATAATATTGATCTAATGACAGCCTATAGACTGTCAAAATGAACTGATGTTAGTCAGCTCATTGTTAGAAAACTTAACATAGATAACCAATGATAGCTATCTCGCTGTTGGAATAATTCAGCGGTGTCTATATCACCTTTAGAAGGGTTTTCTTCCAATATCTTTGCAGTTGTGACTGGGTCAAATACGAAGACTAGCTAGAAGATATCAAACAACCAATTCCAATTGCCATTTGAAGTCTTCTAAGTGCAATCTTGTTCAATGACTTGCAACTTCAATCTTTGATTTTGGTCGAGTTCTTGGAGGTCCTAATGATTTTCCTTCTATGCAAAGAACCTAGAACCTATGAAGGCCCACTATGTATTCTTTTTAGTCAATGAAGCATATTAAGAAAACTCTTTTCGTAAGTTTCTTCTTAGATTCCTGAGCGGTGAGAGTTTGCTTAAGATTCCATGATGTGAGGCTAAGATTTAGGAGGAGGCTTTGGTGAGAGGCCGGAGTTCTTTTGCTGAGGCCTCGTAAAGATTGATGGTGTTGAACGTCTAGCAGAAAGAGAAGAATTTGACCCCGATGACGATCGACCCATGTTTTTGAGTTCATACATTTTTTCATATTTATTGTACTGTATAATTAAAATAGGGATAGATGAGATATATCAAGATAAATTTCGTTGCAACTTCACTGAAAACAAGGTCGTTAGTGTATTCTTATATATTAAAGTTAAAATGGATCATTTATAAGCCAGCTACCACCTTTTTAATCAGATATCATAATTTTTGCATGGTATAAATTAAGCATGGCAAAATTGAACATGGTCCCTAAACATGGCTCAAATTCAATATAAAATAAATAAGTTTAAATTGATCTTAAATGGGACTTGTATTATAACTATGTCGATACAATTATGGCACAAAATAATCCTGTCGTATCATATATATATTGATTCGTTAACTCAAAAAGGGCATGGTTATAATTTGATTAATTTAAAATTAATTATACTTTTATTTATTTATATAAATAATTTTTTTATATATGATAAAATTTAAATTGTTTAATTTAAATAATTTAATGTTATGATAATTTTTTATGTGCTAAATGTTATATTAAAAATATATATGTTTTTATATTAAAAAAATAAAGCAATAAGTTAGTGTTAAATGGATTGTATATATTCATATTAAGTAAGTTGTTAAAAGAGTTATAATATTATAAGATGCATTATGCCTGTTGTATTGTATTACTTATTTAACAATCAAGTAATATTCAGATTGAAACTTTTAACACGATGAACTAATCATGCTTGTTGACGTATATAGTATTATATCTTAGCTTCAACATACACATAATAATGTGCGTTGTCACCCTTAACCGGAGTTGGGTGAGGACTAACCAAATTGTGATCAATTTTATTTATTGATTAAGTGATTAAGGAATGAATATTAATGGTTAAAGTAATCTAGGTGAGATTAACTATATTTTAACATCTAAACTTTGAGATGGTAAAGGAGAATACTACCAAGACTTTTACGGCTCAGCCATGAAAAATCTATCCTATAGTATGGTCACTGTATTAATAAGGTGGGAAAAAAAAACTTTTTGAATGGTAAAAATTGAAGGCTTTTTACTCAACATAAGCCATTGGCTTAGGGATGGCAATGGTCTGAAGATGGCTCGGGATGTTCTCTACCGGTCCTCATTTTCGTTGAAAAAAACCTTTCCGTTCTCCATCCTATTAAGCCGTTATAGTTAACAGGGCAAGGATAGGAATATCCGATCGGATAAATAGATACCCAGTGGATACTCGTTTGGCCATTTACATAAAAAAATAAAATTATTTTATTAAATTTATAATTTACTAAAAGCTTAAAAAATATTAATGGGAGAGAAATCGGTTCGCTAGGGTTCTGGCTTTGATGTTTAGAACGGTTGCGTGAAATAAAAAAAAGATAGGAAGATTCAAACGTGTTTTACTAGAATTTTTAGTATATATGTTTTATTTATTTTAAAATTTAAATATATTATATTAAATCTAACGGTGATGGGAATAGATAAACGGAAATAGGGCGGAGGAAACAATCCTCGGCCGTTTACTGTTTAGCCGTTAAATGGGTAATTTTCATATCTGTTAAGCCGTTTAGATCGAAATTTTTTTGACCCATTAGAAATGGTATCAGCTGGGTAAACAATCAAATGAAAAAAAATTTCATCCCTACATTGACTCCAACATTGAACATGTGAACATGCAGAAAATGTTATCATGCGCATTTGAGGGACCAATGTTATTTACAATTTATTACTTGATAAAGTCATTTTTTTTTTCAAAAAGGAAATTGAAGAGGAATCCAACTGCTTTTGGGGCAGAGGATTTTAATTTTGTGAAGAATCAAAATGAAGGATGGAAACTTATTGCGAAAGATTCGTTCATTCCTTTGATTTCATTCATTCCACATAGGTTATATAAAAAATAAAATTAATTAATCTCAGCATTTTTTTATCGAACCTACGCTTATACTTTCTTTCTCATCATAGAGTCTATCTCTTCATAAAGTATTATTTTTATTTATTTATTTATTTATTTCTAACCAAAGGAAATACAGCCAACAGAGCATTCGATTGCTATGGTTGCTTTAGAAAGAATAATGCAGCCAACAGAGCATTCGATTGCTATGGTTGCTTTAGAAAGAATAATCCATGACTTCAGCAACATTTCTCGACTGAGAGGCTACGATTCCAGGGGTAAGACACATGGACTTAGAAATTCGTGCTAGAATCATGGCATCGATTTCTATTATATAAACTTAAAAAAAATTTCTCGGTTCCATCAACCTAATCGCTTCCTGTAAGGTTCTAAGCCCATCCAGTTAGTTAGTAGGCCAAAACTGCTGGGTCAAAAACTTAAGTAAAAGTTAATGAATAGTAAGTGGACTTGAGTTATAAGTACAAAACACCACTAGGTCAAAAACTTGAGTAAAAGTTAATGGATAGTAAGTAGACTTGAGTTATAAGTACAAAACACATTCATATTTCATCTAATGTGGGATTAAATGTGAGGTATCATAATCTTCCCACTTTATAATGCGACATCCTCGTCGCACGCTACCAGCTAGCCAGAATCTATCCCAAGTTGGGTCATTGGTGCCACAAGGGTGGCTTCATGCCATGGCGAGACTCCACCATCATCCCTCATGGCTAGCCCTTTTCTCATGCCCAGCCATCAATTTTCGCACACTTGGAACAGCTTTGATATAATTTGTAATGCCCCACATTTAGGCTGTGTTTGAAATAGGGGATAAGAGGAAATATTCCATGAATATCCTCTCTTAACCCCAAAATCTATAACTATAGGGGATATCTAACTAGAGGGGATAACCCATATTTAACCATGGGTTATCCCCTGAAGTTAATTCCCTAGGGACTCCACGAATAGCTGGTTATCCCTTCAGCTATTCCTTGAGGGCATATTTGCCAATTTAATAAGTTTTTTTTCTGCCCTAGGTTATGTCCTTTCCGCTTGTTCCTTCCATCTGAGCGACCCTCATCCCGATCTCGCAATCTTCTGCTCTCATCTCCCGCTCCAGATCTGCTACTCTCATCTCTCGATCTCCCAGTCCTGATCTTCTGCTTTCATCTCTCATAGATCTGGCCAAGGTATACTTTGCTCTTTCTCCTTTTCTCTTCAACCCTTTGTGGCCGTGACCCCTCCCGCAAGCCTTACTACGTTTTATGTTGTCTCCTCACTCAATGACCTCATGTGTTTCTCCTGTGTCTTCTCCTGATTCGTTCTTTTATTTTTCTTGTCCCTTATCTTTGTTCAGTTTTCGATAGTTGCGGCCCAAGTCGCTTGAAGGGGGGGACGAATCTAGGGTTTGAATCAGAACTCAAAACCTTCACATAGTTGCGATCTAGAAGGAGAGACAAAATCAAGAGAGAAAAGAGAGATAGAGGGTCACGGAATCGAAGGTATCCCATTCCACTCTCTTCATATAATTTTTTTGTATATTTTTTCTTACTTCATACTCTTTAAACCCTTCTTCTTCCCGTCTTCATCCTGACCCTCAACCTAGATGGCTATCGCTCCCCATATTTTTCATTCTTCTATGAATTTATTATGAGTACGAGATTTTTAGGGATTTTTTTTGATGGAATGTTTGTAGACAATCAGTTTGTTGAGATAATGCATGTGTTGGATTAAAATTCTTCTGGTCTACTGCTGTGATTGATAGCTTTTATACAATGATTTTTTTTTTTTCAGATTTGTGCTGATAGAAGAATTAAAATCAGCGAGAGAAACACAACTTTGATTGAGATTATGTTAAGGACTGGAACTCGATTAGACCAATGTGGTTGGAGCTTCTAGTCAGTTCTGGTTTTGGCAATAAATAGAAATGTTTCAATGAGAAATACCAAACGATCACTTTGTTTTTTATTTTTTTTCCCTCTCTCTTACTCTCTCTTTTAAATTTTGGAAATAAAGTTGAGGTGACCATAATGAGAATAGAAGTCTTTCCTATGTAACATAGGAACTTGTATATTTACGTATCTTTCGTTGGACTGCATAAGATTGTGTTTTAATTAGTTGCTAGGTTGCCTTTGAGTGACAGATTCTCAGCAACAATGAGAAATAAGCAACTATTGGCTAATAACTATTTCAAACAAGTTCTTTAGTTGCCTCTCTTCCTCTATAATATATTCTATTTCTTTCACAAATCTGAGTACCATAAGGTTTATTATTACTTATCTTTATTGTCTAATTTTTTATCAAAGGATATCAAAATTTGGTAGAACCAAATCACCCTGTCCTCAAAGTGACAAAATTAAACCAACAAGCAGTCATCAAGAATCCAACAATCAGTCATCAAGAAGTTCTCAATAACAAAAGAGAGAGAAAAAAAAGGGTGAAGGAGAGCAAGAATACAAAAATAGAAAAAAAACTAAAACCACTTCTTGATAATTCTTTGTGTGCCTAAGCTTGTTTGCTGTTAGAATCCTTAATAAATATGTTATTTTATTTCTAAATTACTCCCTTATATAATTGAATATCTGATTACTTTGAAACTAAAATGAAGGTCTAGCTTTGAATTTACCATTAATTAGCATTTTCTTGTATCTCATCGAATAGTTCGGCCCACAAAAGAAGAACCATGCCCGGCACTTCGAAAAGCGGTGAAACAGGATCATTCTGTGCTAGGGTAACTAACTGGACCGATGAAGAGGATAAAATCTTATCAAGATTGCTGAAGGAGGAGTTTATTAATGGTGGTATAACTGGAAACACATTTACCAAGCCTGTACTCCTTCGGGTTCTTGAATGGTTCAATATGGAGGCTCAAACTAAGTACACCGTTCATAATATGCAAAATAGAATGAAGAATTTAAGAAAAATATTTCATCGGTATCATTACTTGGCGACTTTGTCTGGTTGGGCTTGGAATCCAGAGAGATAAATCCCTGCCAATACTGATGAACAGTGGGGTAGTGTGATATTGGTAAGAAAATGAGTCAATGTTTCTTAGATTTGCATTTACTTTAAATAAATTAAAGCTAATTGTATATTTGGGTGTATACTAGGTCAATAAGAAATTGATACACTGGGGGAATAAGCCTTTTGCACCATATGAGGATATGCTTATATGGTATAGAAAGCAAGTTGCTACTAGTGTAGGGGCTGCGACACGCATTGATGCAACTCTTCTGCAAGCAATTTCAGCTCTCCAATCTCAGACGTTCCAATTTTTAGGACTAGTGCCCCTCTTCTATTTACTCATTCGGATGAGACTGCTATTTCAATGAACCAAATTTACGTAATGAGACTGAAAATAATGCGATCCATATAGATCTTGAGAGAGGAGGAGACTTCGATGATCCTCTCACTTCCCCTATACATGGGCTAGATGATATTGGACCTTCACCAATCCCACAATATCAATATGACAATCCTGCTGTTAATCCTAGTGATTCGGCCTTTGATGGTGCAGCATCCTCTCAAGTCAAGAGGTCGTATCAGGATACTACACCTATAACACAATGATGTAGAAGATTTGGAGGGATAAACAAGGTTGAAATATTAGAGGATTTGAGGCGGCAATCCATCCAGCATTTGGAGTTCTCAAAACAAGCCATACACCTATCGATGAAAATGTTGGCTGTCAAACCAGAGAAGGCAGAAAAGGAAGCTTCGTGTAGTATGGACAAGTGCATACTGAAGCTTTTTAGCTTACATTTAGCGATGGATGACTTCATAGTTATGTCTAACATTTTGTGTCAATCCTTCAAGACTCATCAATTATTCATGATGTTAGATATAGAGCAAATAAAAGTTTTCTTAATTATCACTTGAATAAACTTCAAGGTATTTGAACTTATTGTTAACCCCTTTTTGGGATATGTAATGATGCTATTTGCTTGCTTAGTTTGATGAAACATTTGATAGATATGTAAGCTGTCATTCTAATATCATGGACATATTTTATTTAATGTTGAATGTACCAATGTGTTCTTGTGCTAGTGATAGTTGTTTCACTTTGATTACCATCACATACTGTATTGTGCATATGTACAATACTTGTTGACCTATGACAAATACACCTTTTATGTCCTTGTATATGTAGCTGTTATCTTCTGCAATTGATATGGCAAGTCATCAATTTGATTTATTAATTCAAACTTTGGATGGCATGTTGCTTGATGATGGCATTATGATCGAATTGTTGGATGAGTTAATGGAAACGGATGAAGAGACTTTGTGTCCTTAAAGGGTTCCATGCCATACTCGATAATTCAACAGTGGTGTGAATATTATTCGAGATATTTTGAATAGGTATTCTGACTGTTGCTATCGGTACCTGAGAATAAACACATATATGTTTTGGATTCTCAAAGACAAACTTGTTGGCATGGGGTCGCTAAAATTGGGTCGGATGGTGCAAATTGATGAGCAACTGGCAATCTTTTTGTCATGTCTAGGTCATGATCAATCAAATAGGATTATTCAGGAGACCTATCAGCACTCGGGAGAGACGATAAGTAGGTACTTCTATAAGGTTATGGATGTTGTATTGCATTTGCAGGATGAGTTCATTCAAATGATTCATCGGTTCATCCGAAGATAAGAGATAATCGATGTTTCTATCCATTGTTTAAGGTAACGTCGAATATTTACCATGACATGTACCATCAATTACATTTCATATGCCTTGTTGAAATATTTTCTTAACTGTAGGATGCAATTGGTGCCATAGATGGCACGTATATAGAGGTCATACTACCGAAGGAGGATCAACTTTGATTTCACAATCAAAAGATACTATATCTTAGAATGTAATGGCTGCTATATCTTTCAACTATATATTTATGTTTGTGTGCATTGGATGGAAAGGATCGGTAGCGAACGTGAGAGTTTTGAGGTGGTGCTGTGACCATGGAGGATTTACAGTCCCCGAAGGTAAGGTTTTTAAAATATAACCACGTTGTTGGAAAGTTTTATGTTTGTTTACGCATGCTCTCTTTCAATTTCTGTAGAAAAGTTTTACTTGGTCAACTCAGAGTATGCGAATACAGATCAATTTTTATCACCGTATCGGAGTACTAGGTATCATCTTAGTACCTTTCATACATCCACTTCTGATCGGTAAAATTATGAGAACCATAAGGATCTTTATAATTATCAGCACGCACAACTGCGTAACCATGTGGAAAAAGCTTTTGGGATTCTGAAGAAACGATTCAAGATTGTTTGATTGCTAGTGCTTTACCGGTTCGAAGTTCAAAAAAAATCATTTTGGCTTGCTGCATCATACATAATTTCATCCGACGAACTCAAGGCAACGATAAGTATTTTAATACCAATGATATCGATGACTCCTTGGATGATAGTGAGCAATTAAGTTTCAACCCCATTAGTCAAGATGAATCAAGGAGGGGTGAGGTTAAGAGGGATTGTATTGCAAACACAATGTGGCATTAATTTAAATCTAGAAGTATAATTGTTTTGATAAGTCATAATTATCATACTATTTCGATGATATGATTGCATTCTAGATATGATAATTTACGATCATTCTATCCTATGCAGGATCATCCACAAGGGACGGAGGTCCTAGCGAAGAATAGGATTACTTTTGTTTGCTGCCTTTTCCTTATACGTTTGATGTTGTATTCGCTGGACTCAAAAGAGGAATCGTTAGGGAGTAGGATGATTGCAAGACATTGATCGATGGCTTTTCGAATAATGAATACAAAAGGTACAATACATGGCATGAAGCCCAGACCGCTTTTCTCTAACGATGCCTTACACCTGAAGTTTGAAAAATCCCTAATGATATGTCGAGCGACTGTCCAGCGAGGATGCAGCTAGTGCAGCAAGTTCTACCAATTAATGAGAATAGGGGTAGAATTAGGACTATATCAATGGTCCTATATGGGAACTTTCTTTTCATTTCAGGATTTCTTAATGGATTTGCTTTCTACCGTTTGATGAAGTGAAAACTTTTACTTATTGTTTGCACTTGTATGTCATATATGATAAGTACACATTTTAATGTCATTGTTATGGTCTTAGATATTTTCATGTGATGACTTAATGCTTCCAACTATATAATATGATGCAAATTCTATATGTAGGTTGCCAATGTTGTCATGTATCATGGGTCCCCCAGATACCAATATGTTGCCAAGTATTGGGGGCAACCGATACTGTCTTGCTAATGTTGCCTTGTTCATATGATTTAAAATTTTTTTGCTTGTGTGGGCTGTGATTAGTTTTAAGCCTACTCAATTCAATTCGGCAATGATGATAGGGAATTTTTATTTGTTTTGACGCTCAATTTATGTGCTGTGCTATCATGACTTGGAGGGCATTTTTAAATGAAACTGTTGTTAAGCATATGTGTGACACCCTATCTGAGCCAAGGGCCATGATGTTAGGCATTTTCTTACTATTTTTTGACTCGGATGCCTTCCTAAGAGATTCAATGTTTTTTCATACAGGCCTGTTTGCTTGTTTGCTTGATGCAAATTCTATATGCAGGTTGCTCATGTTGCTATGTATCATGGGCAACCGATACCAACATATTGCCATGTATTGCCCGATACCAACTTGAAATATTTTGAGCCTATTCAATTCAATTTGGCAATGATGATAGGGACATCAAATTTGTTTTGACACTGAATGTATGGGTTGTGAAATCATGACTTGGATGGCATTTCTAAATGCAACCGTTGTGAAGCATATGTCTATCTGAGCCAACTTAATCTGTCCCTATAATGGCTTCAGTTACTTGTACATGTCGCTTTCTTCTTGCATCATCTTTTGATGGCTGTTTTGCTATAACAAATGTTATTTGTTAGTTACAGTGGCACAAGCAAAAGGATTATGTAGCTAAGATGGTCCGATAAGGCGTTCAGTTAGCCGATCCTTCTCACATGAAAAGACCTGTTATTAGCTAAAATTCAAACCTACTGTTAACATATTTTTAACCTTTATTTCTTTCCTGATTAGCTTTGCATGATGCTTGGTTCGTCCTATTATAACGATGTGTTCTCGTTAATCTGCTGTTATCGTTGCCTTCGCATTGTTGGCTGGCTCACAACTCCTGCAGCATCTGGAATTATGCACACGGTAAACCTAGGCTGCAGTTACAACTTGAAGGCTGAAACAATGATATTTGAAATTTTTTTATGGTTTGTTACCCAAAACTATAGTTGAGATGGTAACACAAGATGCAACAATATGCCTTGTTAGCAACTCTAGAAGTGTTTCAAAGTTTTGTTCAACGATGATTAGTTGATATTATACAATATCTGTTATGTAATTTGTGGAATCTCTTTTATGTAATTTATGGAATATCTATTATGTAATTTGTAGAATCTCTGCAATGAGTTTATTATGAGATGAGGAGAGAACGAAAGGGGTTCCATACAAGTTGACAATTATGTTATCTTTTCCATGCTCACAGGTATTTGCAAATGAAAATCTGACCTGAACAAGTGCTTCTTCGACTGAAATTGCCATCACCTCCAGTAGCATATCAGTGCAATTTATGAAAGCTTTGATAGCACTGCTAGGGTTGTTGCACTAGCAAACTATTCGGTAACTTTTTTCAAGGTAACAACCTGATTTCATTCCAAACGGACATGGAATGTCGATACCTCCGCATTGAGTCTCACAACCAGCAAGTCCCATTGGTTGCGCTTCTCCAAGCAATGCATTCAATAACAGAATGCTCAGAAACACTAACCATAAAGCCATTCTTTTCTCGGTTATTGTTTTCAATCCTCTCCTTAATTTTTTGCGGCTTTTAACATACAGATGTATATATGCTATCACTTGATCTTGTGAAGCTTGATGCTACAATTTCCTTCTTCTTCTCCTCTTATATGTTGATGTTTTTGTCATTTTCCTTTTATAAGTGGTGCTGTAGAAGAACGAATAGTCTTGGAGCCGAACGGTCCAGCATGCAGGCTTGACCAAATTAACATGGATAGTCATGATATTGCAAGTTGAGAATAATGTTTAGTTGGAACATATTAACATATTCCTCAAATAATGTAACAGACACGTGGCATCATTATTATTATTTTTTTGCATTTTTACAATAAAATCATCAATTAAACAAACAATTTCAAAATCATTGAGAGGCTAAATTGCAAATGTTAAAATCATATATCAACCAGATAATTTTGAAATCATTTGCCCAAAAACCCTCTCACGAGCTATTTTGCAAGCAAAAATCATTCTAAAATTATCTGTTAAACAATGATTTTAATTTGTTCCGATAAAAAAAAAGAAATTTCAAAATGCGGCATGGAATCTCGCATGGCATCCCCGCATCATCCCAAGCTTCCTTCAAGAAACTGGCCGTAAGACCTCGTCTTCAACAACCTATGCCCAACTAAAAAAAAGTGCTCACCAAAGAGCCCGAAGAGGACATTGTGCCCACCGGGAGCGTGTCCTCCGGAGAGCATGACGGCAAGTCTCCCGGCCATCTCCAACAGCGGCGCCCATCGGCACCAGCGATATCGAGGGCTGGTTGGGAAACATTTTCTGGATCTCATCTGCACCCAATACCATCACAAGCATTATTATAAGAACACCTATCATCATCAACCTCAGGCCTCATCGATATAGATTTACACCAAGAACCCAAAGAGATAAATGAAATCGAAGGAATTAATAAGCATCAATCACATGCAAAAAATCCACCGCACCACAGCTCACACACACTCTCTCTCTATCTCTCTTTCTCGCGTTTTCCTCACCACATATCTGTCTCAGATGCCCCTCCGCCATCACCTTCTGGCCCTCCTTCCGAAAGCTGGGCGCTCTTGCCAACCACCTTGGCAACGATCGTTCATCATTTGCCAAGGAAGAGAAGAAGAAGGGCCGGAGGATCAGCCTGACAGGGACAAGAAGGACAAGGGCCAAGGGTAGTTTGGGGTTTAATCAAAAAATTTTGGGAGATATCATCTCCTATCCCTCCAATCAAATACAAACATAGGGGATATAGATTTAATAAGAATCAATCAACCTCAGGCCTCATCGATATAGATTTACACCAAGAACCCAAAGAGATAAATGAAATCGAAGGATTAATAAGCATCAATCACAGGCAAAAAATCCACCTCACCATAGCTCACACACACTCTCTCTCTTTATGTCTCTTTCTCGCATTTTCCTCATCGCAGATCTGTCTCAGATGCCCCTCCGCCATCGCCCTTTGGCCCTCCTTCCGAAAGTTGGGCGCCCGTGCCAACCACCTTGGCAACGATCATTCATCATTCGCCAAGGAAGAGAAGAAGAAGGAGGATCAGCCTGACAGGGACGAGAAGGATAAGTGCCGAGGGTAGTTTGGAGTTTAATCAAAAATTTTTGGGAGATATCATCTCCTATCCCTCCAATCAAATACAAACATAGGGGATAACAAAAAGTTATCCCAGAAATTTTCCTTTTTCTGTTTGATACGATTCATGGGATAGCCAAGGGATATCCTATGGACAAACATTATCCCGTACACTTATCCAGGGGATAGTGTTTTTGTATCAAACACTACCTTAGTCCTACAATGGATGGGATAAAAATGTGTTATGTGCTTATAACTCAAATTTACTTACTATCCATTAACTTTCACTCGAGTTTTTGGGCCGATGGTTTCGGTTCACTAACGAGGTTAATTGGGCTAGCAGGTAGGCTTAGGATGTTACAAATGGTATCAGAGCCGATTTGAGTGTGCGAAAGTTGATGACCTGGCATGAGAAAAGGGCTACCCATAGGGATGATGGTGGAGTCTTGCCATGGCATGGAGCTACCCTTACACCTGATTCGGAATAGATTCTGACTAGCTTATGATAAAAATCACATTATAAGATGAAAAAAAAATGTAATATCTTATATTTAATCGATAGGAATGTGTAATATGCTTATAACTTATGTTTACTTACTATTTATTAATTTTTGCTTAAGTTTTGAATCAGTAATTTTGGTCCATTCCTGAGGTTAATTGAGCTCATGGGTAAATTTGAAATGTTGCCCTTTTTGCTCGAACCTTGAAAGACAAGGCCGCACCACGCACACCTAAAAATATAAAATAAAAACATGGTGGGATCCTAAATTGACCCGAATCCTTGGGCAGAGACCACCTGATAAGGAACCCGCGTGTCCGATGATTGCTCCTGGCCGTGACGTGGCCCGCCGTTACCGCCTACGTGGCGCCGTCAAGCCCCACTCCACCTCCCCTGCCGTGACCGCCACGTCTCTCTTTCTGGAGCCGACCCCACCGCCCTCCCTCCCACTGGAAACGCTCACCCCCGTCCACGTGTCCCTTCAGCTGGCCCGCACGTTCCCCTCGTTCGCATGGCTTATAAGGAACTCCCAACCGCCTCCGCCGCCACCTCCCACCCTCCTTTCCATAAATGGCGTTCGCCGGACCCCTCCTCTAGTCCAGAAACCCTATATCCCTAACCCTAGCCGGCGGAGGCGGGAGCCATGACGGCGATAGTGATGGACGAAGGAAAGGAGAAGGCGACGGCAGAGGCGAGCGGCCGGCCGCTGGTGCACAGCCAGGTGAGGAGGATACGGGAGGAGGAGATGAGGATCACCGACGAGGGCCCGCGGAGCGCCCGGGATCCAATCGCGCTGCTTCATCTCAGCACCCACGTGGACACCGTCTTGCGCTCTCGGTCGCCGCCGTCGATCCTGCCGTCTTCCCCTCTGGGCAATAAGACGGCGATCGGATCTTCCCTCTGTTGACGGCATAGTCCCGAATTGGTACGTTCTCGATCCGGTCATTTTTGCGATTTTTGCCTCTCATTCTAGTCATAACATGGTCGAAGATCATGAATTTTTTTTTTAAAAAAATATTTCTTCTTCCAATCGATCGATCGATCCATTTTATTTAAAATGTCTATATTATTAATATGATTTATTTATTTTATTTATGGCGACAGTGAATGCAGCGCCTATAGCCTTACGTTTGCCCCCTACATTTCTGTGCCCCTAGAATCTCAACCGCCAGTATACCTCACTTCTCGAATGACCGATTCTACCCCTATGGTTCCTTTAAATACCCTCCCTAATAGGGATACTGTAGTCATTTCATCTTCACATATTATATTTATATTTTATACGCTCGTTCATTACGGAACCTGCTCTAACTTTTTCTCTGACTTCGGTTTCGTGCAGGTCCGGCCCGAGAAAGCACTCGCGACAGGCACTCTTTTTCAGTTTCGTTTCCCTTCCGGTTCTACCCCTTTCCAATTTGAACAAAGGGGACTTTCTACGTGTGGCTGGAGGAGTCATATTGTCAGTTTTGTAGGGGTATATATGGAAATAGGTTTCAATTTTTTCTTTTTGCGCAACTTTTATCGCTCTTTTCTCTGTGTAACCGTCGGCTCAACTGACTTTGTGTGACCGAGAGAGAGAGAGAGAAAGGAAGGTCCATTGATTGGACGGTGGGGACCACATCATAATATGTGGTCCCCCACCCACATCGTGTTCTGAGGCTGGTACGCTCGGACGCTGACGCTTCGCGCCCAATTTGCTGCCCTCCGTTGCCGCGAGCCGTCCGATCTCTGCCCCTCGATCGGCATCTTCGTGGAACCCCTCCCCCGTTCCGCTGTTCCCCAGGCACCATTTGATCTCATCTAGAGTCCATTGACCCTATCCCCATCCAACGGCTCCCATCGGTCGCCATGCCGGCAGTGGCTTACGCCGTGCATTCGCTAGGCGGTTCCGGCTATGCACCGGAATAGTCAGAACGCAGAGGGGAGACCAGCTTTTTTTTTTTTTTTTAATATATATATATATATTTAGATAGCAAACCCTTTTTCACATGGGTACGGACATAATTGAAGCTTAAAAAAAAAAAAAAAAGCCAAGAAGGCGAGAAGAAGCAGAATAAAGCAAAGCATGGAGACTGAAGTAGAAGATGATGGATTACATAAGAACTCTCAGCAGTGGTTGTTGGTCGGTTGCTAGAGGAAACAGCTCGAGCCAAAAACCTCAGGGAAATATACATGAAAAAAAAGAGAGAGAAATAAAAAGGTAGTGCTAATGCTACTACTTCTTGTAGTCTGGTCCTGGTCCTAAGATTACAAATAGTAAGGCTAGCTAGCTAACTGGATCGAATGCTTAAGACTGGAGGAGACTCCGGAGGATCTCGGCCTGGGCGCTGTTGGTGTCCATGGTGGCCATGAGGTCCGAGAGGCGGTCACTGAGGTCGTCGACCTCCCGGTGGAGGGTCTTGATGTAGTTGCATGTCTCCTTCAGTAGCTTCGACGCGGAAGCCTGCGCGCAGCTTCCATGTATAAAATATTGTTAGAGTACTTCTAATTAGGCGCCACATCCAGCTCAACTTGGAACGGAGAATAATGGGCTAATTAGTTGGAAGCTTACGTACCCTGCTCGCGCCTCGTCGGCGGCTCTCGGGGAGTAGAGACTGGAGCTTGGAGATGAGCTCATTGATCTCCTCTTCGGTTATCCTCGACCTTCTGCTGGACATTCTTGAGGAGTTTGGGATGGGGACCAGAGGGGAAAAGTGGGAAGGAAGGATGGAGGGGGGAAATGGCGTGAGAGAGACAGAAAGGGAGATAAAGGAAGAGATCGAACTTTATAGTAGGGGGGAGGGGGAGAGAACAAGGTGGGAGGGGGAGGAAGAAAGAGCTGGAGAGGGTTGTGAAAGCAAAATAGTGTGAACATATATTAAGAAAGTTTCTGGGGCCTACATGTCCCCTCCTTGTGTTTTTTTTCTTGTGTGGTGCGTCCATCGTTCTGATGCAAGCTGGTACATGTACTCACCGCTTCCCGATAATAATTCTTACCACGGTAACAAATTTTGTTCTCCGGCCAGATTCATGAAGAATATGTGAACATACATATATGATGATTCAACCATAATATTATTGTATGATTCTATTATTAATTTGACTCCTACGTACGTACGTGCTAGATCTTTTGCTTTTTTTTTTGCCTTTTGTTTTTGTTTTTTGTTTTTTGTTTTTTTCTTTTTTCCATTTACGTGAACCTAAGCGGATTTATTCTTGGTAAACTCATGTTAATTAGACATCTTAATTTCTCCCACTTGACCGTGGACTAATTAAGAATATATAATATATAACTCGAGACTTATTCTGAACTCTTACTCCATCTGCTTGCTAGAGGGGGGCTTTAGTTTACCTAGTTGGAGTCCTGTATTAAAATTTAAAAAGCCATTTACACTACACCCAAAAGATGCCTTGTCTCCTTTATGTCTGAGAATGGCGCAACTCGTCCCGTGCTCTGTCTTGTCATCTAGACACCTCTTGGGTAAACATAATCTCCATCGCGCATTGTTTTCTAAGGAAGCCCACAAAAATATAATTAACCCGGGGCCACCCCTGGATATTAAAGGCTTCTTGAGAGTTTAAGGAATTAATGATTATAATAACAAGCCCGAGATTTGGCTGCATTTACCGGACCCGGCAATTACGCGCTTCCCCGAGCGGCTCCCGGCGAGACACGTGGTGGCGCCTGACAGGGCGGCCGGAGTGGTTGCCTCGGTACTCTCCGACGTGTACCGGAGGTTCCCCAACTCGGGCCCCCGGGCACTCCGGGGTACAGCCACGTGACGGGGGGGCGTAGGATGCCGATCGAGGCCATAACATTGGTTCATGGAACCATGGCCCTTTTATGGCCATCATGTGATGCAGGTTCCAAGGGGCAGCGGTGCAGCACCCCTCCTCCCTCATCCGCTGGATGGGATCAAGGGGCCTCCTGCGGTGGTGGTTGGTTAGGGTGAAAAAAATGGCACCTCACCAACCGCACCCCTGGGCCCCTGCCGTCCTTGATAACTTATCGTCTGAGAAGCTAGCTAGCTAGTTCACTTGAAGGTAGCTCGAATTGCTCTTAGAGGCTTCCACACGTACGGGGCTTTTTACCCTACGTTCGATGGCAACTGGCAATAATAGATCGACCTCAGTTCAAGGGGAAATTAAGTTAACACAAGGGGTGCCTCTAGAGGTGGGCATCAGTCCCATGTGACCAAGAGGAGACAGGGGCATTGAACTAGATGTGGAGAGAGAGGTCAGGAGTGGCCTCCTCTCACCGGCATGTGTTCCATTGGCTGCCCACCACATATATTCCGGGCGCTCACATGCAGCCTTAACTCCCATGTTTTATGAGACTGCCTGACCTAAAGATATATAAAACAAACTTGTGATACATCCACCACCTATATGCATATATGTGGATGGTTCCACCTATGTATGTTTGAATGCATGAGAACCTATTCCACTAGGTCTCATACCTAATGTTTGTTGATGTTTTGTTGCCATCTATAATCGCAATAAATTGGTCCTATGATTGTGGGATGTAATTAATGGGAGGAGGAGGATATCAAAGGGGAATGGGGCCATGGGGGGGGGAGAGGACATTGTGGAAAGAAGGCGATGCCAGAGGTCTCGTGGTCAAGTTGGGCACGCACCAAATGCACGTCCCCTTCGGACGTGATTGCATGGGGCGGGCGGGGCTGCATGGTATCGATGCTCCCCTGCGGTGGGCACCCACACGTGCTTCTGCTTCCAGGTGCACTACGCGACTCGCTAGCCTTTACAAAGCCTTGCCATGAGAGAGAGAGAGAGAGAGAGAGAGAGAGAGAGAGAGACGTAGGCCCACCTGAGGTTTGGACTCTACCAACTATAAAAGCAGCCAACTGGCACCACAGGTTGGGTTTATCTATTGGTATGCTCCGAGAATGGTGCTATTGGGGGTGAAACAGGGGAAGGCCAAACTTGACCAGCCAGAGGTCGTCAAAGAAAGCAGAGCAAAGTCAATATCCGTGGGCATGGGCTTGGATATCTGACGTCGGTGTTGAGAGTGAGATGTGCAGCTGGTCTTAAGTCGAGCAATCAAATGGATCAAATGTCTTACTTTAGGTTTCACTTGTTTCCACAAAGATAAACATCGATGAGACTTGACAAGAGGATCTGTAAAGAAAATGGTGTCAACTCCTTTGACGTACGTGCAGCCATGCACAGCTTAATTTGCCAGCAGATCTTCTTTGTGCAATTGAACTGGCTACTTAAACTCGTTACAAATTTTTCTCCCTTATTTTTGGAGAGCAATGATATATATAGGTGCAGCATCAATCATTTCATCAAAAGTGATTCATTATGAACATTTAACGATGCTCCGCTGCTATTTGTCGGCCACATGCATGGAGTCCGGTGGAAGAGGCTTTGGCTTGCTGGATGTGGTCATCCCCAGGCCCTTTTGTCTTAATTTGTTGTTTTGTTTCATTTATGCGCAATTTAAGCCACCATTTACTACTTTTCTCTTGGAGATCAATTAAGCTTCTACTACCAACTTCTCAGTGCAATTTGGATATGTATCTAGCGGTTGTTTTTCTGTCAAAAAGACAAAAGAAAAGTAACGCTAATCAAGGTCTGGGCATAATTAATCCCTGTTCTTAAGGGAAGAAAAGCACAACTGTGGCCTCGTGTAATATAGGAACGTGAGTCGCGTAATTGAAACCCACTCAGCATATTTCATACGAGGAACCTGCCAAACAAAGAATAACTATCCCGATCTTTCTTATTCTAGAATAAATTTATTCATGGAGTAAGGCAGACCATTTTTTATTTTTTATTCCTTGAGCCTCCTAATTATCATAAAATGTGTTCAAAATGCAACAACGTATCAGCGCCATCATATTTGATCTCATTCTAGCTTTTTTACTTGTATCTCATCTTGCACTCATTACTCGTGAATGACGATGGCGGCCCTCCCATGGATCATGTCGATCCCTCATGAAACAAGATGAAGAATAATGCTTCTCGATCTTGAGGTAAAATTAAGAAATTCCAACTCCCGTGAACAATCTTTGGCCAATTCCTCTCTCTCTCTCTCTCTCACACTATACTCATGCTGGGTCCAGTTCTTCTTTTGCCCTTTATGAGAGCATATGGGTCTGTCCTTGGGCTCCATTTGCTCGTGGATTTGGTCTTTTTTTATATGAAGAGCGTATACCGACGGTGTTCTTTTTTTTGTTGATAACGACTACCGTAACAGTCGCGTTATGGCAACGGGTGGCCAACCATACAGAAAGGATGATGTCTAGGATGTCCATGACCAGCCGTGATGGCCGATGTCGACCGTTATGTGACACTTATTTGTACCCTTAATCAGAGGGCCATCAATGTGAGTCTTTAAAGCAGTTGCTAATGATGTTGATTGATTTGAAGTGCTACTAGCATAATATAAATATGGTGCTATTCGCTTCCAGTTTTTAGGAACAATGCTGTAGCCTGATCGTTGGTCTTCTAAGCTTGCTAAGAGTTGTCAAAAATTAAATAATGAGTCCTATAATTAGCAAGAGAGGTTGTAAAACTAGCCATGCTTCACTGAAAGGATAGATTTGGACCAGCTGGTGGTGAATAAGCTTGGGTTACAGGGTCCGTGTCATCATTAATTAGCCATGTGCGCAGGGTCCCTGATCCACATGCCATCTAAAATATCTGTGTAAAATTATGTTTATGCTCGTTTTAAGTAATGTTTACCAGCCAATTGTCTCCATAATTTAAGCTATCAGACAAGGAAAAATAAAAATAAATAATTGATCACTAGACAAGGAATTATTTTTTTTCAGGATAAACGGTGATAATACCGCACTACTCTAGTGTTCTTAATTATAACCTATAAAATCAAAAACCAAAATACCATGGAGAACTTAAAGAAGCGAGAAGGAGAAGTTATGAAAAAAAAATTTGTTGAATGATGAACAAAATGAGTAGCCACTTAATCTGGAATACTATTACCTTTGTAAAAATATGAGTAGATTTGAAAGATATAGAGAAAGTTAATTTTAAAATATTTTAAAATAGAAATTAAGCTTTTTATACTATAAATACTAGATATTAAACAACAATTGACCGCAGTTTTTCAATCATACTTCAAAATATTTAAAAATTTAGTAATAGTGTAAGCCTTTTCCTGCACTCCTTGCAATTTTACCATAGAGATGTTAATATCAAATAAATAAAACTTTTCGTAGTAATAAAATTATCATTTGAGACTATGGATGATATAGGATGCTCTTCCATAAGCTCCATTTCTTAAAATATTATCATCAAAATAATTTACTCCGAGAAAGAAATAGGGTAAAGGCTCCTAAGAAAAAAAATTGGTATAGGATAATGATACACTAACTTCATAATGAGAACCATATATATATATATATATATATATATATATATATATATATATATGAAGAAGGCATACTTGAGATGCTAGCTTGAGAAAAGAAAAAATAGCTTGGATATCTTTGCAAGGATCCTCCGAAGCATATCTTTGCAAGGATCCTCCGAAGAAATAAGGCTAATCATGAGTGAAAGTCTACTTTTCTACCCAAAAAACCTCCTTATTAGGTATTTTATCATTTTAAAAAAAATTATATAAATCTTTAGCTTTGGTTAAACCCCAAGAGAAAGTAGTCCAACATAATTTATCAGAATTATTAAAATTAGAATAGACAAAGGAAACACTATATTTGTATGATCCTCACCAATTGTTCAATAGGTGAGATGTTCCAACTCCTTTCTTCATCTTAAAGAAAAGTCTTTGCATCACATGTGATAATTGATCATGTGCACTTGTGTAAAGAACGTGGTGTGATAATTGATCATGTGCGCTTGCATAAAGAATATTTTCATCCTTTCTACACCGCACACAGGGTCACACGCATGCGCGGATCAATCACTGCTGTGATAATTTCAATCACTGCTGTGATAATTGATCATGTGCGCAACATTTTCATCTTTTCTACACCGCTCATCAACATTTTCATCTTTTCTACACCGCACACGGGGTTACACGCATGCGGATACATTTTCATCTTTTCTACACCGCTCATCAACATTTTCATCTTTTCTACACCGCACACGGGGTTACACGCATGCGGATCAATCACATGCACGCACAAAGAGTCTTTCCCATCTTAAAATGAGCCTTGAACTATTAAATTGTTAAGATTAACAAGGAATCACTCCAACAGGGGGTGCTTGGAATCCAAGGATCTTCCAAAATATTAATAAATGCTTTCTTCTAATAGTCCACTTAAGATTAGAAAAAATAGTTAGGCATATGGACAAATTAACTTTCAAATAGGGGAGTTTGTGGCTTGAACCTTTGACCAAGGGATCAAAGGATGAAAGCCTTACCGCTACGCCAAACTAATTGTTGGCAATAAAGGGTAAAAACCTAGAGTATTTTTTCAGTGAGGAGATCCCACTATTCAACCACAACTACTAAACCTCAATAGTTGGTATCAGAGCCTAGTTCAGAAAGAAAAAATTTGAAAATCTTCAAATGGCTGAAAAATAAAAAATTAATATGGCCTCATCAAGGTACTTCTTAATTTTTGAAACTTTTTTGTGCTAATTTTAGTTGAGATCTAGCCATAGGTAGTAGCATAAAGATAGATTTTGAGAAGTTTGATTGGAAAAAAAGTTTCTTCATATGGAAGGTCTAGATAGAGGACCTTCTTGTGTAGCAAAGTTTAGATCTAACTTTAGATGAAAGGCCAGATGGGATGACAGACAAACAGTAAATGTCGATGGAAAAGAGAGTATGTGCAGTGATCAGAGGATGTCTAGCAAATTTAGCCATCTATTCAGTGTTGGAAGAGAAGATCCCGAAAAGACTTTGAACAAAATTGCATATCCTCTACATAGGTAAGAACATGTGCAACAAGTTGATGTTGAAAAAGCGTCTCTACAGTCTTTGGATAGTAGAAGATAAAGATGTGCTGGCCCACATTTAGATGTTCGACCAGATATGCAATGAATTGTTGAATGTCGGGATCAAGATGTAGGAGAAAGATAAGGCACTTCTATTATTGTGTTCACAGTCCACATCATATGACTTATTGGTCATGATGCTACTCTACGAGAAGGAGATACTATTTTATGAAGATATTATCTCGATACTTTAGACGAATGAGTTGAGGGAGAAGATGACTAATGAAGCTATTCCCCAGGAGGGTTTATCAGTGAAGGAAAGGTCAAGCATAAGCAGGGACAAAAACAAGCCTAGAGGACGGTCAAAGTTCAGAAAAGGCAAGAAAGAGGCTAAGTGCTACAAATGTGGTGAGGTAGAATATTTCAAAAGGAACTGTTCTAAGTGAAAAAATTAGGAGAAAGAAAAGGAAGGATATGAATCAGTAAATAAAGTTGCAGACCAGAAGGTAAAGGATGATCTCTTAGTGGTATTAGATGGTCACAGTTACAACACAGATATGTGGACCCTGGATTCAGCTTGTTCTCATCATTATACTCATAATCGGTCATGATTCAACACTTACACAGAGATTGATAAGGGGACTGTGACTCTTGGAGATGATCACCCTTGCAAGGTTGCAAAGTGGCAGGGATTGACACAATGAGGGTAAGAATATTTGATGGCATGGTATGCACTCTTATCAACATGAAGCATGTTTTGAAACTCAAGAAGAATATAATGTCACTGGGGTACTTGGAGCAAACTGGATACAGCTTCAGCAGTCATACCAGGAGTGGAGTTCTAAACATCTCCAATGGAGCTATGATGGTGATGAGAGAGAAAAGGCTGAAGGATAACCTATACATGATGGAGGGCTCTGTGGTGACCGTAAGATCTAAGGTAGCAGCTGTGGAACAAGATCCTCAGGATGTGTACAAGATGTGGCATTACCGTCTAGGCCACATAGGAAACAGGGAATGAAAGAACTGAGCAAGAGATGACTGCTTCCAGACTTAAGTGGTGGAGTTATGAAAATCTGTGAGTCATGTCAGATGGAGAAGCAAAAGAGAGTGCAATTTTTAATTAGCATAGCTAGGATTAATATATAACCCTTGAAGTTGGTACACATAGATGTCTGGGGATCAACCCCAGTTTCTGCATGGAGTGGGGCTAGATACTTCTTGACCCTGATAGATTTATTCTCAAGAAAGCTGTGAGCCTACTTCATAAAGGAGAAATCAGATATCTTCACCAAGTTCAAAATCTGGAAGGCTGAGGTGGAGAATGAGCAGAGAAGGAGTATGGAGTATTTGAGGTCAGATAATAATAGAGAATACACTAGCAAGGAGTTTTAGAGTTTTTATGAGGAGTGTGGTATCAAAAGATACTTCTCAGTAATGGGGACTTCTCAACAGAATGGGATGACTGAAAGGATGAACAGAGCACTATTGAAAAAGGCAAGATGCTTAAGGCTGCAGGCAGGGCTTCCAAAGATATTCTGGGTTGACACAGTAAATGCAGCGAGCTACTTGGTCAATCGGTCACCACATACTAAGTTGGATAGAGGCATTTCAGAAGAGATTTGATTTGAAGGAAAGGTAAGCCTGAACCATCTGAGGATGTTTGGATGCACAACATATGTGCATGTTGGTGCTAGGGAGCGGAGCAAGCTGGACGCCAGGTCTAAGAAGATGGTGTTTCTAGGCTACCCACGTAGAATCAAGGTGTATCGGCTGTGGGATCCTTTGAAGAAGAAGATTGTCATCAGTAGGGATGTGATCTTTGATGAGAACTCGATCCTTCAGTGGATATATGGCATAGAAGCAAAGCAGAAGCCGCAAGAGGTGCAACAAGGCAATACTAGTCAGATGACCTTCTACACAGTCGTGCCATTTGCTAGCGGATTAGGAGGATTTGAGATACAAGTGGAGAGAACTAACAGAAGGAGTAGAAGCTAGGTGGTTTAGTAGGATGCAGCTAGGCAGGGGACTGATACTGGGATCACAATGCACAGGCGCAGAAGAAATGTGCGACTACCAGTTTGATACGGCTTCGAGGATTCGGTGTCATATGTCCTGATGACAGTAAATTGAGACATTAGTTAATTACATAGGCCTTTCCCTGAAACATATTAGATGCCATGCAGGTTAAACTTTAAGATCTATGATGGGGGCTAAGTTATACTCCAGTGAATCTATTAACAAGTCAATAGACATTATTTTCTTGATACTGACTCAAAATTCCAGCTGTATGATAATGGAAACCATTTTCAAGAATGGTACAGCAATCAACTATATGGCTTGTGACTTTGGTTGTGTGACATGAGTTCCCTTAAGTATCAAGAAATATCACATGTTTAATGGTTGTCCCACATGTCTACCACTCGTTTCCAAGAGGAAACGAGTACAAGTTGAACATCACCGTTTTATTGCCGCCACAGTATCATATTGGAGCCACCTCAGCCATCAACTATTGACCGATTTGGTTTTAGACTACTCATTGTCATGGACAGCAATTCTCAATCTGGATCTGGACAGAAGCTGGCATGAGCTACAAGCCATTAGTTAAGTCTTACACAATTACACCTCCTCTCCAAACATCCAAGGAACTACCATAGGGATACTTTACTTACGGGTCAAAGAACGTTGGTGATCTAAGAATTTTTGGATCACATATGAAATTTAGAACACTAAATGGTAAACAAAATACATTGTCATACATATTTATGCCAATTTTAATTTATGCAAGATATGCATAGAATCCTTCTAAAAAGCACTCACAAACAATGCTAGGATTTAAATCTTCTTCTTCTTGCTCCTTCAAACGTCAATATAATAAGAGAAAAGGGATCTAACCTACTATGAAACTCTATTAAGCCCTTTTATTATGGGTCACTGTAAGATTTCAGGCCTACACACTGTCAATTCACATCGTTCAACGGGATGTGCGCATAAGTCCAAACAACATAGATTAAATATCAATGATAGGCTCATCATAGACGTATCATTAGATTAATCTATTTGATCTGTTTTGTAAATCTAAAATTATTAATAATTAATGATAGCTCAGAAAATTTTAACAGGTGACGATCATGAAGGTTTCATGATCAGTTTCCAATCATTCCGAAGAGATCTCTGAGCTCTTTTCTTTAGGTAGTGTTTGATAGAAAAAAAATTATCCATGGATAAGTGTATGGGATAGAGTTTATCCCTGCTATCCCTAGGGATATCCCTTGGCTATCCCATTATCATATCAAATGCAAAAAGATAAATCCATAGGATAATTTTTTTTTACTCTTATTTAGAGGGATAACCAGCTATTCCTACATTTTCTAGGGAATAAATTGAGGGGATAACCCATGGTTAACCATAGATTATCCCTTTGATTAACTTTATTCCCAGCCATCCCTTATAGTTATGACTTTTGGGAATAAGAGGGGATATTCCTTATTTCAAACACTACCTTAGTCTTACTCTATGTGGGCATGCTTTGAGAATGCTTAGGTAGTGTTTGAAATAGGAATAAGAGGAGATATTTTCTGGATATCCCTTCTTATTCCAAAAATCATAACTATAAAGGATAGCTGGGAATAAAGTTAATCAGAGGAATAATCTATGGTTAAACTATGAGATAATCATGGGTTATCCCCTCAATTTATTTCCTAGAAAATGCAGAATAGCTGGTTATCCCTCCAAATAAGAGTAAAAAAAAGTTATCCTATGGATTTACCTTTTTACATTTGATATGATCAATGGTATAGCCAAGGGATATCCCTAGGGATAGCCAAGGGATAAACTTTATTCTATACATTATCCATGATAATATATTTTCTATCAAATACTACCTTAGAGTTGATACACGGTAACAAACCATCGCAACTTTTTCAAATAGTTCCAAACCAAGTTGCAAAATGGGCACTGTTGAGGTGACCGTCGGTGGGCTGGCGGACGACCTCACTGCTTGTCTTCTTTACAGGGAAATTAGCACCTGCAACACTGTGGAAAAATCTTTCCACATGGATTACAGTAAGATCTGGTGGTCCTCATCCTGCTGGGATTTGTTGAGGAAATGCCTCACCAAGTTTGAGAAAGACTACCAACTCTAGATCCTATAGCCTTAATTCTTGGTTTTAGCTAGTTATCTCCATCCCTGGAGATATATATAAATATATATATATACACATATCTGAGCTTAGTTCCAGTCTCTCTACTGGTGAATTATAGCCAGAGTGCAGTCATAGAACTGGAGAGGCTTATGCTAAGTGGGGACCGTTTACTGTTATAGGATTCATGGGTCCATTAGCCACAAAGATTTGGACAATGTTTGGTGGATTTATGATGTAAGAAGTTCAGCACTTGTTGTCGGGGGGTTGTTATGTTTGAGCCTAGTGCTTGGCAATTGTAGGTAGGGTCTAATGTCTCAAGAAGGTTGGCCAGCCTTTGCTTGGAGCCTTTATTAATCTTCAATCATTGAACAATAAGAAATATTCAATGATTCATGATATAATAGACATACAAATTCAAGTTAGAAATTTCTGAATTGGGCTTCCATTGTTAGATCCAAGAGCTTATCGAGTGACATGTGGATTAGGAATGCAGTTCATGATATTTCACATGTCTAAATTATACCTAAATCGAATATCTACGACAACTAGTATTATAACAGATGTAGCACAGATAGTCTACCTTCTGAAATTGTTATCTAAATTCCATGTCCTCTTTATTGTCACCATAATTCGACAAATCGCACATTTCTCGAGAGATTAAAGTTCAGATCCATTCAGCAGTACTTGGTGTGCAACTAGCTAGGGCAATATTCACCTAGGAGGGTAATCAAGTGAGCTTAAGCTAGCCAAACTCTGCCTAAGCTAAATGTGATACAAATCGAACAAAAGTCCTGCTTAATTCAATAATATCGCATACTACTCGCAAGCAGCTCGTCACATTCTTTACCACTTTGTATTCCACATTCTTATTTAGAGAGTAAGATTCAAGTAAAGGGATTTCAGTTGTATAATTCACAATGTTCTTCAGTCATCTGAAACTTTGTGACTATTGATTGAGATCTTTCTAATGCAACTTATCACAATATAGAATCGAACGACCAAAATCTTGACTGAATTGCTACGTGAGCAAGCATTAGTCAAGCTAAAAATGCCCAAGGGATCATTCAACTAGACTTGGTTTTCATGTAAACTCAATGATCCAAGTTCTGGGTTGGGTTCAGGCCCTCTCTCTTTATGGTTTGTCTTCATTTCATAGACTTACTTTGCATTGGTTGAATTCAACTCAGAGAAAGTCCTATACCTGATCCAGTATGGTAACTAGGTCCAACTAGTGTGTACATTAGTTCACAAAAGACTCAATAGGGATCTCTGCTGATTCCTAGTCCCTTAATAACTTCTGAACCAAAATAATCCTTTTCGCTCTTCTTGCAGTGCCTGAATGATTTAAACACTGCCACGAGTTGTCTGCCGTATGATTGCATCAGGACGGCATTCATCTTAGACACCAGGAGGACCACTCTGGACCGAGGATGGGGACCTCACCTAGGGATTCAATTGCCAACTGGGGCAATCAGGGACCCTAGCATCGCTGGTCACATGCTCATGTCCTTAGTAACATGCCCTTTGCTTCCCAGTGAGCTCTTATTTCCTCCACACACCAAGGGCAGGTGCAATGGTGGTCATGGAGACTGTAAAAAATACCTCTCTAAGAAATTTTCCTTTTAAGTACACTTTGTTAGATGAGTCATATCCATCCCTGGCATGATGTCCTACAATTTCAAGCATCAGACCTAATAGAATACTGCCATTTTATGCAACAACTACACATATTAATGTTGTTGTCCGTAATTGTTTGGCTTTCCTCTGTCCTGTTTCAATCACAGTGGATTGTCTGCAACTTGAGTGCCAATGTCCAATACACTTACGTACATGGCTAGTATTATTGTACTGATAATAACAACAACAATAACAATAACCCTTATCACTCCTTATCTTCACAAAATTACCAAACTCGAATCTAATTGCATTACCAACAACGCCAATCCATGCACCTCCTACAACTAGGGTTGCATTCGACGTTCTGTTTAATGCCTGCTTTTCAAAGGCAAGATGACATGCTTGCCTTGAGTCAATTATATTGAAATTGCTGGAGTATGCCTTAAAGTTTATAAGCCTAACAAAGATATTACTCCTAATATGTGCCAAATAAGTATATGACTCCTGCTACTTGCGGATGTGAACTTTTAATCCTCATAGAACACTCTTTCTATGCTAACAGGATGCTGCAAGTCTTTTCTCTATATAAGCATGTAATGCCCTTTCTAAAGAGTAGCTTAAAGAGAGAGATAAAGAGTTTAAGAGAGTTGTTTTAGTTATATAGGTTATACATGGTTTTGGGGTTTGTTTGAGAGAGAGAGAGAGAGAGAGAGAGAGAGTTTCTAAGGAGACAACTCTTCTAGTCTTCAATGTTTTTTTTAAGTGAAGTTTCTATCACTTTTGTCAAAGTAAATGTATGTCAAATGAAAAAGTCACGCCAAATCTTGTTTGTTTTTTCTTTTCATTTTCATTGATCTCTTCTCTACATACAACGCATATAGTACTTCATGCATCATTCCCATCACAAATGGACTCTTTGGCCTCTCTTAATGTTAGTAAATTAATTAAAGTATATGCTACTTAGAATAGCCTAGCGTTCATTTCAGTGAACATATAATATGGCAACTCACGGAAGGAAATCTATACCCCTTGATTTTTAGTAATAACTGATACCAGAATCCACATGAAGTGGCTTTTTTCAAAGGATTTGCAACACAAGTTGGTGGCAGAAGCCCATGTAGTCACTTAGGCAGAGGCTCCAATAACTCACAGCCTTGACTTTAAGCTGTGTGGATGTCCAAAGATCACCTAGAAAAATATTAATATTATTTTTTATTGTCTTGGGCCATGATTTAGATCTTCGACCATTCATGACACGTCTAGTTGCGATCAAATGGTGTTTCTATCTAATGAATAGATCTAAGTGAAGATTCATTAGATCCTAGTATACATAAAAATTATATATATCATTAATTAAAAATCTTCAAATCATATAATTTTTGATATATATGTAATTTATAAATAATAGATTACATCTAACGACTAAGATCATTTTATGAGTCAACTTTGTAGAATTCGTATCTGTTGGTGGCGGTAGAAGGTATTTCTAGCTTTCTCAATTTTGATATAAAATAAAAGTACTGAATATAAAATAAATAAATACTCAATAATATTTTCATGCCACTTCAACTTATTGCATATTTAAATGTCTGATTACAAGGGTTTATATAGATATAATATGACCCTTCAAATATCATTTACATAAGTGCATCACCGTAAACTAAAAAATGCAATGCATATACCCTAAGAAATAACATGCAAAAATTTAAAAGGCATAACTATTGGGCTTGGTGTTGTGCTATCAAGGCCTAGGGGGCTAACTTGTATTGGGCTGGATTTGAGTCCAAGGATTGAGATTAAATCAAGTCATGGGTGTACACGGGCTTGAGGATTAGTTTAATCTCGTTGGTTAGTCCATGAAAGTTTTTATTGAGTCTAGGTCTGGCCCACTTCGTGGATGTATTTAAACTCTAGTTTTAGGGTTTGAAGAATAGAGAATAGATTCTTTTCTTCCAGAAATCCTTTCTTATCGCAGGATGGCCGCACTATCTCTTCATCTTCTCTCCTCTAGCCGTTCTAGTATTCTAGGAGCACGATGAAAGGGAAAATAAATCTCAGGTTTCATGGAAAATATCTCCATGGCTTCGTCAGGCATCGTGAAAGGAGCCAGGAATTCCAGGGAGCTCATGGCTTCCGTGAGCGGTGACGGTGAAAGGAGGAGCATGGAAGCCTTTTGGTGAGAATCACGTGAAGGGAGCGTTTGCATGGAGAGATCCAGCCGCTGGGTTTGCGTGGCTTGGTGACGGAGTGGGCACAGGAGAAGAGGGCGTTCTTTCCTGGTTTCCAGCGACCTCATCCATGTGAGTTTTCTTCTTGAGATTCCAGAGGCAAGGAGAAAGGTTTCATATGAGATTTCTTCCATCGTTGACTTCAAGAACCTCTTAGCCAAGAAAACGTCCAGCCAAAGAAAAGGATTAAAATAAATGTTAAAATAAAAGAGGGCTGTAGTTTGATCGTTGGTAGAAGCCTAGAAAATTTTTTCAAGAGAGAATTTCATTGCTGTTCATCAAGGACTAAACCCCAACAATTGGTATCAAAGCCTGGATCAGCAAGGAGTAATTTGTTGAAACAATTTTAACAAAGTCTCATCAAGATACCTCTTAATTTTTTAAAATTTATTTTTGTGCTATTTTATTTTGGTTGAGATCTCGCCGTGGGTAGTAGCATAAAAATAGATTTTGAGAAGTTTAATGGAAAGGAAGTTTCTCCATGTGGAAAGTTCGGGTAGAGGACCTTTTTGTGCAACAGGTTTTAGATCTGGCTTTGGAGGAAAGGTCAAATGGAATGACAGATAAGCAGTGGATGTCGTTGGAGAAAAAGGTATATTCAATGATCAGAGACCATTCTAAATGGAAAAAGGGAGAAAAGGAAGGATCTGAATCTGTAAGTAAAGTTCCAGGATAGGAGGTGGAGGATGATCTCTTGATGGTATCAGATGGTCACAGTCATAGTACAGAGATGTGGACCTTGGATTCAGCCTGTTCTCATCATTACACTCACAACCGATCGTGGTTCAGCATTTACACAGAGGTTGATGAGGGGTGTGTGACTCTTGGAGATGATCACCCTTGAAGATGGCAGGGATTCGCACAGTGAGGGTGAGGATATTTGATGGCATGGTGCGCACTCTTACCAGCGTGAAGCATGTCCCAGAACTTAAAAAAAAATTCTAGTGTCACTGGGGTACCTGGAGTAGACAGGATACACCTTCAGCAGTCATGCCAGGAGTGGAGTTCTGAACATCTCCAATGGAGCTATGGTGATGATGAGAGAAAGAAGGCTGAAGAACAACCTATACAGGTTGGAGGGCTCTGTGGTGACAGGAAAATCTGAGGCAACAGCTATGGAACAGGAACCTCAAGATGTGTACAGGATGTGGCATTACCGTCTAGTCCATATAGAAGACAGGGGATGAAAGAACTGAGCAAAAAAGGACTACTTTTAGACCTGAGTGGTAGAGTCATGGAGGTCTATGAGCCATGTCAGATGGGAAAGCAGAGGAGAGTACAGTTCTTGATCAGCACAGCTAGGAGTGCAGAACCCTTGGAGTTAGTACACATGGATGTCTAGGGACCATTCCCGGTTTCTGCAAGGAATGGGGCCAGATACTTCTTTACCTTGATAGATGATTTCTCAGGAAAGCAGTGGATCTACTTCATGAAGGAGAAATCAGAGGTCTTCACCAAGTTCAGAATCTAGAAGGCTGAGGTGGAGAAGGAGTAGGGTAGGAGTGTGAAGTGTCTGAGCTCAGACGGTGACGGAGAATACACCAGCAGGGAGTTTCAGAGATTTTGTGAGGAGTGAGGCATCAAAAGGCACTTCTCAGTGATAGAAACTTCTCAACAGGAAGGGGTGGCTGAGAGAATGAACAGAACACTGTTGGAAAAAGCAAGGTGCTTGAGGCTACAGGCAGGGCTTCCAAAGATATTCTGGGTTGACGTAGTAGATGTAGCCAGCTACTTGGTCAATCGGTCACCGCACACCAGATTGGATGAAGGCATTTCAGAGAAGATATGGTTTGAATAGAAGACAAACCTAAACCATCTGAGGGTGTTTGGATGCACGTCATATGTGCATGTTGGTGCTGGGAAGCGGAGTAAGTTGGATGCCAGGTCTAAGAAGATGGTGTTCATGGGCTACCCGCACGGAATCAAGGGGTATCGGTTGTGGGATCCCTTAGAGAAGAAAGTTATCATCAGTAGAGATGTGACATTTGATGAGATCTCGATCCTTTAGAGCAGAGATGGTACAGATGCACAGAAGGGACTACAAGAGGTGGAACACGGTAATACTAGTCAGATGACCTCCTATACAGTCGTGCCATTTGCTAGTGGATCAAGAAGATTTGAGATTCAGGTGGAGAGGACTGACAGAAGGGTCACAAGCTAGAAAGTTCAGTAGGATGCAGCTGAGCAGAGGACTCAGGAGGATGCAGCTGGGCAGGGAACTGATACTGGGATCGCACTGCACAGGCCCAAGAGACGTGCGACCACCAGTTCGATATGGCTTCGAGGATTCGGTGTCATATGCCCTGGTGACATTGAATGGAGACCCTTACATCTATCAGGAGGCTGTAGAGAGCCAGGACAGCCATGATAGAGATAGGTAGGTCCAGGCTATGACAGGAGATGTAGGCTATGGCAGAGAAGATGTAGTTTCTCTACAGGATTAGCACGTGGTAGGTGGTCTAGTTGCCACAAAGGAAGAAACTCATTGGTTGCAAATGGGTTTATCAGCGTAAGAAAGAGCCTTCAGAGTAAAGAGGTATCAGGTACAAGGCAGGACTAATGGCCAGAAGATACTTTCAGATGGAAGGCTTCGACTACAGAGAGTTTATGGAAGAAGGTGGAGTGGAGCTGATGAAGGTACACACCAAGAAGAATCTAGCAATGCATTGACCAAGGTTCTTTTATGGGACAGCTTTCATAGGGATTGCAGCTGATGGACACGGCGGACGTGCTGAGGTCTTGAAAGCACCAAGCTGGAGATTGTTGGGCCTGGTGTGATGCTATCAAGGCCCAGTGATGGGGCACGAAAAAAATTGGTGGAATGAGGGGATGGTGATGTGTTCTAAGTGATTACCATCCTTAATGAACATTTGAGACCAAGCTATGGCTGAATTCATGCATGGGAGAAATGAAGAACATCAAACCGGAAGCAGAAATCTAAACACCCTTGTACAAGCTTCTTTCAAAGAAATAAAAAGATTAGGATCTAAAGGTATGGAAACCTTCAAACTAAGTTAAGCCACCTTTAAAACTTCAGATCTAAAGACCAAGAGGTTTTTTTTTTTCAACAATGAAGTAAAATCTTAAAGTGGAAGGGATGCACTCAACACTCGAAGAATTGAGGGTTGTTGACAAGATCTACACTCCTTACTTAAGAACTCACCTTGGAACTTGATCCTTGATGTGGAGCCATCATCCTCAACTCTAACATCCTCAAGAGAACCTGCAAGTGATCAGAAGTAAGACCGTGGAGGCAAAGGAATTGAAGGAAATAAAAAAAATCGAACAAGGAAATGAAGGATTTGAAAAATTTTACTGAGACTTGGGTAACACTTGTCCTTCTTCCTGAAACTATTATGGAACCTTGGTAGAATGGTTTAGAGTAGCAAATTGGGCCTCTCACCCTCTCCCTCAAGGAGTGACCGAGATCTAAGACTAGGTAAACATGAGTCTCAACTCAAACTAAGAGCATCTCACCCTCTTCATACTCAAAGATGAACAAGGCACTTGGCAAAAGAAATTAAATAAACTTGATTTTATTTCTCAAACTTCATATCTACAAGAGGAAAGCTGGCCTATTTATAGGCCAAAGGACTTCCAGAAATTTCAGCCCAAAAACTAAAAGATCATAACAATTTAAGGATTAGTTATGATATAGCTAACTAATTACAATCAATCCCTAACAAATTTGGCTGCACCAACTTCCATGTGGCACCTCCTTAGTTTGCCATGTGTCATCATCAGATACCTCCATGTGTCCTTCAAGATTTGACTTCTAAGTTGCCATGTGTCATCATCAGATACCTCCATGTGTCCTCCAAGATTTGACTTCCAAAGAAAAGACTTGATGTCTTGATAGCAGTATTGACTCAAGGCAGGAAGTGTCGATACTTTGAGACTTGGCAGAAGTTGAAATTTTGCAGCATGAGTTGCCACTTGAGAAATTGAAACTCTTGGCTCGAGTAAGTGGAACCTGCGGAAAGTAGATTAATTACAAAACCAAAGAGTGTCAGTCTATAACCTTTTCTTCTTGCTGATGTCCCCATCAATTCTTCCCGGGTGAAAAAAACTCGGCCCTGACGAGTATGGATCATTTTGGCTTTGGTAATATTCAAGCAGATCTGGATTGATCCTTTGCAGTTCTTCTTGAGTGATCCATGAGTCTTCAGAATCAGGTCTACCTTGCCAATGGACCAAGTAGCGTTGATAGTCTTTATTTCGGGTAGTGACAATCTTATCATCTAATATCTATTCAATTCTCTCTCGCTTTGTGGCTGGTGGACACTCTGGGATTGGTTCACTCTCAAAGGATGGATCAGGTCCTAAAAACTCACTGGGATTCATTGTTGGTTCCTTGTATTCTACCAGATCTGAAATATTAAAGGTGGAACTAATACCAAAGTCAGAAGGTAGGTCCAGTATATAAGCATTAGTCCAATTCTTTTTATTATTTTGAAAGGACCTGCACCACGGGCGTGTAGTTTCTTCATAGTTCCCTTTGGAAACTGTTTAGGTCTGAGCCTTATCATGACAAAGTCTCCTACATGAAATTCTTTTGCTCTTCTATGGGAATTAGCCATATGCTTGTAACTCTCATTGCTTATATGGATTTTCTCGCTAATTTCTTTGTGTAAATCCCTAATGTGTTGTGCATATGACTCAGCAAACTCTGATGTTCGTACATGCATGGGCAATGGAATGAGGTCTATTGTCTTTCTTGGTTTGTACCCATGAATAATCTCAAAAGGACTTTTTCCAGTGATCTGTTAACTGAACTATTATAGGCAAACTCTATACGTGGCAGTAAAAGGTCCCATTTCCAGTATGTTTTCCCACTAAACATCTCAACATATTTTCAAGACTTCTATTTGCAACTTCTGTTTGACCATCAGTTTGGGGGTGATAAGTGGTAGAAAAGTTTAACTTGGTTCCTAGCAGGTGCCATAGGGTTTTCCAAAAGTAACTGGTGAACTTAACATCCCTATCAGACACGATGGTTTTAGGTAACCCGTGTAATCTAACCACTTCATCTAGAAATAACTTGGCCACTTTTGATGCATCGAAGGTCTGGGAACAAGGCAGAAAATGTGCCATTTTAGAAAATCTATCGACTACCACAAAGATGGAATCGTGTCTCCTTAAGGTCTTTGGTAGTCCAACACAAAGTCCATACTGATGTCTTGCCAAGGTCGATCAGGGACGGGTAAAGGGGTGTATAGTCCAGTATTTTGTTTTTGCATTTTAGCAACAGCACATGTCCTACACTGGGCTACGACTTGGGCAACATTTCATTTTAAGCTGGGCCAAAAGAATTGTTCCTCCAAAGCTAGAATAGTTTTATTCCTTCCGAAATGGCCCGCTAAACCTCCGGCATGGATTTCCCAAATCAAGAATTCCCTAATTGAGGTTTGGGGAATACACAACTTATCTCCTTTAAAAAGGAACCCATCATGAAGAGTAAAGTCTTTGTATTCTCTAGAAGGCCTTAGACTGACAGATTCAAAAATCTCACTAAAGTCAGGGCAACTTTTATACTCTTCCTTCAACTTATCAAATCCTGTGACTTCAGTACTTACGGACGTCAAGAGCATAGAACGTCGACTTAAAGCATCGGCAACCTTATTGTCAGAACCAGCACGGTGTTTTAGAACAAAGGTGTAAGCTTGGATGTACTCTACCCATTTTCCATGCCTAGGGTTTAACTTCTTTTGGGAGCTAAGGAATCGGAGGGCTTCATGATCGAAAAATAGAACAAACTCCTGTGGTAACAAGTAATGTCTCCAATATTTCAAAGCCTGAACTACCGCATATAACTCCTTGTCATAGGTGGAATATCTCAACTTTGCGCCATTTAGTTTCTCGCTAAAAAAAGCTACCGGATGGTTCTCTTGACTTAAAACTCCACCAATTCCAATCCCAGAGGCATCACAAGCAACCTCAAAAACTTTAGAGAAGTCAGGCAACCTTAAGATTGGTGCTTGTGTCATTCTTCCTTTAATCTCAAGGAAGGCTTTATTGGCTTGTTTGGTCCATTCAAAATTTCCTTTCTTAAGACAATCCGTGATTGGAGCAACAATGGTGCTAAACCCTTGGATGAATCTCCTATAGAAGGTGGCAAGACCGTGGAAGCTACGGACGTCATGTATGTTCTTGGGTTCGGGCCACTCGACTATGGACTTAATTTTCTCGGGATCAGCAGAAACACCATTAGTAGTAACAATGAACCCTAGAAAGGTTACTCTGTTAGTCATGAATTCGCACTTCTTCAGATTGGCATATAGATTTTCCTTTCTAAGGGTGTAACAGACTTGTCTAAGATGATCTAAATGGTCTTCCTAGTCTTACTATAGATGAGGATGTCATCAAAATATACTACAACAAATTTTCCCATGAAAGGTCTTAAAACTTGAGTCATGATCCTCATAAATGTACTAGGGGCATTTGATAGACCAAAGGGCATAACCAACCACTCATAAAGACCATCCTTAGTTTTGAATGCAGTTTTCACTCATCTCCAGGTTTGATCCTAACCTGGTGATAACCACTCTTAAGATCAATCTTGGAAAATAAGTGGCTCCGGTCATCATGTCAAGCATATCATCAAGGCGAGGGATAGGAAATCGATACTTGACCATAATTTTGTTGATGGCACGACTATCGATGCACATTCTCCAAGTGCCATCCTTCTTCGGGGTCAGTAGGGCAGGTACTGCACAAGGACTTAAACTCTCCCTAATAAACTTTTTCTGGAGGAGATCTCCAACTTGTCTTTGTAGCTCAGCGTGCTCAGTAGGATTCATTCTATAGTGAGGTAGGTTAGGCAAGGTGGCTCCTGGGACTAGATCAATTGTATGTTGAATATCCCTAAGTGGGGGCAGGTGATTGGGTAAATCTTCTGGGAATACATCCTTAAAGTCTTCTAAGATCTTTGTGACTTCTTGAGGTGGTTCCTTAGGATCTTCATTCCGACTTTCTTTAAGTGCCAAAATCCACATAGGTGATCCTTCATTGATTTCTTTCTCTATTTCCTTGACACTGATCAAATTCAGATCTTGTTTCTTCTCTTTCAAATCACTAGACCCTTTCTTGATATTGTCCTTAGGTGGGGTCGAGTTAATGATAAGCTTTTTCCCTAGATGGTTGAAAGCACAAGAATTGGATTGACCATATAAAGTTGCATCATGATCATACAACCAAGGTCTACCCAAAATGATGCTACTTACGCCCATGGGTAGTACATCGCACCAGACTTGTTCATGATAGGATTGGATTTGAATGGGAACTTGACATCTGGATTTAATGGGAATGGATGTTGAATCTATCCAAGAAACTTTGTATGGATTGGGATGGGAACAGGGTCAAGCTTAAATTCTTAATGGCTTTAGTGGAAATAGCATTCACACAACTCCCATTGTCTATAATGATTTTATAAACCTTCTCCCCTATCTTAACAAATGTTTGGAGTATATTAGTTCTTCTCCAATCCTCCTTTTCCTTTGTTTGGGTCAAAATTCTAACAACACCCAAAGTCTCATCATAATCAATCTCTTCTTCCTCTTCATCATATTCATTGATCAGATTGGATTCAGCCTCATATACCTCTTTTTCAAACTCTTTAGTATCTTCAGGGTCCTCTTCAGCTAGTTCTCCTATGTGTAGAGAACGGGCAGGGCATTGGTTGGCATAGTGTCCCTTCCTGTTACATTTAAAACAATGGACATTCGGGTTGTTACTCTTTTGAACTACAGGGGCCTTACCCTTGTCACTCGTTTGACCGGATGGGATAGTAGGAGTGGGGTGATTTGGTCGCATTTGGTTGAACCCTGGTTTCTGAGTAGGGGTGCTAATCTTACTTAGTTCGGGTCTTCTGACTATCGGTCCCCTTTGAAACCTTTCACAATCTCTGGCTATTTGATAGGCTTGGTCTAGGTCAGTGATTTCTCTTAGAAATAATTCCTTTTGAATTTCTTCATGCAAACCGGCTCTAAACCTAGACAATGTTACAGCTTCTGATTCATCAATGTTACACCTCATCGCAAACTCATCAAACTTGGTAATATATTCAGACACAGTCTTATTGCCCTGGTATAATTTTTGCCACTGATCTAATAGTCTTTGGTGATAGGACATAGGGACACACTTTTCCCTAAGCTTGATTTTCATAGCTCTCCAAGTGGTTATGGGCATGTCTCCTCTTTGCCTAAGCATTCGCCGATATTCTCCCAGTATAACCTAGCCTGGCGGACTAACCTCAGTTTGGCAAACTTATACTTTCTCTCCTCGGTCATCTCATACCATTCAAAATATTGATCCATTTCTCCCTCCAATCAACATAAGCTTTAGGGTCTAGGCTTCCATCAAAGATAGGAGCCTCTAATCGAATGTTCCTCATGGCTCTTTCATCTTGATCTAAGTAATCCTGGTGAGGTCGCCTAGGGATACGATCAGGAGTAAAGTCAGGCCGATGGACTCGACGGGCTTCTTCCATGAAATCAGGATCAAGTCTCCTTGGATTGTATTCAGGGATGTGCACATGATATTGGGCTCTTGGACCTCTAGGAATTGACCTAGATGATTCAGGTTCGATGGGGATCCTTTGAGGCTCTTCAAGGGTCTCAACTCTATCTTTTACTTGACCTAATTCTTTGTTGATTTGCCCTAATTGCTCAGTTACAGTGTCTAATTTTTCAGTCAGGGTCCTCATAAAGAGTTCAAGATTAGGATCCATAGGTACAAACCAAGAAAGATAGAACTTTTGACCTATAAGACAAGAAGTACAAACCTAGCTTCTAGGGCTCCTAAACCTAGAAGTTCAAAATACAGGACTTGACTAGGTACTAGTTAAGGATGCAATTACCTTTGTCACTGGCCAGGTAAGAGGTGGGAATGCGGGAGGCCCCCTTGTTTTCGCAAGGACCCAATTAAAGAACCGCAAGTCCGCTTAAGGCATTTGCCATTAGACCTCTAGTCTTAGACACCAGTTTCTATAATAATTATAAACTCAAATAGTGCTTTGTCTCCTCTTGCACTTGAACCCGACTTGTTAGTGTCCTTAATTTAGGTGCATACTTGATTTTAATTAAGGCTTAGGTCAATGCATAATGAGGATGGTTGTTGTGGGCTAAGGAAAGGTTATTAACTCCTCCCCTTATGTTATATTGAATGCCCTTAAGATGGTTTATGTATATATGGATGCACACAATTTCAGCAATTAACTAGCACAATCGACTAGACTTAGTACAATTAAGTGAAATTTAATCTAATTTTAAAATTCAGCAAATACAAACTTAAATTGAGAAATTCAAATCTTGAAGTCTAGATTTCAGAAACTAATTTTTTAAAAAATTTTAAAATTTAGATTAAAATTTCATTCTTGGAGGTAAAAGTGGTTAAATAAAATTTGCAGCTTCTAACTAACCTTCAACTAACCGGTTTTTAAAATTTGAAATTTAAAGTTTTAAATTTTTAAAAATTCAAAATGAAAATTGAATTAGTTAGATCTTAGAGTGAAAATCCTAGATTTTGAAATTTGAATTCAATTTTTTTTTAAATTTGGTTGAGGAAGTTGTTATGATAGTAGTTGCTAGAAGATTCTAGCAGCTTAACAAACTCTCTACTACCTATTTCAAAATTTAAATTTTAAATTTAAAACCCCTCTAAATTCAAACTTAAGTGAAAAATAACAGAATTTGAAGTCTAAATCTCAATCTCAAATTAAAAAATTATTTTTTTTTTTTTTAAAATCAAATTTAATGGAGGGAACCAAAACAGTCTTCCAGAAAACAACCTAAGAACTCAATTTTTTTTATTCCAAAACTCTAAAATATTTTTTTTTTAATTTTAGATTTTGGAACCTAAAGTCCTAAAGTGCAGCAAATAAATTTTTATTTATTTTTTAACCCTTAAAAAATTATAAAAAAATTTATGAAAATCTTGGACTAAAACTAGAACAGAAATTCCAGCAACTTACAAGCTTCACTTAGAGACCAAAGCTCTGATACCAAAGCTGAGGGGATGGTGATGTGTTCTAAGTGATTACCACCCTTAATGAACATTTAAGCCCAAGCTATGGCTAATTCATGCATGGAAGAAATGAAGAACATCAAACCGGAAGCAGAAATCTAAACACCCTTGTGCAAGCTTCTTTCAAAGAAATAAAAAGATTAGGATCTAAAGGTATGAAAACCTTCAAACTAAGTTAAGCCACCTTTAAAACTTCAGATCTAAAGGACCAAGAGGTTTTTTTTTTTTTTCAACAATGAAGTAAATCTTAAAGTGGAAGGGATGCACTCAACACTCAAAGAATTGAGGGTTGGTTGATAAGATCTACACTCCTTACTTAAGAACTCACCTTGGCACTTGATCCTTGACGTCGAGCCATCATCCTCAACTCTAACATCCTCAAGACAACCTGCAAGTGATCAGAAGTAAGACCATGGAGGCAAAGGAATTAAAGGAAATAAAAAAAATCGAACAAGGAAAGGAAGGATTTGAAAAATTTTGCTGAGACTTGGGTAGCACTTGTCCTTCTTCCTGAAACTATTATGGAACCTTGGTAGAATGGTTTAGAGTAGCAAATTGGGCCTCTCACCCTCTCCTCAAGGAGTGACCTAGATCTAAGACTAGGAAACACGAGTCTCAACTCAAACTAAGAGCATCTCACCCTCTTCGTACTCAAAGATGAACAAGGCACTTGGCAAAAGAAATCAAATAAACTTGATTTTATTTCTCAAACTTCATATCTACAAAGGGAAAGCTTGGCCTATTTATAGGCCAAAGGACTTCCAGAAATTTCAGCCCAAAAACTAAAAGATCATAACAATCTAAGGATTAGTTATGATATAGCTAACTAATTACAATCAATCCCTAACAAATTTGGTTGCACCAGCTTCCATATGGCACCTCCTTAGTTTACCATGTGTCATCATCAGATACCTCCATGTGTCCTCCAAGATTTGACTTCTAAGTTGCCATGTGTCATCATCAGATACCTCCATGTGTCCTCCAAGATTTGACTTCCAAAGAAAAGACTTGATGTCTTGATAGCAGTGTTGACTCAAGGCAGAAAGTGTCGATACTTTGAGACTTGGCAGAAGTTGAAATTTTGCAGCATGAGTTGCCACTTGAGAAATTGAAACTCTTAGCTCGAGTAAGTGGAACCTGCGGAAAGTAGATTAACTACAAAACCAAAGAGTGTCAATCTACAACCTTTTTCTTGCTGATGTCCCCATCACCTAGGGGGGCTAACTTGTATTAGGCTAGATTTGAGTCAAAGGTTGAGATTAAATCAAGTCACGGGTGTATACGGGCTTGGGGATTAGTTTAATCTCATTGGGTTAGTCAATGGGAGTTTTTGTTGAGTCTGGGCCTGGCCCACTTCATGGATGTATTTAAACTCTAGTTTCTAGGGTTTGAAGAACAAAGAACAGATTCTTTTCTTCTAGAAATCTTTTCTCATCGCAGGGTGACAGCCCTATCTCTTCATCTTCTCTCCTCCCACCGTTCTAGTATTCTAGGAGCACGGTGGAAGGGGGGATAAATCTCAAGTTTCCGTGGAAGACATTTCCGTGGCTTCGTCAGGCATCGGTGTGTTGGAAAAATGAAAAAGACTAAAATATTGAGAGACAAACCAGTGAATAAACTGCAAGTAATCTTTCTCATTTTCTAAAGAGAGTCCAGTACAAGGCTTTAAATAATGCTGAGAGAGCAACAGAAAATGCTAAAAAATAGGAAATAAACCCATGACCTGATTTATAACTGACCACTAAACAATAACTAACCACTAACAATAACTGACCACCAACACACTAACTGACCACTAATTAAAACATGATCCAAAAAATCAGTTATTTGAATCATTCTTTCAACACTCCCCCTTGATTCAAAATCACATACTCCCATTTGTGAACTGAAAAACTGATGCTTTGCTTGGGGAAGAGATTTTGTAAAAATATCAGCTGCTTGCTCATTAGTGCCACAAAATTTCAGCACTATTCTCCCATCAGCTACTAGCTTACGAATGAAATGATGATGCACATCGATATGCTTAGTTCTGCCATGAAAAGCGGGATTTTTTGCCATTGCAATTGTGGACTGATTATCACAGAATATCTCAGTGGCTTCCTTTTGCTCAAGACTAAAATCAGAAAGAAGTTTTCTAAGCCATAAAGCTTGTCGTCCTGCTGAAGTTACTGCTGCATACTCTGCTTCGGATGATGATAAAGCTATTGTTTCTTGCTTCTTTGAACTCCATGTCACGGTCCAGAACCAAAGCTAAAAACATTGCCTGACGTGCTCTTTCGATCATCTAAACATCCTGCCCAGTCACTGTCAGTGAAACCGAATAATCTGAAATTTGGTACTTTGCAATAGCAAATACCAAAATTCACAGTCCCTGCAATATAACGAAGAATCCTTTTTGCTGCTCCAAAGTGTTGTTTTGTAGGACTATGCATAAATCTGGACACAACATTAACAGAGAAAGCAATATCAGGTCTAGTGTGTGTCAAATAATTTAAACCACCAACTAAACTTCTAAATAGTGTTGGATTAGCTTTCTCAGTTCCATCTTCACGCTGCAGCTTCTCATTGATATTCATTGGTGTGGCTGCTACTTCACAATTTTCCATGTTAAACTTCTTCAAAAGGTCTTCACCATATTTCTTTTGACACACAAAAATTCCTTCATCGTCTTGTATGACCTCAAGTCCCAAAAAATATTGCAACAAGCCCAAATCTGTCATCTCAAAAGTTCTCAACATACAGGACTTAAAATCATCAATTAAGGACTTTGAGGAACCCATATAAATCATGTCATCTACATAAAGGCAAACCACCAAAAAATCTACATTACCTTGTTTTTTTACATAAAGAGTGGGCTCATTTTCACTTCTAGTAAATCCACTATGTTGGAAGAATGAATCAATCTTGCTGTACCAAGCCCGCGGAGCTTGCTTTAGTCCGTAAAGAGCTTTTCTTAACCTGCAAACCTTGTTTTCATTGCCTCTAATAACAAAGCCCTGAGGTTGTGAAACATAAACCTCCGCTTCTAAATCACCATTCAAAAAAGCGGACTTCACATCAAATTGATACACAGGAAATTGCAACTGAGCAGCCAATGCCAAAACAATTCTCACAGTTTCAAATCGAGCAACAGGAGAAAAAGTCTCTTCAAAATCTATACCTTGTTGTTGTGTATACCCCTTTGCCACAAGCCGAGCTTTGTGCTTTTGAATGCTTCCGTCAGCATTGTACTTTGTTCGGAACACCCACTTGAGCCCTACGATATTCTTGCCTTCTGGAACATCAACCAACTCCCATGTTGAATTTCTTTCAATGGCCTTCATCTCCTCTTTCATAGCACTTCGCCACTCTGGTTGTTCTGCAGCTTCTTCAAAAGAAGTTGGGTCAGCGACTAATAGAGCAAAGTTGCATGATTCATAAATTTCTCTAATAGATCTGAATTTTCTCGGTGGTGTTTCACTACTGCTGCTGGAGGACCTTGATGTTGGTGAATCATCACTTGCAGGTCTTGTAGTACTGCTATCATTAGGTGAGGAAGGAACTGAACTTGTAGGTGATAGAGGAGTTGAACTTGCAGGTTGTTCAATTTCAAAATCTGCTAGAACATTATTTTTCATGCCTTCCTTGCTAAAATTCCACTTCAAATCTGCTTCTTCATTAAACACAACATCCCTGCTAATTATCACTTTGCCATTTGTAGGATTATATAAACGATATGCTTTGGATTGAGTACTATACCCAATGAAAATACATTTCTCAGATTTTTTATCAAGTTTAGAACGAGAGTTGACCAAAGCATATGCTATACAACCGAAGACTTTTAAGTGGCTTACCCGAGGCTTCTTACCCATCCAAGCTTCATACGGTGTTCGATTCAAAACTGCCTTTGTTGGTGAGATGTTCAAGAGATATACTGCTGTTGCAACTGCTTCTCCCCAAAACTGGTCTGGAAGCCCTTTTTGTTTTAATAAGCTTCTAGCCATTTCCACCACTGTTCGATTTTTTCGCTCAGCGACGCCATTCTGTTCTGGTGTGTATGGTGCTGTAAGTTCCCTGCGAATGCCATTCTCATCACAATAAACAATGAAATTATTAGATAAGAATTCACCGCCTCGATCAGTTCGAAGTGCCTTTATGCTCTTTCCACTTTGCTTTTCCATTAGTGCCTTAAATTTCTTGAAATTCTCAAAGGTTTCAAACTTGAATTTCAAGAAATAGACCCAACTCATACGGGTATAGTCATCCGTAAATAGCAGAAAATAGTGACTTCCACCAAGTGACTCAGTTTTCATAGGCCCACACAAATCAGCATGCACAAGTTCAAGACACTCAGAAGCCCTCCATGATTTTCCAATAGGAAATGACCTCCTATTCTGCTTCCCATAAACACATCCCTCACAAAAATCAAATTCACCAATTTTTGGCAAGCCAATAACCATTTCTTTGTTACTCAGAAGTTTCAGACCATTCACATTCAAATGCCCATAACGTAAATGCCACAGATTTGCCTTATTATTCCCTCTAACAACTAAGGCTTTACTCAAAACATTTGAGACATCAAGAGGAAACATCCTATTTTGTGTCATATGAACAGTTGATATGGTTTGACTAGATTTTTTATCTTGTATAACACATGAATCGTCATTAAACATAACAGAGTATCCACTAGTCATCAACTGTCCAACACTTAGTAGGTTATGAGCTAAACTGGGCACAAATTGCACATCATAAAGAAGTTTAACATCACCTTGCACAGTTTTGATGGAGATTGTACCTTTCCCTTCAACTTTCATTTGCTTGTTATCCCCTAGTCGAACTTCACTTTTCTGTGACTCATCAAGCTCTTTGAACAATGACTTGGTTCCGGACATGTGATTGGAGCATCCACTGTCCAAAAACCATACATCTTTGCTGTTGACATCCTCTTGAATCGGCAAATGAGCCATGAACAGCTTGCTCTCCTCTTCAACTTTCTCTGTAAAATTTGCTTGCTTTTGTTCTTCTCTCTGTTTGATCCAGCAATCAGCTTCTTTGTGCCCCCATTTGTTGCAATGCCTACACTGGATTGAACACTTATACTGACGTGATTCACCAAATTGGCCTCTTCCTCTTCCGTTGCCACGACCTCGTCCATGAAATCCACCTTTGCCTCTGCCACGGCCTCCCGAGTTTTCTATCTTTCCCTTGGAAAACTCTCCCTTCACCTGAAAAGCCTTTTCCTCTGACTTTTCATGAGACCTGCCAAGTCTTGCTTCATGGGCTAACAGAGAACTCATCATTTCATCAAAAGTATAAGTAGACAAGTCTTTAGTCTCTTCAATTGCAACAACAAGATGATCAAATTTTGAGGTTAAACTTCTTAACACCTTACTCACAACAGTTTCATCACTTACAGTTTCACCATAGGACTTCATTTGATTAACAATTCCAGACACCCTAGACAAGAATTCTTGTATAGATTCTCTGTCTTTCATAACTAGAGTCTCAAAATCACGACGAAGAGTTTGTAATTTTACAACAATTACCTTTTTGTCGCCCAAATATTCTTGCTTCAAAATCCCCCATGCCTTTTTTGAGGTGGCAGCTGCTGAGATTCGGGGAAATATATCATCCTCCAGCGCTGATTGAATGAACAGTAAGGCCTTTGCATCCTTTTTTCGATTTTCTCGCAACTGCTGGTTGGGTTCGGCCGGTGCCGGATTCGGCTCTTCATACCCATTCTCCACCAAGTCCCATAGTTCTTGAGACTTGAACAACGTCTTCATTTTGAGACTCCAAATGATATTTTTCACCTTTGAAAATTGGAATTAGGGGCTGTGCTGCTGAGTTTGATCCATTACTTGCCATGGCTTCTCTCTTACTTTACTTTTTCCCTGCGTGAGGAAAAAGGACCGAAACCTGGTCTTGGATTGCTCTGATACCAAGAATGTTGGAAAAATGAAAAAGACTAAAATATTGAGAGACAAACCAGTGAATAAACTGCAAGTAATCTTTCTCATTTTCTAAAGAGAGTCCAGTACAAGGCTTTAAATAATGCTGAGAGAGCAACAGAAAATGCTAAAAAATAGGAACATAAACCCATGACCTGATTTATAACTGACCACTAAATAATAACTAACCACTAACAATAACTGACCACCAACACACTAACTGACCACTAATTAAAAACATGATCCAAAAAATCAGTTATTTTGAATCATTCTTTCAACACGGTGAAAGGAGCCAAGAATTCCAGGGAGCTCACGGCTTCCATGAGCAGTGACGGTGAAAGGAGGAGCACGGAAACCTTTCCATGAGAATCCACGGTGAGAATCACGTGAAGGGAGCATTTGCGTGGAGAGATCCAGCTGCTGGGATTGCGTAGCTTGGTGACGGAGCAGGCACGAGAGAAGAGGGCATTCTTTCCTGGATTCCAGCGACCTCATCCACGTGAGTTTTCTTCTTGGGATTCCAGGTGCAAGGAGAAAGGTTCCACGTGAGATTTCTCCCATCGTTGACTTCAAGAACCTCTTAGCCAAGAAAACGTCTAGCCAAAGAAAAGGATTAAAATGATGAATCTGGACATTATCCGCTTCCTGTAAGATGGACCATATATCACTAAGAATCGGATTAGTGGGGGCTTCGGGAACATTCTCCTTCCATAGCTACCTAATAACCATCATCGAATCACCCTCGATCACTAGCCTGTGAGCATGAAGAGTCTGAGAAGCAAAAGTAATACCTGCCCAAGCAGCATAAAGCTCTATCATAGGGACAGAGGAATCAAGGGAACCAAATCCTCCAGCTGCCAACATATGACCCTGAGACCGACGTATGATGAAGGCCGAACCAGCCAATCTACCGCGGATACTCCCATCAAAGTTGATTTTAAAAAACCCTGAAGGGGGGTTCCCAGGAAATGAAAACCGTACGCCGGTTCACTGCCAAAGCAGCAGGGGAACCCCAGAGGCCAGAGGAGTCAGAATCAACCGCTTGTAAAGCACAGGCATAGTCCGCTGACATAGATCTAATCTTTCGCACAATCTTCTGAGGAGAAATAAAGTCCTCCGAGAATATAAGCTGGTTCCTCGATAACCAAATCTGATATGCCGTGACTGCCCAAAGACCACATTTTTGCTGTGAGGCCATACGAAGATCCTGAAAGAAGAAGGAACGAGGGGAGCCAAAAGCATCCACTCTGATAATATAACCCATCAGATGCCAAATCCATCTAGCTTTAGAACAGATGAAGATAGCATGCTCAGTAGACTCGTTCTCCAAACCGCACAGAGTGCATATAGGCTGGATAGGAACACCCTTACGAGAGAGCATTGCACTCATCGGAAGGCAGTTCCAAAGAAGCTTTCAGATAAACAACTGAACCCTGGAATAGCGGGGAGCGACCAGATCCAAGCAGCATCCGTCATGCGCTGGGGCTGAGGTCTATAAAGCTTCATAAGATCCCTGAGAGGGGCCTTAGAAAGAGAGGATCTCTTCCATAACCTGACATCAGCCGAGGGCCTAGTAATAAGAGGAATCAAAAGGACCCTCTGAGAGAGTTCCTCGCCAAAGAATCGGCTCACCATGGGAGTATACCAGGAGGAGGAATCTGAAGAAATCAGATCCTTAACCCTCAAATCAGTGGGGACATTAATGCTAATAAAAGAGGGCCACCGAGATAGAGGGAGCTCAGAAATCCAAGAATCCTGAATAACATCAATGGATTGACCATCACCAATCATCCAAGAGATATTCTTCAGAATAGAGTCACCATACTGACACACCTCCTTCCAAAAGAAGGAGCACCCCCGGGGAGGCAATATGTGGTCCCCAGACTTTCAATCACCATATCTCGCATGCGTCATGGAGCTCCAGAGACAAAACGGCTCCAAGAGGAACCGAGATGCATGTCTGGCCACCAGCCCTTGACTCCTGGCCAACAGGGATTGGATTCCAAGACCGCCTTCTTGGATAGGCATACATATCGTGTCCCACGAAAGAAGATGGGTGACGTGCCCATCTGGCATAGATGCCCATAGAAAATCTCTGAAACATCTCTCAATCCTCCTTAGACAAGTAGTCGGGATGGCCGCATTCAAAAGCAGATAAAGCGGAAGGGATTAAAGAACCGACCGAATAATGGTGACCCTAGCCATCATGGATAAACCAGTGACCTGCCAACCCTCAATACATTGACAAACACGCCTCTCGAGATCAACATAGTCTGAACAACGAGGGTGTCTACCAGTCATGGAGATCCCCAAATACATAAAGCGGTCAGTCTGAGTAGATATACCCATCAAATTGAGTATAGCTTCTCTGGTGGATTTGGTAGTCTTCGGGCTGAAACAGATAGAAGACTTAAGACAATTGACCTTCTGCCCTGAAGCCTGACAATAATGCTAATAATAGATTCGAAGGAGGCCGCATTGTCTATAGAAGCCTGACCCAGAAGAATACAATCATCGGCAAATAGTAGATGAGAGACAGAAGGGCCCCCAGCCCCCACCATAAAAGGGACTATCCTCCCATGAAGCTGAGCCTGATGGAAAGCTCGAGAAAGATCATCAGCTACCAAAATGAACAGAAGGGAGGATAAAGGGCACCCCTGACGTAGGCCCATAGAAGAATGAAAGAACTTGGTCTGGCTCCCATTAATGATCAAAGAGAAAGAAGGCCTCTGGATACAAGTCATAATCCACTCAATAAACAGCTCGTCGAATCCGAACTCCTGAAGAGAACAGTGCAGGAAGGCCCAACTCAATCTATCGTAAGCTCTCTCCATATCAAGCTTAACAGCCATAAGACTCTGTCTGGCTGGGGCTCTATGGAGATCATGCATAAATTCCTGAGTGATGAGGACGTTGTTCGAGATAGATCGGCCTCTAATGAATGCCCCCTGTTCCTTAGAAATAATCACTCGGAGGCGACTAGCTAAAAGCCAGGCACATACCTTGTACAAAGTGATGCAAAGACTGATCGACCTAAAGTGCTGAGGAAGAGAAGCATCTGATCGCTTGGGCATAAGAGTAATAAGAGTCCGATTCCATTCAACCGGAATGCTCTTCAGATGGAAAACTATCTTGATAGCTTGAACTACCTCCAGCCCAACAATATCCCAATAATGACGAAAAAGAAGGGCGGGAATCCATCGGGCCCCGGGGTCTTATCCGGACCAAGCTCCCAAAGGGCCAGATAACCTCCTCCCCATAGATCGGCCTGGTAAGCATATCATTATCTAAGGAGAAACCTTCCTGGAATCAGAAACCGGAATGATCGGACCCCCATTGCCAGTGGTCTCAGACCATCTAGACTGAAAGAAGTGAAGGAACTGAATCCGAATAGACTGGGTGTCCTCCTGATAATTCCCCTCAGGATCAACAACCCTCCGAATCCTATTAGCAGCCCTACTTTTCAGGGTAGCCTGATGGAAGAATCTGATATTTCGGTCCCCTTCACGGATCCACTGAACCCTGGACCTCTGTCTCTAATATAACTCCTGTTGTCGAAGAAGGGAGTGGTGGAGAGCAAGATTCTCCCGCAGCAATGAGAGATCAGAATCCAAAAGAAAGCCATCCCGATCCTCCTTCACCTAAATGGCACTTATACAGCTTCAGCCTGCTCCACCTGCCTAACCAGATCCCCAACCTCCAGTCTATTCCATCTGGAAAGTCTACGTCTGGCCAGCATAAGATGGCAAGATAATCGATAAACTGCATTACCCCTGATAGGAAGGTGCTAGATCTGAGCAATTATAGACCGGGCAGCTGAATGGAACGTCCAGAACTGCTCAAATCTAAACTGCTTCTTCTGATACTAATCAGCCTCCATGGATATCAAAATAGGACAGTGATCAGAGGTGATCTTCGGGAGATGAGAAACAGAGACAACAAGATACTTTTGAAGCCATTGAGCAGTGGCCAAAGCTCTGTCCAATCTCTTCCAGACACGTGCTGACCCCTGCCGATTATTACACCAAGTGAATTGGGGTCCCGAATATCCCAAATCCATCAGTCCAGAAGACCCAATGAATGACCTAAATTCAGATATGTCAGTAGAGTTAGTGACTCTTCTGCCCCCCCTCTTCTCACTTACATTAATGATACAGTTAAAATCCCCAGCAATAATAGAAGGAATCCCTTGAGCAAGAAGGGAAGTAAGCTCGGTCCAAAGGACCCGTCTATCGCGGTAATCCGTACTGGCGTATACCGCCGATAGGAGCCAGGGGTCAGAAGACCCTTCAGAGACAACAAGGCCGATCTGCTGGTTGCACTGATGAAACGCATCAATCATGACATCAGAATGACGCCAAATGGCCAGAATACCTCCAGACAAACCCTCAGCATCCACTGCATATGAAGACCAAGACCGAGCGATCTGTCTTCGAAACCGCGCCAGACTATCACTTGACAATCTGGTTTCTAATAGAACACATATATCAAAATTATATAGCTTCAGAAATCTACCAAAAGAGGAACAAAATGAGGGCTTATTAGTACCTCTAACATTCCAAATTAAGATCTTCATTAATTAACTGGAGGAAGATGGACCCCCCCTGGTCCTCTACCATAAAGCTGTCAAATTGGCACCCTGCAGACCGAGGCCCTCCCTCAAGATTCTGATTGGGACTAGCCAGCAAAGCATCAGGATCAACATCAATGTTCCCTGACCCCTGACCAAAGGAATCAATAGAGGATGCCTCACAATCCTGGGCCAAAGGCCTAATCGAGTTGACCATCGCCACCTCCTGGCCGGTGACTCCTGGGCACCCGAAGGTCTAGGTCATACTAACTGAGGAGGAACCAAAATCCACACTACCTTTGAGCTTACTGCCCCTAACTTTCCCCTTCCTCTTCTCCGGTTTGGAGATAGCCCGAGGAGGCATGCTATCAACTGGTCTAGCCCGCTTGAGGGGCCCTGGAAACATATCCCTACTCTCCAATTGACCCCCATCACTAGGAGCCAAACCCAGAGAAGCAAATGGGTTGATAGACACCAATGATTGAGTCAGCTGAGATTCAGAGAGCCCAGCATTGCCCAATTTCAGCTTCTCCCTTACTGTTCCTTTAAAAACGGCATACGCCTGATAAACCGGCATGGCCACAGTTGCTGAGAGTTCCTTCTCCCCACCCACATTAGCCATCCTCTGCTTCCCTTTCACTGAACCCTTCACAGCAACCATGGGAGCAGAGACTATCTTCTCTCCTCCAAGCGCCTGAAGGACGTGATCAGCCTTCGGAGACCCAGGGGAACGGCGCCGGCTCACCTTCAATGGCGTCTTCCATCCCGCTGCCAGGCTTGGATCCACAGGAGCCGACTGAGGAACGGAGCAGGGAGCAAAGATGATTGCAGGAGCCATAAACACAGGAGCCACTGCACTCCTCCGCTGACGAACCACCACCATCCACGGCCCATAAACAAAACTACTAGTAGGATCCATCTCCTCAGCCATGACCGGCGGCGAACACTTCCCATCCAAATGCAGTGACCCGCAGTCTGAGCAGATCCCATCCATAGATTCATATACAAATTGCTGCCAAAAGGGTCCCTGTGTCCCCTGAACCCGGGTCCCAGGCCTAAGAGGATGACGAAGCTCAGCACGGATCGCCATCCTCGTGAAGCCTCCCCTATTCTTTGCCATCGTTGCAGCGTCAACACAGCAAAGGGAACCCGCAGGCTCCGAGATCACTCTAAGAATATCCTCCCTCCAGAACTCCATAGGAAGATTGGGCATCCTCATCCATAGCAGCACCGAAGAGACTAAATCCTCGGCCGGAAAAAATTCTGAACGCCAAGCTTCAGTCCCTATAATCTGACCATTAATCACCCATGGTCGATTGAGAACCAGTTCGCAAGACGCTGAATCTTCGAAGTGGAAGATGTGGCAACGAGAGGCGAGACTAACAGAGAGGATGACGTCGGGAATACCAGCACGCCTGAACTCCCTGATATAGGCATCGGCCGACACCCATTTGAGGAAGGAATGAGCAATTACTGCCCTCTGCTGCCATCCCACCATCTCCTCCTCCAGCAATGACATCGGAACCCTAACAACCTCCGGATATCTGGACTCCAACCTCGCCACCTCCGTCGGAGAAGGAAACGACGAAACCCATTTGTACCCAACCTCAGCAACCTTCCTCCGAGGAACCCCATCCTCTATATTCCCATCAGAAGCCATAGGAAGAGAAGGGAAGACGGGACGAAGGACTGAAGAGGAGAAGACACCTAGCCGATGACCCTTGCCGAAGATCAGGGAAGAAACTGGCCGGATCACGAATCTTAAAGCACTCCACTCAGAAGAACCTGAGAACAGCTCTCACGAATTTAAAAGCACCCCACTCAGCATTACTCCTTCAAAAAGTAAAGGCTTCAGTTGCTCAGCATTCCGTTTTTTGGTTATAGAGGATGGGAGACCCATGTCCTTCTGTTTTGTTGTAAATCTTGTATTCTGATGTATCTGGGCTGATTCGCACTAGAATTGTGTGATCGCCCGTTTGTATCCAAAAAAAAAAAGAAGAAAAGGATTAAAATAAATGTTAAAATAAAAGAGGGCTGCAGTTTAATCGTTGGTAGAAGCTTAAAAAATTTCTATGAGAGAATTTTATTACTGTTCATGAGGACTAAACCCCAATAATAACTCTCTGGAAACTCTAACAAACACCAAGAATATGAACCTAGAATATGTCCAAATACATATAACAATGCATAGCATAAGTTTATATATGAACTTGGGGATTTTTTAGAACATTCCCTTTATAAAGTATGAAGATATGATATCTTTTACTATGGGTCAAAAAGCCAATCCAAGAATAACTCTTTGACTACTTTACAACGCTTAAAAAATGCCTCTATATACTTATTAAAATTTAATGTGGTTCTTAGGATACTTCATACTAAAATTAAGTTTAATCAATTCAACAGCTTCCACTATCATTGCGGCCACCATCCTCTTCCTTTCATGGAATCCTGAGCTCTTGCCTTTAGGAGGCAGCTAATCACCTTGAGATCCCTGGTCAACTCAGGCTCTGGTCTTATGGATCGCATGAAGAGACCTCCTGCTGAATGGCTGCAGTTAGATAGGAGAGGACATCCACATCACAGCATATAGTTTAATTACAATACAAGCCACCTCTCGAATTCCAATCTCCAGAAAGGTAGGTATGCAAGGTGTGTGTGGCATGCAATTTAATTATGTTGTAGTTATTTTTTACCATGAAAATAAGCATGGAAGAAGGAAGTAAAGTTCTTTTTTTTTTTTTAATTCACTGGTGCTCTTGGATTGAGTTCTCATATGTAATTCATAATTTTCTATTTACCAATGATACCAATTTGATAAAGATGCAATTAATAAAGAAAAAAAAGATGCTTGAATATTTGTTTTCTAGCTTTAATTGGTTTTAGCCATTCCGTTATTTAGTATAAATTAAAAACATTCACTTTTTCTCTTTGTTGCAAACTGAATCTATTTATTATGGAAGCAAGGTTCATGATAAATATTATCAACTTTTAAGTTTATATAACGTATAAAAATTATTTGTTAACTCTCGTACTTGGATAGTCAAACTACCTAATTCAATCAGGTGAAATCATCCAGTCTAATACTAGACAAGACTCATTGTTGACTTATTTTCTAAGAAAAGACCTACAGCCTTTTGAGACATGGAGAATGATATTGGAAACAAGCTTTGTCTGCAACTCTACAAGTCTAAATTAGTTAAGAGTATCAGACATTCTCTCTAATTAATTTAGAGCAAATGATCTTGAACAGAACCTTTTGGGAGAGCAATAAAGACAATTTTTTTAGCAATAATCAAAATTTAAATTCTGATTCATGCCTGAAGGTAAGTCCTTAAAAGTGAGATGCCAACCAACTATATTGAGAGTTGTTTGCAGCAATTTAGGCAATTGAGGTGAGAAAATTTTTGAAAATCTAGAAAGAATAAATAAATATAATCGCACTTACACCTCCATTTTGATAAAAGTTCGCAGAGAAGTTCATATTAAAATAATTACATAAAAAGGGGGAATATCTTTTTCAGATTAAACTCAATTAATGTACATAACACAACTGTTATGCTTTTTTTAATATTTTTATGAAAAATTAAACTTCAATCTCATCTGTTCAAGATAATCATTCCAATGCTTTAATGCTTTTAGATTTTTTACGGTTCACGATATTAGTCATGTATTACCAGAAACATAGTAACAAAGCTCAACATATATAACTATGTTACATAATAATGCAAACTTTAAAACAGGCATGCCTGCGTTGTTGTTAATTTCTTATTGTTTTGTAAAAAATTAATATTTTTCACTTTTTCTCAATGATATTGTCTCTATATACAAAACTCTTTTTCAATATAAATATATAGAGTCCTTTTGTAACATGAAAACCTTTCAAAAGCATCAATAAATTTTATTGAGGGCGATTCTTTTACTGCCATTCGATGGTTCCAATAGGACTCATGCGATCATCTATCAATCAACCCCTTGATCTGCGAAATTCGATCTACTATTCTGATTACTTACAGTGTCCAGATTCGGCATGTTTACAGAAAGTCAACTCAACGACTGATTGAATTGCTGCCTGGATGGCCTATCATTTCCGTTTCTGGAGTTAAAAGTAGGAAAACCCTTGCCCAATTATACTCAAATAAATTTTATTTTTTAATATATCAGGTTTGACTCACGCTAAAATGGTGTGATCATCCATCTATATAAAAAAAAGTACCGATAAATTTGTCATCTACGTTCCCACTCGTATTCCAGCGCCCGTGTTTTCCAAGCCACGTGCCATACTCTCTAGTTTAAATAATGGAAGCATAAATAAGAACAATCTTAATTATAATAATCACGATGGCAGGTGTCTAATGGTCAAATAATTTTTTAAAAAAAACAAGAAATAAAGTGATTGCAAAATTTCTACTCAAGGGGAAGTCCAAATCAGTTCTTTTGGGCTAAAAGAAGGGCGTCCTTGATAAAAACATGGGCTGAAGAGCTTCAATCATGTCAACAATTGCATCAAAATTCCAGCGGTTCAATTCAAAATTATATAAAATTAATTAAATAAAATCTTGTAAAATTTATAATCAAGCCAAACTAAATTTTGTAAAAAATAAAACTGAATTGATTGGACCAAAAAAAATAAATTCGATCGATAGATTTTTTAACTATAGGCCACTATTTGGAGCTTTAAGTCTAAAAATCTAAAAAATTAAAAAATTGATGCATTATGGATCTTTTGTTTAGGATTTAAGAAAAAAAATCAAATAAGAAAGGAGCTTATTGTTTAGACCGCAAGCCTAAAACTTGAGCTAATTTAGTTATTTTAACTTGGATTACCATCAGAGTAATTTGAAAGGTATATAAAGAAGTTGGTTTGGTAAGAATTTTTTAATTTTAATCCTAAAAAGGTTGAATCGATTGGAATAGCTGAATTTTTTCTTTAAGAACTCCAAATCAATCGGATTGCTGAAAAAATCGAACCGAACTGGCTGATTTACATCATTTTGGTTTGATTTTTTGATTAAATCAAAATCAAAATTCTGTACAGTTTTCTTACTTTTTATGATTGTTAATATGTAGTTTTACCTTATACTATGATATACAAAAAGTCTTTGTGCATCGAAGGTCGGTGCACAAAGCGCATATCGGGCATGCAGATTGGCTATGCACCTATGCTACCACCCATGCTGCGGCCAAATAGACCGTGGTACGCATCGCATGCATAGTAACATGGACGGACGATCAATCTATGTGCTCAGTGCGTGCTTTGTGCATCAGCCTCCAGTGCACAAAGACTTTTCCTATGATGTACATCTGAATAAGTTATGCCATAAGTACATAATAAACCTCTGTTGTGGTTGTATGTTCATCGTAGGAGGCAAGAAGGGTATTCTAAAGGCCAAACGAGAAAGAATCTATAGGCTATGCTTTCGTCCTAACTATTCTTTAAGATTGGTGCTCTGACTGCCGTTCTCTTGATCTTCGACGATCTTCATTGCTCTCGATGCCTGAGCTCACTGGAAGATGGAGAAAATAGTCCTCCTCTCTCCTAATGCTGCGGATGAAGCTAAGGGGGATCGAATGTCTTGGAGACGGGTAGCTGATAACCGTTTTGTTTGGGTGACTCCCTCTCCTTCTCCGGTAGAGGTGACGGAGCTGAAGCTAAGCTTTCCGGAGGTAATCCAAGTGCCATATGAGGCTTTGGAAGCGGAAGCGAGTGGATGGGAGAAGAAAGCCATCCTCGCGAGAAGCATTTACTGCTGGGTTCCATCGGATGCTATCATTCGTGAACTTAGGTGAGCAAGGGTATCCGGTGAAATCGAAGTTGTTAGCCTTGCTCATAAGTGCTACATCTTCCGATTCTCAAACCAAATTGCCAATGATATGGTGCTAGGGAGGCCCTGGGTTGTCAATGGGCAACCAATTGCCACCAAGGCTTAGAGAATAGAGTTCATCCCTGCTTCGAACTCTGTGTCATCGGCTTGGAGAACATAGTTCAACCAAGGAGAAGAACAGGAGTGGCTTTGCCCGAGCATGCGTACGCGTTGATCTGCAATGGCCTCTTTGTCCAGGTGCCAAAGTAAGGGGAACTCAAGCTCCATTCTAGCAACAGTTTGCCTATGAACACTTGAAAGGCATCTGTCCTTGATGCGATTCTCTGCATCTGAACAACTCTTGCTCGCCATTGCCGGAGACTAAGGCCTCTACGGCTGGTTCCAAGTTTCGGCCATGGATGGTTGCAGTGCAGTAGAGGAGGACTCCCCAAGGCCAAGCTTCAGAACCAAGGAGTAAGGTTCAAGTTGAGTCTAACTCTGCAGGGTCTGTCCCATGTACTGGTCTGGCCGAAGGGTGGAAAATGCTAGCGAAGGTTGCTCGCCAACGTCTTCAAAAGCCCAGCCAGCCTATGGCTGCTCCTGCTACTGTTTCAGGCCCAGGGACTAAGGGAGTGAAGATGGCTTCTCGGGTGACTGAAGCTATGCTAGTGGTAGATGGCCGTGCAGGGGTTTCTGATACTCCAATTGATGTGGGAGCTAAAGCCTGAGCAGAGATTGGTGCTATGCCAGTGGTAAATGGTCGTGCTGAGGTTTCTGAAACTCCAATTGATGTGGGGGTTGAAGCCCAAGCAATGATCAGAGATGCACAGCCTGCTTTGAAGTCTAACTTGATTTCAGAGAATCCATTTCCTCTTCCAGGTATAGACAAATGGGCCGGCAGGCCCATGGTCAGTAGGGATGGATGCCCTGGTCCATCAAAGAGGGCTAGGGTTACGGAGACTCAAACCCAACGTGCAGTCTCCAAATATGAAAAAAAGGAAAAACAATCCCACCTGTCTTAAACATTGTACAACATAAGTTTACATTTTCAGCATTTTTGGAATCAACTTGGGGCACTGATGGCCTGGTAGGTACGGGTGCCAAGTCTACCCATAGTCAGGGTATGACCTCGGAAGGGGAGAAGGTCTTGCCTGCCCAGGACGGACAATGCCATAAGGCGATGGTCTCCTGCCTCAAGGAGGCCATCCGGGGCTAGGGCAAGGATACTCAGATAGTGGCCATGCACCCCTCGGTGAACGAGAATGAGAAAACAATGGCGGGTACCCAACTGATGGATTGCACTAGATGGAATCCTGCGGTAGGTGCCTTGTTTACTGAGTGCTATCTTAATAATGATATGCTGGAGGACCAGGCTGGGGCCCAACCCCCCCAACTACTGAATGAAGATTATAATATGAAATGTCAGAGGAGCCTAAAAACCTTCATTTCGCTCCTTTTTTGAAAGATTGATGTAACTTCATAATTTTGATATTTGTGTTCTATTGGAAACTCGTTTGTCGGGTGACAGTCTAGCCCATTCCAAGAGATAGGTTTTTAATTATTGGTATTCTTATGCTGTGGAGTCAAGGAGTCTATCAGGAGGTATTTTGCCTCTTTGGCGTAACACCTCCATCAGGATGGATGCCTTTCACCAGTATAATCATCAGATTGCCCTGGTTAACTCTAAGGGGGCATCTGACCCCTGGCTAGTTTCAGGAGTTTATGCTAGCACGGACTTTCGAGAAAGATGTATCCTATGGTCTGAGATTTTCTCTCTTCTTACTAAGGAATTTCCTTCCCTCATTGTTGGTGACTTTAACTGTATTATTGGGGCCAACGAAAAGAAAGGGGACAGACAGTTTGTCGCTTCAACGGACATTGTTGAGTTCAGGACCTTCATTTCTTCTGCCGGATTGCTGGACTTGGGGTTCTCGGGCTTCCTGTTCACTTGGTGTAATAATCACCAGAGATCTGCTCGTGTTTGGAAGAGACTGAATAGAGCCCAATAGGTTCAGAATTACCCTTCGGCCACTGTTACTCATCTCCCAAGTCTTGCTTCTGACCACTGTCTCATCCTAATATCCACAGAGGTGGCTATTCAGTGGAAGAAACAGTTTCGTTTTGAGCAATTCTAGACCTCCTATCCTTATGCTCGGACTCTTATTTTCTAGGTCTAGTGCACACCTAGGAGAGGCAGTGCTGTGTAAAGGTTAGCTAGGAGACTTGAGCTAGCAAGATGCAGGCTCTTCAGATGGAACAGATTGAAGGTTGAAGATCTAGTGAGGAAAGTTGAGCAGGTAGAAGCTGAGATTGTCACTCTTCAAACCCTAGAGGATCAGAAAGGCTGTCTCCGAGATTCCAACCTCATAGCTCTCTGAGCTAACTTAGCCCTCTACCACTCTCTTTTACAGCAGCATGAGATTTACTGGAGGAAATGGTCTCGAATCCAGTGGGTTTGCGATGGGGATCGCAATACCAGATTTTTTTACCAGGCTACCCTGAAACGACGTGCTACTAACAGGATTTGGCGACTTGTTGATGAGGAAGGGCATTCTCAAGAAGATACCAGCATCATTAGGGATTAGCTACTTCACTTCTTTTAGTCCAAATGGTCGAAGCATACTGGTTATGGGGTTCCTGTCAACCCGGTCCCGAATACTAAGAAGGTCTTTGAACATGATAATGACCTTCTAATCAGACAGATTACAACAAACGAGATTTGGCTGGCATTATGGGATCTTGGGCCTGACAAGGCCCCTGAACCTAATGGGTTTTCGCCTTTTTTCTTCCGATGCTATTGGAATATTGTGGGCCAGGATGTTGAGCAGGCTATTCAGATGGCCTTCCAATCCAAATCCATTCCTGCTGAATGGAATCGAACACTTGTCACTCTTATACCTAAACAAACGGATGCTTCCATCCCTCTACACTATCAGCCTATCAGCCTTTGCATTACCTTATATAAGGTCAATGCCCGTCTCTTAGTCACCCGTCTGTGGAATGTGATACCATGCCTCATTTCAGTGGAACAGAGTGCCTTTATCAAGGGGCGTAGCATTCAGATAATGTTCTTATAGCCTAGAAATTTATGCATGATCTCCATAGATCCTCTGGCCGATAGTGTCTCATGGTTGTCAAGCTTGATATGGAACGTGTTTATGATAGATTGAGTTGAATTTTTCTGCACCGAACTCTTCTAAAATTTAGATTTGATAGTCTCTTCATCAACTGGTTCATGGCTTGCATTCATAGGCCATCCTTCTCTCTGATTATTAATGGTAGCCAGACTGACTTCTTTCACTCTGCTGTGGGCCAGCGTCAAGGATGCCCGCTATCCTTCTTTTTGTTCATCCTTGCTGCTGATGATCTATCTCGTGTACTCCATCAGGAGCAGTATGATCATTGCATTGCTCCCTTCATGGCAGGCCCGCAAGGGCCATCGGTCTCTCACCTTCTGTTTGCTAATGACTGCATCTTGCTGGGACAGGCCAATGTTCATAATGCGACCACCTTTGCTTCCATTATTCAGCACTATTGTCAAGCCTCTGGTCAGAGGGTCAATCTACAAAAGTCTATGATCTGCTTTAGTTTGAAGACTACTGGTACTAGTAAGGAAGCCATTAGCCAAACCTTGAGTATCATCAGTTAGGCTGATCGTCTATCATACCTGGGGATCTCTATAACTGGAAGACGACCATGTAATAGTGATTACAAAGAGATAGAGTGCTGAGTTCATGACAACATTGATGGCTGGCAGGTCACTGGGTTATTTATGATGGCAAGGATCACCCTTCTGCGCTTAGATCTCACTTCCCTTGTTCTTTATCTTCTATCCAATGATGTTATCTCGATATTTGTTTGAGAAGGATAGAGAGATGTTTCAGGGACTTTCTCTGGGCCTCTTTGCAAGATGGCTATGGTAGTACGTTGTAGGCATGGAAAATGGTTTGCATGCCAACTTCTGAAGGTGGCCTAGAAATTCAGTCACTGACTGTTAGGAGAGAGGCTCTGATCACTAGACACGCTATGCGATTCCTTCTTGATCCGCACTGCTTTTGGAGCACCTTTATGCATGCTAAATATGGTGAATGGACTCCTACTATGAATTCTCATCACTCTTATGGCTATTCTTTTTTCTGGAAGGAGGTCTACCAATATGCTTCAGCTATCTTGAATAACATCTCATGGATGATTGGAGATGGATCCTTGGTAGATATTGCTTAAGATACGTGGATTGCTAAACTCATACTCTCTCGTTGGCCTACTTTTATTAATATTGATATTCCCAGAAACATGAGGGTTACTGATTTGATATCTTAGGATTTCGCCTCTTGGCATACTCCCACGGTGTCCTTGTTTTTTGGTGAGGAGTTAGCTCGTCGGATTCTTTCTATCCTGCTCATACCGGGGCACTCAGCTGATACCAGATTGTGGAAGAAATCATATCTTTCCAGTGCTTCAATCATGGAACTCATGAAGATGTATAGGGCATAATCTCAGCATACAATAGATGCAGTGTGGATCCGAAAGCTTCCCATCCATCCCAAGATTCAACTTTTTATCTGAAATCTTGCGTGGGACTGTCTCCCTACCTGCTCCCTACTCTTTGGGAGGGGACTGGCCATCCAGGCTACTTGTCCAATGTGTGGCCAGAAAGTGGAGACTACTACTCATGCTATCTTCAATTGCCCCAGAGCGAGACAGATCTGGCAATTGATGGGATACCATCTCAGAGAGGGGGGTATGAACTCTTGGTGGACCCTTTTCCTACATGATATCCGGGGCAACCCGCAGCAGGGTATCATTTGGGTGGCTACAACATATCAAATCTGATTATCACGCAATCAGCTTATCTTCACTGATGATACTGTCTCCTCCCATAGGATTGTGAGGAAAACTTTATCATTATTTGCTGAATACAAGCTCCACTGCACTGCTCATGATTCTGATAGCTCTGGCCACTGGGGTCCCCCTGTTGCCTTGGCAATGAACCGACATATGGTTTTTATTTCTTAGGAGCCCTCCCTCCAAGGTTTGTTAAAATCAACTTTGATGGGAGCATTCGGGGAAGACTAGCTGGCTTAGCATTTATTATTCGAGGGATCAATGGAGCTATGTTGGCAGCAGGGGGAATTGGACTCCTAGATTCCTCGGTTCCATTGGCTTGAGCTTCATGCAGTTTGGACTGGCATTTCCTATGCTACCAGGATCCTTCATGCTCACAGTCTTTTCATAGAAGGGGATTCTCTAACTGTTATCTGATGACTCCGACAGGACTACCAGGGTCAGGTTCTTGCCAATCCTGTGCTTCATGATATCTGGTCTATCCTGTGAGAGGTGCACAGATTTCAGATCTACCATGTCTATAGGGAAGCTAACTCTGTAGCTGACTGGGTGGCGGCCTCTATGGCTTATTATTCTAGTATTTGGTTTTGGAAACATGATAACTCCTATTCTATTGTACTCCAACAAATCCTATTTTCTGGCCAGAATAGTATGATCACCCGCTTATAACAAACAAAAGAAAAAAAAAAGGCCAAATGAGAGAGTAACATGTTAGCCGGATTGGCAATGAGTTGAATGAGCAACGAAACCAAAGATTGGGTGGCTCAGGCTCTGCTAGTCCGGATCTGGGTTCATAAATCTATTTAATCCCTGCCAAAGATTTTAAGTAGACTAGAACAATTTGGGGCCTGACAAATTATTAACTCGGATATATTGGAATTTGGACGATCAAATCTTTGCTTTACATCAAAAGATTTCAAATTTTAACCAAAATGAAGTTTGAGTAGAAATTTCACACTCCACGTTGGTTGTCTCTCATAACAGATTCGATTTTTTATGCAGGTAGAGTTATTAGGATTTTCTTGAGTGTTTAAAGGATATAGAATTGAGGTGCTTTGAGGTTTGTGTGCGACTGAGCTCTAGTGCTGTTGAAGGAAGGACTTTAAGATTTGTGCTCGTTCTTCTTCCTTCCCAATCTTTGGTGATTGTCGTTTGTTTCGGATCATCTCTCAGTGGATGATTACCAACGGCAACACCGTCCCTTCGACCGGTGGTGACTGGCAGAAGACCTCTGCTGCTTCTTCTCATCGACCGAGCGGAAGCTCATTCTGTTGGTCTGCTTTGGTGTCTTCGCCGGATGAAATTGCTGCCCTGGAGAAGCTATTTCCTAATGTCATCCAGCTCCCCATGGAGGCGATTGATCATGAGATCTCTGATTGGTCTCAATTTGGTTTGATTGTGCGGAGTCTCCCTTGTTGGGCTCCCCCTAATGCTGTTATCCGGGAGCTTCGCAGAGGAGGCATTGCAGGACGGATTGAGATTATCAGTCTTGCTTATCGAACATAGTTGCTCAAGTTTGAACTCCAGGCTGCTCGTGATGTTGTGTTGTCGCAGCCATGGGTTGTTAATGGGCAGCCTCTTGCTGCTGAGGCGTGGCGTCCTGGCTTCCTCCCTGTGGACGATGATATGCACCATGCCCTGCTTTGAATTTGGCTTCCCAATCTGCCGATTGATTATTGGACGGAAGAGACACTCCGATCAATACTTTCTATGACTGGCCATTATGTGCATATGGATTCTTCTACGAAGGAGAGGAGATGGGGAGGCTTCGCTAGAGGTTGTGTCCGAATTGATTTGAGCCAGCCTCTTCGCCCTGGAGCACGATTCAGAGCGAACGGGATTCCCTTCTAGCAACAATTTGTTTATGAACATGTTGAAGGAATTTCCTCTCTTTGCGGATCCCTCCACATCTCTGGTCCGTGTTCTTCATCCAAGGAATTTGCTTCCTCTTCAGCTGCTCCATGGTTTGGTCCTTGGATGGCCGCCCTTTGGATCCGTCGACAACCCCCTGTTGAGGATTCTAGTCTTCGATCGTGTTCGGAGGTGTCGGCGGGCAAGGCCAAGCTGGGTTCTTTGGCTGGGGAGGAGGGGTGGTTGTTTCCGAGGAAGACCTCCCCCAGGCGGGTGGTTCCTTTGCCCTCTTCTCATCTTGAGGATATCTCCTCATCTGACCTCCCAAGGAACCAGTTGGGACCGTGCCGGGATGGAGGTTTTGTGCCGGTTACTGTAGCTGTGCATTGTGATCCTTCTATTGCTCCACTGTCGACTTCAGGGGGACCTCAGTCTTTTGTGAACCATCTGAAATCCCAGAAGGTTCCTAAGGGGCAGAGGAAGTCCCATAACCCGGCTATTAAGACCTCTAAGAACCCTAGTCAAGTGAAGGTCTTCCAATTCTCTGCAATGTCTTCTGAAGTTTTGCCTGAGCTCCCCTCTCTGTCAAAGGAGGTTGCCACCACTCCTGTCCTTGGGTCTAAAGTGGTGCCCTCTGGGAAATTGGCTGATAACCCCTTTGGTCTTCTGGGTTTGGATCGCTGGGCCGGATGTCCTAAGATCCGAAAGGATGCCAATCATGCATCACGTAAACTGGCCCATCCTGCTGTGACCGTTGGTCCTAGGGTTATTTCCAAGGATGCTAAAGGCAAGAATAGAGGGCCTACCTCAGGAAAAGCCCACTCGATGTCTTCGGTTCTTCCCTCAGGATCAGACCCCCCCCCCCGGAGTAACTGTGATCATGATGCTATAGTCTCCTCTCTTAAGGAGGTGATTCGGGCTGAGTCTGATGTTGTATCCATGGATCTTTCTCGGCAGTCGGATCTTGTTCCTCAGGCCGGTTGCCCTTTGTCTGATGAGGGTCTAGTGGTTCAGTGTCCTGCTTCTGGAGTTCATTTTGATATGGATTTGGCTGGAGCCAAGGATGGGGCCCATGAGATCCCTTGACCTGTTTTCATGAAGATACTAATTTGGAATGTCCGAGGAGCACTGAAACCTTCCTTTCACTCCTCGTTTGATCGGCTATTGCAGCTTCATCAGTTTGATATTTGTGTTTTGCTGGAAACTCGCCTGTTAGGATCCAGTCTTCAGCGTTTCCGATGGCGGGTATCCCGGTGTTGGAATTCCTATGCTGTGGAATCCAATGGTCTTTCTGGGGGCATTCTGGCTCTTTGGAAGGAGCCTTCTATCCGTATCGATGCTTTTCATCGTTGTACTCAACAGGTGGCCCTGGTTATTTCGGAAGGGATTACTCAGTCATGGTTGCTTCTTGGTATCTATGCAAGTACGAATTATAGGTAGCGGCGCTACTTATGGTCTAAGATACTCACTCTTTTAAGCCAGGGCTTTCCACTCTCATTGCTGGAGATTTTAACTGTATTGTGGATGCTTCGGAGAAGTGTGGGGGGCATCAGTTTGTGGATTCTCCGAACTCTAGCGAGTTTCGCTCTTTTATTTCCACTGCCAGGGTTGTGGATATGGGGTTTTCTAGCTCTCGGTTCACTTGGTGTAATAACCGCTGGGGAACTGCTCGGGTGTGGGAGTGCCTAGATCGAGCTTTAGCCTCCCCTGGTTGGATGTAGATCTTTTTCGGTGCTACTATTTCTCATTTGCCTCGGATCGCATCTGACCATTGCCCTCTCCTTATCTCTACGGAGCTATCCACTCGGCCTTGGCAGCTATTTCGGTTCAAGCAATTTTGGACTTCTTACTCCTCGGCCCGGGCTCTTATCCGTCAGGTTTGGTGGCTGCCGGTTAGAGGGAGTTCTACCTACCGGCTCTCTCACCGTCTCGAATTAGTGAAGCGCAGACTCTTAAGATGGAACAGTAGAGAGGTGGGGGATCGTATGCAGCGTATTCAATCTGTGGAAGCTGACATTGTTTCACTTCAGGCGAGGGAGGATTCGGATGGCTGTCTATCTGAGTTAGATCTCCAGTCCCTTCGACGGAGCTTGTCTTTGCACCATTCCTTACTTAGTCAGCAGGAGACTTACTGGCGTCAGTGGTTTCGGATTTAGTGGCTTCAGGAGGGTGACCGGAATACCAGGTTCTTTCATCAAGCTACCGTGGCTCGATGGGCTGCCAATAGGATCCGGCATATCAGTGATGAGAATGGCCATATCGTAGAGGATGATGAGACCATTCGGGAGCAGATTGTTCACTACTTCCAGTCCCGATGGTCGGAGGTGTCTGCCAGTGGTTTCCCTATTTCCCCTGTTTCCCTGGCTGCCCGGGTTTTCGAGGGTGATAATGTCATGCTGTCGAGGGAGGTCTCGGCTGTTTGGGTTTTGGGCCCTGATAAGCCCCTGGTCCTGACGGGTTTCCTCTCTTTTTCTTCTGTCACTACTGGGATATTGTTGGACCGGATGTTGTTGTGGCCATCCAGACGGTTTTTTCATCCAGAGTTCTTCCTCCTGATTGGCAGCATACTTTTGTCTCTCTTATCACTAAGCAGTCGACGGCTTCACTTCCCCAGCATTATCGGCCTATCAGTCTGTGTACCACTCTATACAAAGTCTGTGCTCACCTATTGGTCACTCGGCTGCAGGGAGTGATTCTTCACCTTATATCTTCGGAACAGGATGCTTTCATCCGTGGTCGTAGCATCACTGATAATGCACTCATTGCCCAGGAATTCAAGCATGACCTTCATCGTGCGACCGGTAGAAGGGCTCTTATGGCCGTTCAGTTGGACATGGAGAGAGCTTATGATAGGATCAGCTGGATATTTCTTCGACAGACCCCTTAGGAGTTTCGTTTTGCTGATCTTTTTATTGAATGGGTTATGGCATGTGTGCAGAGGCCTATTATTTCTATTCTTATTAATGGAAGTCCATCTGGTTTTTTCCCATCTGCTGGGGGGCTCCGTCAGGGTTGCCCTCTTTCCCCTTTCCTGTTTATTCTATGTGCTGATAACCCGTCTCGCACTCTTGCTCAGGCTGTTAATGAGTCTATGTTGCAGCCTTATATGCCTGAGCCCTAAGGTCCTCCTCTTTCTCACCTTCTCTTTGCAGATGACTACGTTCTGCTTAGCCCAGCTTCTACTCAGAATGTGACGGTCTGCTCTGCTATCCTTCAGGCTTATTGCCAAGCCTCCGGTTAGCAGGTCAATCTGCAGAAATCTGTTCTATGTTTCAGCCCTTCGATCTCCCCTCGTCGCTGGACTACGATCTCCCAGTTGTTAGGGATCTCCTCCCATTTGGATCGTCTATCCTATCTTGGGATCCCTATTTCGGGGCGTCATCCCCGGCAGTGCGACTTCGGGGATCTTGATCGTCGGATTTCTGATCAGTTGGGCAGGTAGGTCTCCATCCTCTCTATGATGGGACAGATTACGTTGATTCGGTCCATCCTCACTTTGCTCCCCCTTTATCTGTTATCAACACCATGATTCTGGCTATCTGTCTTCATCAGATTGAGAGGCGATTCCGGGATTTTCTCTGGGGCTCGAGACAGGGAGGTCATGGTCTTCATCTCCTCTTATGGGATATTGTTTGTCTGCCTATTCGAGAGGGCGGGCTGGGGATTTAGTCTTTGCTCCTTTGCCGGGAGGCTCTGCTCACTATGCATGCTTTTAGATTTTTGTTGGATCTTCACTGCTTCTGGAACTCTGTTATGAGAGGTAGATATGGTGCCTGGTCTCTTGATTCGATCTCCTGTATTCCCCGTGGGTCTTCTCTATTTTGGCGGGCAATCTATCATGCTGCCCCTTCTATTAGGGCGATATTCATTGGATGATTGGGGATGGGAGATCTGTTGATGTTATTCAGGATAGTTGGATTGCTACCATTCCTCTATCCCGCTGGCCGACCTTTCTTAGTACTGCTGTTGACCCCTCTATGCCAGTATCTTCTTTGATCTGCCAGGACGGTAATGTCTGGAATGTTTCCACTATTTTTGACTTTTTGGGACTGAGCTTGCGCAGAGGATTCTCGCCATTCCCCTGGCTCCCTCAGCTGACTCGGATACCAGACTTTGATGGCGCTCCTGCCTCTCTCGTGCTCCTACTAGGGATATGGTTGACTGCTTTCGCACTCGGATTTTGGGGTTGAGTGATGTTGCTTGTATCTGGCGTTTGCCCATCCACCCCAGGATTCGGCTCTTTTTGTGGACGCTTAATTGGGACCGCCTTCCTACCTATTCTCTTCTGGCTGGCCGTGGACTCTCCATTTTGCCTCTCTGCCCAATCTGTGGGTTAGAGGATGAGTCGATCGATCATGTCATCTTTACTTGCTCTCGTGCGAGGAGGATCTGGCAGCAGATGTAGTTCACCCTGTGGTTGACTGAGGCGGGTCCCATCCGGCTTTCTTTCTTGCACACCATTCGATTAGCTGCCCAGAGCGGTCCGGGCTCTTAGGGTGTTGTTTCAGCTTATCTGGCTTATCATATTTGGCTTATCATGAACTAGATGGTTTTCACTGAGGAGACAGTCCCACCCTAGGCGATCATCAGAACGGTTGTCCTTCTTGCCAAGGAGTATGGCAGTTCTTTTTCTGATGTTCACTCTGTCCGACCGGATCTCTGGGATCCCCCTGTTGCTTCGGCAGCACACCGTTCTACGGTCTATGTATCTTGGGAGCTCCCACTCTCGGGTTATGTCAAAGTGAACTTTGATAGTTCTATCTCGGATCGTATTGCTGGGTCCGGTTTTATTATTAGGGGGTCTGAGGGTGAGTTACTTGCAGCCGGTGGCCATGGCTCCCTTGACATATCGGTCCCTATAGCGGAGCTTCAGGCTGCTTGGGCTAGAATCAACTATATTGTTCGTCATTTGGCCTCTAGCAGATTGATCATTGAGGGAGATTCTTTCACGATTATTTGCTGGATTCGTCGGGATGGGGATCTTCACTCCACCAACCCCCTACTCCGTGCTATTTGGGATTCTCTCCGGTCTACAGATGCGCCACTGATTCGTTATGTTTATAGGGAATCCAATGCTGCGGCTGATTGGGTCGCTGATGTTGCAGCTCGCCATCCTGGCCCATGGAATGGCATATTGGTGACCCATGCCCTCTTATTTTGCAGCAAATAATGTACTCTGACCTTTCGGGTTTGACTCATGCCTGGTGTGATCGCTCGCTTGTAACAAAAAAAAAAAATACATAATTAATCTATGTTTTAGGATATAAAAATTATTGAATTATTTAATAATTTATTAAAACAAAAAAAATAGAGGATGTGTGTCCGTCCAGCATGTGTTTATTTTATTTTATTTTATTTTATTTTAATTAAATAAGTGTGATTAATTTCTAACTATTAATTTCAATAACATTTCAAATTGAAGGCCAAAAAAACCATATAATTTTAATATTAAAAAATATAATTAAATTTTAATTACTAATAATAATATTATTAATATCATTATAATTAAAAATCTAAATATTACTTAAATTTATTTTAAATTTTTATAATATAAAAAATATTAAATAAATTAATAAATGCTAAATCTTTAATTTTCACGATCAATTGAAATAGTCCCCTGCTGGGTTTTGTCAGGGGCGGTGTTGTTCTAAACTTCTAAGCCGCTCATGACGAACTTTGCCGGCGGACACCAGACAGGAGGCGCTCTCCCTCGTTGCTAGAATTTATATAATTTTCTATAAAACGAGCGAGAGCTAAATTGAGTCTACTTGGCGATCTTAAAATCACGTCATATGTACATCAGTACATGCATCTACGTCACTTGTTTGGTCTATTTAATTAACTTCATTCAACTCATTATAAATCGGATTAAATTATCTGTTTAATGAAAATAATAAAGCATAGTTTTAGAATTATAACCCGTTTAATTCACAGGTGGAATTAGTAACGACAAATTTTGGCTTATCTTGTTTGTTTAACTGAAAAATAAATAATTAGAGAAAATTGAATGGCTTGTGATAGCATGAGACGACTGGACCAATGGGGGTGCCAATGGACCAAGATGGACTCAGGCCCAAATGGTGTCCAATCCGTAGACATCATCCCTGAGCCCAATCAAATCAAAGGCTCATTTGTAGGCTTCGCGTCCAATGTTCATCCGAGGTTAATTCTTTCAAGTTGGATGGTTTAGGCGAGTTGGCCTTAAGCTAACCCAGCCATTATACCCCTAATTAACATCAAATTTACGCAATTCTAGCGAATAGGATGTTTCCTTCCATCATTAATCCTTCACCAATTAAGCAAAATTTCTTGATAACAGTTATTGGTGATGCATCTCTCCAAGTATTTAGTCCTAAATAATTATAATTATAAGTGACCATTTTATAAGATTTTCTTTGAGTCAGCACAAAAAAAAAGGACCTAGCTAGACCTCGCATTCATTGCTATTATTAAACCTCTTATCACGGTCCTAGTTCTTATAATTAAGATTCCAATTTCTTCCTTGTATAACCAAGAATAATGCCTTAACTTCTTCGCGAAGCCTTAGGATGATTCAGGATTTATTAAATGTTAAATCGGAGGCCAAGAAACCAGTTATTAAATGATTTATTAAATGATTAAATGATTTAATCATGTTCATCCATGCTTATTTAAAACTTTTTGAGCTGAAATATATTTTTGGGTTTTAAACTTTCACCCAAAATTGATTCTGATCCTCAAACTTTCAGTTATTATAATTTAGTTTTTTATATTTTATAAATATTATATACATTATGTGCTGCGATAGAGAGCCAATTAAAATTGATGGAATAGTTGATACATCCAAGATGCAAGATTTATAAAATATGAGGGGTTAAATTTTAACAATCGAAAGCATGAGGGTCAAAATAAACTTTAAGTAAAAGTTTGAGGATCAAAAGTGTATTTTCGCCATTCTTTTTTTTTTTTTTTTCAACCTTGATGCCACCCTGGATTTGTTAAACGCTTGTAAGGTTCCAGCCCAACCATCTGAATTGTGGTCCAGGAGATCAGCACCCAAATCTATTATTGAGTCCTGGGTACAAAAGCTGGATGAGTGAAACTGTTAAGCCATGCCACATGCTGCCACAAAATCAATGCAAAATACAATAGAATGCTACAAAACGAACAGTTCAAATACATCAAACGCATCGTGCATGCCACCGATTTAGACCAGAAAAAAAAAAAAAGAAAGAAAGCTCACCATCAACAGGCCCACGGATCAAATTGCAAAGAAGTACGTGGGGGGACCGAAATAAAAAGCAAAGGCACGAGTACTGCACTCACGTGAGTACATAAAATGCACTGCATGCTGCCACCACGTAAATAAATACAAGAGAGGAAGGCATGCCAGCAGCAAAGTTTTCACCTTTAACTTAAAATTAAAGTTATCTGTTTTAAACGCATTATATTGGTCAAATAGCAGCCAAGATCGATTAGAAACTCATCTGATGCCTGGATACATACATATGGAGCATTATAATAGTATGCCATGATTCTTCACTGGGTCATAATATGTATGCTCAATTAATAATCATGTCCGATGCATATTGAGCCATGACGCATGCATTCATACAAATGCGTGATTGTTGATCATGCTTGATACATGCTTTCATGCATCGAAGATGATGCATATTTCAGCATGCCACAGTTAATTATCACGATCACAGAGAAGAGGCCCAATGGTCAAATGGTCCAAGAGGGGGTAGTACAGTGGAGACGACCAAGAGTCGACAGAAGGGAAAGGCATCTCGTACCAGTAGGCTCACATGATTCAATGAGATGCGAGAGCTACACCGCGGCCGGTGTACGATAAAACGGGGGGTGGAGGTGAAAAATTGAAACGAAGGTAAATAATAATAATAATAAGGAGGATGATGAGATAAGGAGAAGGGAGTAGTTTGGTGGTACCGCTGCATGCTGTACTTTTAAAGTGGTCCTTTGCATTCAGCCAATGAGGAGGCGTCCAGGGCGCAGGGCCAGCGGGTGGGGGGTCTCGATTTCCATGCTCCACAGTGCCAATTTGTCCCCCTCTCCGCCATCCCCTCCCTGGTCCCCGGCCGGAGGCGTACGGATCTCTCCGATCGTAGATGATTCTACCAACTAACCCCCCTTCCAACTACCGTCGCTGGTGATGCCTTAATTCGGCCTTTTACTTTTTTTTTTTTTTTTATAAAAAAATATTTTAAAAATAAAACGTTAGAAATTTGTATAATTCAGTGACCAAGCAACAAAATATTATCGCAATCATTATTAGAGTTTTGAGAGCCCTTAATCAAGGGTCATAGAGTTCAAGATCAGCTTTAACAATAATTCATAATATCAATAAAATTTGATGAACATTATTGATTTTTTTTTTTACAAAAATAAAAATATCTTTTATGGATTATTTAGTCATTGTAATTTTCTTATCTATATTAAACGAAATAGAGGGTGCTCTTTGAATGCCACCGCTGTTTGTCTAATTGGCATAGCATTTTTTTTAAAATAATTATATTATATTCTATGAATGGTGACACTTTTAATTTAATATATCTTGTTTGTTTTTTTTTATTTAAGGTAACAATCAAGTAATGTAAAGATCATCTAGATAAAGGAGCAATTAATAAATAGATGATTGACTGATACATCCAAAACTTACGAGCCTCTTGCTAAGATATCTTTTATATACAATTTATTAAGAAAAGTCAGTTAAAAAATATATTCACATTATTCAAAAGAAAACTTTTTAAATTAGATTGTACAATAAGTATTTGATTCTTCCAATGAAACGAATTAATACCATATATATTACTTCTACAAGACTTTATGTACCAACACATATCGATGGATGCTCATAAAGCGTAAAATTATTTAAATTATGTGAATTTAGTAGATAAGAGAAGACTATATAGCCTGATTATCTATTATTGTGCTATCTAGGATATTGATGAATACTTTCTAATGAATCAACCATATGAGTTTTCAAAGAGAGATGTAAGAGAAATGGAGGCTATTCAGTTTTCTTTTAGAATTTAATACTCTCTTTAATCTCAACACCAAAACACATGCAATTATGTTTGTTTTCTCTTGAAATGACAAACAATAGCTATTATAAGAATTACAATTTTATTCCAAAAATATTTAATTCGAAGCTGAACTTGATAGATAGGAGCCATTATTCTGTACAGATGGTTAGCCTCTTTCTCCCTCCTCCCTCCCCAAAAAAAGTTGGTTTTCTATTGCTAAGACAACCAAAATCTCTCTCATTAAGTAATTGCAGGGAGGTGATCCAAAGCCTCTTTTTTTCTATCACTGTAGTTAAGAAAGGCATAACGTAGAAGAAAGAATTGCCCCAGTGTTTATAATAGTGTACACCACCTATTGAGTAAGGTGCAAGAGTTCTCACAATATATATTTATATATGTATGTATGTATGAAGAGAAATGATGATGAAAGACGTTGAAAGTATCGTATGCAATGATAGAGCTCACTGTTAGATGAGATGTATGAGAAGGAATTTTGTATAACCCAAAGAAATTGATGCTATAGTTCGTAGAAATAAGTTTAATATAAAATAGTTACTTAAATTCTAAATGATTTGCTTTGTCTAAATGGCTTTGAGATGAGTTACGATTAGTTCAATCGGTCCACCAAATCCTTCTCTATATAAGTTTCAATTTTCAGATGAAACTCTGAGTTAAGCCTTTTTCATATTATCCATTGATTGGATTTTCACAACCACATAAAATCCAAAACCTTGTACCTTTTCATTCAATTTTTCTTATATGGAAATCCTAGGAAGGCAATCTTTAGTTTTCTTGTACCTTATAATAACTTTTCATCCAATTTTTCTCATATGGAAATTCTAGGAAGACAATATTTAGCCTTCTTGTGCATTTGAAAAGATAATGTTTCCTTAGTTTCCTCGCGGATCCAAAAAGAAATGGTGCTGTTATGGCAATAGTGCTATCATTGGGACCAGTCAATTTGTACCATCTCCATCATCGTTCGTCCAATCAAATGGTAGCCCAATTCATACAACTTCTGAGCAACATCCCATCAGCAACCAAACATGACTAATTCTGTAACGTGGTATCAAAAACAGAGTAAATCCCACATAGCCGTGCCATGCTGTTGGTGGGAGATAGATGTAGATGGGTGACGCATGTCCTCCCATCTTGATGGTGAATAATATTATGCTCAGATGTCATAGATTATTCGAATCATTACAAGAACAGCCACCAACTATTCAACCAGAGGGACATTTCCAAGGTAGCACCTGGCCTTTTGCTGACTTGATAGCAACCATAAAGTGGCTTTTTGTTGGATTAGCTACTTGGATCAATCCAAGCCCCCCCTTTTTTTTTTCTTCTGATAGGAACTCTTGATGTTGATGTAGACCCATGAACCCTCCAGGTCTTCCAAGTCTTGTGCCCACAAATAATACCTGTCATCTCGATCCAGATAGGTGATGTACATGGTCACCATAGTTTGATCATCACTGCTGGAAAGAAAGCAGCAATCTCCAGAAGATAAAAGTTACTGGATGTGAAAGGTAAATCAGTAGCTACTGTAAGGTTTTGCAAAATGCTCCCTTCTCTCCCCTAAAAGGGTGTCCTTGCTCTCTTCTATGGATAAAAGAAGCCTGCCTTGATTTTTTACTTCCATAATGCAAGGACTCTACTTTCAAACAACCCGAAAGTTGGCGTGACCTTGAAGAGAATGGTCAAGCAAGGCTGAAACTTTGTCAGGAAGGCAATCTTTTTCACCCCCCACAGCAATGATACCCTGCAATTTATGTCCCCATAGAGCACGACATCAGAAGTAAGCCAGATGGAAAACATGGAAAACCTGTCCTAACGATCTAATTAGACCAGCCTGAATTTTTTTGCTTCAGGTACTTCCTTAGTTCATGAAGGCCTAACTAAGCAAATGAAAGGGAAAATTCATAAAAGCCTATGCAAATGAAACAGAAAAAACGAAGCAGACGACACATCAATGCAGAAGAAATGGTCAAACCATGAAACACCCCCTTTAGAGAGGCCTATGAGGAACATACCTCTTGCCACACCACCCACCCACAAGTTTTCAAGACACTGGCAGTGTTTTAGAGAGATCTTGACAAGATGCCATTGACCGCATTAAAAGTTTGGACTAAGACATTCTTTCACTCTAACTATTTAAGAAAGTACGCAAAATTATTGTGCTTAGCACAATCAAAGTTCAGTTGTAGCTGATAAAGAAAAAGGTTTGAATTCTAAATAACCAACAAGATGCAGTTTTCTTTAGCATGGGCATTCAGCTGCACAAGATCATGTTGATCCATGGGAGTTCATGCAAGAAATGAACTTCATAGGTAAAGTAGAAAACATCTAGTGAAGATGGAACTCAGTCAAGTGATCTACAAAACAAACATGAACCAAACCTCTTTTTCGCCACTCCACTATCCAACTTCATCGATTATAGTAACAGTGAGATAGAAACCACATTTTTTCAGAGAGGCAAAGAAATAATTAAATGTGCAAGATGAGTTTCGGCATGTTTCTATTATCAGACTTGCGGAACTTTTGTATAAAAATTAACAGTTTCTTTGGATCAGTATGAAGCCATTTAACATCACGGCAACTTACAATTCATATTACACAAACCTCTAATATAATCCTCATTTTTACACCCGTTTTCAAATTAGCCAGGTTCGCTACAAATCAGTTAGCATTACATTTCATTATTGCAATCTGACTTGATGAGGCCACTGCTGACATAAGCCTATGTTTGAAATGGATACCAGCAGTCATATAAATTTTAATGTAGATCAATTGATAGAAGTTCACTTGTCTATATCAAATCATCAGTTGAGCTGTCAACATGTCATACTCCTAATTCTTAATTTGCAATTTAAGCATTTTCCTTTCAGTAGTTGTAGATGAAGAGATTAGACAACAGTCAAAATAGGAACTTTCAAAGATGCAGATATAAAAGCCACAGACAGGAAGAAAAATGATTGAAGAAATTAATTACTTCTTCTGAAATTAGGGTCAAAAAAAACCAAATTCTTGTCTATCCAAGTCAAAATTTCTGACATATTTCATAATCTAACTCTTGTCTTCATGCCCAGAAAATGCTGATTCAGGCCATAATAACTTAACATTATTATTATGATCTGTATGCAGACAGTCAACCATGAAAATTTTTATGCACCAATCATTGAGATAACATCCCTGAGTGGCACAAAGTTCGGTATGACAGCTTCTATCAAGTTATTGTTAGAACTACAGCTCTTCCCTGTCCTGATCATTGTTGAACAAGACAAATAACAACCCAATCATTTCTCAGGCACGATAACAAGAGGACGATAACCACCATAATTAGATTAGAATGAAAGGAAACTTTATTCATGGGATCCGTGATATATTTTCTTCTACGGACGAGCTGACAGGACATTGTAAACAGAATCAAACACCAGATTTCAAGCCTTATACAAAAGGTATTTTTCAAGATTAATTAATAATATGGTTGCCATTTTCTCCGTGTGTGTGGTGACATTACCCTTCCATATCCTTGCAAATTGTATGGCTTTGTATGAAGCCTTAGATATCCAACTATGATGGGTGCCCTAACCTTCTCATAAGTGGTATCATACAAACACCTCTGCATCTTATCATTCTGAGTAGACTTCCTTTTGAGGTTTGTGTTTGTGGAGCATTGATTGTTTGTAACACCATAGAATCCTTTTAATAAAAAAAAATTGGAAATATAAACTAGAACAAATTAAATACTGATATTGAAATGCTCCAAATTTCCAATTCAGAATGCTGATTTTAAGTGGGACTTTTTTAATATAGTTTTTGATCCAGAAATTGTACATTCACATATCATCAATTACTATAAGATTAAACCTTATATTTCTACCAACAGATAGAAAATAGTCAAATTTCTCTAAGACATGGAACATCACACAACACAATGTATTAAAATCCAACCATAAGTAGATTATAAATTGACATAACATCAGAGTGGAACAGACAGCCAAGTAGAAAAGACATGTTCGCATGAGTCTAGACATTCAAGCCACAAAGCCTGAGCAATTTGGATGAGCGATCAGAACATAAATCGCTTCAAACAGATGCACCTCAATTATTCCACCATGACTAACAAGAGAGGCACTGATAATTTATGGAAATGAGTTGTCACAAAATTTCAGATAAGTGCTTATTTTTCATTGTAAAAGGAAAGCATTCTGCGTGCTATGGAGGAAGGGGATGCCTCGGTAATAGGAAGCAGAAGGGTGACCGCATTTGGAAGAAGGTTTTACATCGTAATCTAGATAAGCACTGGACCTACCATCATAATTGTTATCATCTAAAACAAACGGCAAAAGTGGTTACAGGACAACTTAACTACTTATCTACCTTGATGAGACTGAATTTTAGGCAGGTTAAGTGTTGACTCAATGGAAAGAATGATTTTGGTTTTTCTCTTCCCTCTTATCTCTTTCAATCAACATATCCTGACCCTATTCCAACCAGGTATGCAGCTCAGAAGGCCATTCCCAATGCACATTCAAAAAGAGAATTAGCAATATTGCTATGAAAAGTGGAGAAAGGAAATGAAGCCATCTGAATTTGTTTAGACAGATTAAATACCAGTAACAATATAATATTTGACACTATTAGCGAAAAGGGAAATGCACTAGCTGTCGAAACAAACATAAGCAACTGAAATATCACCCAACAATCATAGGAATTATATAGCTAAATTTGATCGATAAGAATTGCGAAGGAAGCATGCAGGGTAGCAATAGGACACAAGGAAGGAAACCTGACAACAATTTTTATTTTCCTCATCAGAGGATGCCATAATTAAATCACATGGAGGTACAATGAAACTAGCAAACCTGAATAAGAAAGGCAGTTTAGGAAAGTTCGATACAAGAAATTATTAATGTTTCACTGGACTGCACGATCCCAAACCACTGAGAATTCCCATGCTTAACAGAAAATGGAAGAAATTTAAAATTCTTCTACTCCAGATTAAATGAGGGGTAAAACTGGAAAAAAAGGACAAATCACTGGAGTTACATAGAAGAGAGATTGTTCTATTAAATCTTGAGTAAAATCAGAAATTTTCAAAAAGGCAGAGATTACCCATTAGGCAGAATCAGTATTTTTATGCCCTCCAATAACCAATTGTGCACACCCTTCCATCAGGAAAGGAGATGTGCGGTACATGTGGCATCATAATAAATCTCAGCAGCCCATCACAGCACAATTATACACAAAGCTTCCTAAATGTCTGCTTGCAATGATGTTCCACTCCGGCGGGCCCCCTGCCGGTATCCATGAATTGAGCTCAATAGTCCCTCCTCCCATTGTCCTTGCTCCTCCGATGACTATGAGCCGTTCACCGCATGCCCGAAATGCAAGCCCCCATCCATTCATCGAATCCGGCCTCTCAGGCAATCTACCAAGAGTAATCCATGAGTTATTTTCCTTATCATATTTCCTCACCTCCTTTTCTCCATAATCCGCTGCATACAATTCATTGTTTACAACAGCCACAAGTGGAGGTGCACCTGCCACACCAATGAGCCCCGAGGACATGTTGGGGATGACCCTCCAGGTGCCCTTCTCCAAATCATACTCTTCTCCGCATGTCAGCAACTCTGTGTGGCTGGCCATGCCTCCTATCACGTAGAATTTATTATCCATGAAGACGCCCGAGCACATCTTCCTCGGCTTATTCATGCTAGGCAGAGTTTCCCATTTTTGTGTTTCAGAATTGTAGAGCTCTGCAGAGTCCAATATGTTACCTCGAGCATCAGTACCACCAGCTACAATGGCCTTCTCCCCAAGGCTAGCAGATCCAAACAGGCACCTTGGGGAGTTCATCTCAACACCAGGAGACCATGAATTTGTTAGAATACTGTATCTCAGAACTACATGAGAAGTAATCTCCTTGCCGAAAACAAGGAGCTCGGTGCCCACCGCAAGAGACTCCTTATCTGCAAGCATGAAGCAATCATTGCGGGGCATCATCCTTGGAAGGTTGATCCAGCGATTACGGTAGGGGTCGTAAGCCACCCACTCCATGACACTGCAAGAGAAATACACCCAGTGCTCGGTGATCCCCAGCACCCGCCTCAGCCTGTAAAGCTCACCGCTCCGGATCAGGGAGCGGAAGCTCCGGTTAAGGGACGCAAGGGCACCGTAATCGGATCGAGAGCAAAGAAGAAGACAGTTCGTAGAGATGTCTCGGCCAATTGGACCGATAAGAGAATTTGAATCAGCGTGCCCACCACCACCGTCGCCCTCACGATCGGATTCATCGACCGGGGGGCCTGGGGGACTCGGCGACTTCGTGCTTTCACTGCTCGCAGCTTGGTCTTCTTCGCTCTTCGCAGCAGCTCCTCCGTCTTCAGGGGGCTCCGTAGGAGATGGGGGGGGATTCGGCGACCTAGGCCTTTACTCTCCCCAGCTTCGTCTGGATCCCCTGGGTCCACGCTCGGCCGGCGTTTGTTGTTCGTGATCTCAAGGAGCTGGTAGGTCATATACAGCCACTTGGATTCTTGTTCACAGGAGCTCGGCAGCGCCCTCGAGATCAAACAGGACTGGCCCTCCAACATGTCTTCAGAGCCTAAACAGGAGCGAAGCTTGAGATCACGAATCCAATAAGCTTTAAAAATCCAGAATCTGGACGAGCGAAAGGAAAAGAAATATCAGTGCTAGCAACCAAATCGAGTCTGTTATTCAATCAAAACCAGCTTGAGAGAAAAAGAGAGAAGGGAAAAATGAAATCTTCCGGTAAGAAGAGATGAAAAACCCAAGGCTTATTATAGCCGAAATTCATGGATCGGAAAGGGGGAAAAACCATATAAAAATTAAATCTTTTCGGCGTTTTCCGAAAGATTCACCAGTCACAACAGCTAAATCGTGGATCCACTCGAATAAAAACACAAAACTTTCCGTAAGTCAGATTCAACTAACGAAAAAATTTACAGCTGGAAAGCCAAAAAAAAAAAAAGCTGAAAAAAGAAAAAGAGAAAACATATCCAAAGACGAGAACAAGAACTCGCCACCGAAAAAGAAAAGCAAACTCGGAGCCAATAAAACCCTAGAACGACCAATTTCCAGCACCAGAACTCCCGATTACCATCCAGAAATGAGAGCAACAACAACAACAAAAAAAATCCTAACGTCCCATTTCTCGACAACCAATCGCAAGGCATGCAAAGATTTACTACCAAAATCCCCACACCGAGGGACAAAAATCAGCACGCCCACAAAAAAGAATCACTTTTTTCTCCTCCCCATCCCTCGCCGAGCTGGAATGGATGGAGATCTCGACCTCATGATCTCAAAAAAAAAAAAAAAAAACCAAGAAAAAATCCCAAAACTTACAGCAAGATTGTGAGGAAAGCTATCCTCGATTGGGAATCAAAATTTTTCCCGTTTATTATGCCAAATTATTTCAACAATATCCTCTCTTTTCTCTCATGCTCTCTCCGTCCCTTCGTCCTCCAAATCCTCCTCTGCCCACTTCGCCCGAAATCTGAGGGCTTCGCGTCGGGCTTGGGGAGCGATTCGGCCCTCCATCACCTCCACCCCCTTTATTATTATATTCGTTAAAAAGGACTTTGAGAGTTCGTTTCCCTCACGCTCGTAATTCCCCCCCTTCCCCCCCCCCTCTCTCTATCTCTACATTGGAATCACATTCGATATGGGGAGGGAATTTCTTCTTATTTTTTTTCTCTTTTCTTTTTAATATTCTCCTCGATTTCTCGGGTTGGCCAATCTATCGATAACTTGGGGAAGGGGATGAGATATCGAGGGTAATGCTGGTGCGCTGTGCAAGAGGAACAGGATAGGGGAAATGGATTGCCCCCACGTGCTAAGGTTTCCCCAGCGTTGGGTTAGGATTACCACCCTATAATTCATTGAATTTTGGTTAAGAACAGTGATATAATTATGCATTAATGAAACACATTGAATTTAATGTGACATAAAAAATAAAGCATCACTTATTATTAAAAAATATATAATTGAGTTGAATCAAAAATAAAAAATAAAGCAGCAAAATAGCAATAGTACCTTTTTTTTATTATTATTAAAGGAGATCATGATAGGATAAGTAATTAATTAAGCACGTTGCTGATTGTCTTACCTCCGGTGCTCATACCGTTGTTCAAAGAGAAGCACGTGACGCTGCGAGCAACGGAAAAGAATGGTTATATTAATGGGTGTCAAAAGGGTGTGTTTTCCTCCTCTTGCACCGGGTCATCAAAATTAGATCTCCAATTAAACAATTCCCAACCGTCCAGGTCCTCCCATTAATCAAATCAAAACAAGCCCACATCCCATTCAAGTGTCACCCACCCAAATTATCTTTTCATTAATCTCCAACGTTCGATGGCTGGCGATAGGCCATCGTCTTGTGCTGCGTCTCACTCGTATCAGATCTGAAAACAGGGAACTCCGTGGTCCACCGCCAGCTATGGTGGTCCTCATCCTGTGTGTGAACCCAACGTTTGACAGCCTACACAATAGGGTCATGGGAGAATTGGACGGTCCATTTCGATGGACCCCAGCTGTTGGCTTCATCCGTGGACTTTTGGAACGCCGGGTCCACCGTCACCATTGGGCTCCATTTCCAACCGGTTCGCACGTCTAATTTCTCGGTCATCAATAGATTTCCGAGATAACCGTATGATGGGCCTGCTTCGACCGTTGAGTCGATCACGACCACCACTCCGTTCCGTTTGGATGGATCAATGCTCGTAGTTGACCGTGGACTTTGTGTTTGATTCATAAAAAAAAAAAACTGATGTACAAAGTAACATTTATCCAAAAAAATAACTCAAGAAATACTTATATTTTTTAAATAATAGCTTTATCATCAAAGGATAACTCTAATTATTCATGAGTTTCTGATAGTGTTTGATAGAAAAAATATTATTCATGGATAAGTGTACGGAATAGAGTTTATTCCCTGGCTATCCCATTGATCATATCAAATGCAAAAAGGTAAATCCATATGATAACTTTTTTTTTACTTTTATTTGGAGGGATAACCAGCTATTCCTGCATTCTCTAGGGAATAAATTGAGAGGATATCCCATGGTTAACCATAATTAACCATGGATTATCCCTTTAGTTAACTTTATTCACAGCTATCCCTTATAGTTATGGCTTTTGGGAAGAAGGGATATCCTCTCTTATCCCCTATTTCAAACACTACCTAATTATTCCTGAGTTCTGAGTAGTGTTTGATAGAAAAAATATTATTCATGGATAAGTGTACGGTATAGAGTTTATCCCCTGGCTATCCCATTGATCATATCAAATGCAAAAAGGTAAATCCATAGGATAACTTTTTTTTACTCTTATTTGGAGGGATAACCAGCTATTCCTGCATTTCTAGGGAATAAATTAAGAAGATAACCCATGATTAACCATGGATTATCCCTATGGTTACTTTATTCCCAGCTATCCCTTATTATGGCTTTTGAAAATAAAATGGATATCCCCTGTATATCCCCTCTTATTTCCTATTTCAAACACTACTTGTAGTGTTTGAAATAGGGGATAAGAGAGGATATCCCCTTTTATTCCCAAAAGTCATAACTATAAGGGATAGCAGAGAATAAAGTTAACCAAAGGGATAATCCATGGTTAACCATGGGATATCCCCTCAATTTATTCCCTAGAAAATGTAGGAATAGCTGGTTATCCCTCCAAATAAGAGTAAAAAAAGGTTATCCTATGGATTTACCTTTTTGCATTTGATATGATCAATGGGATAGCCAAGGGATATCCCTAGGGATAGCCAGGAGATAAACTCTATCCCGTACACTTATCCATGAATAATATTTTTTCTATCAAACACTACTTAAGAAATAAGTTCAGGAAATAACCCATGCTTATGGATTAATCTCCTCTGGTTAAACTTTGTCAAAGTTATTCCTTCTATTTATAACTTTTAGGCAGCGTTTGATAGGAAAAATATTATCCATGGATAAGTGTATGGGATAGAGTTTATCCTCTGGCTATCCCTAGGGATATCCCTTAGCTATCCCATTGATCATATCAAATGCAAAAAGGTAAATCCATAGGATAACCTTTTTTTACTCTTATTTGAAGGGATAACCAGCTATTCCTACATTTTCTAGGGAATAAATTGAGGGGATATCCCATGGTTAATCATGGTTAACCATGAATTATCCCTTTGGTTAACTTTATTCTGCTATCCCTTATAATTATGGCTTTTGGGAATAAGAGGGAATATCTTCTGGATATCCCCTCTTATCCTCTATTTCAAACACTACCTTAGGGATAAGAAAAAATATCTAGGATCCTTATCCCCTATTTCAAACACAACCGTTCATTATTTTGATATGATTTTTTTTTTTCTCTCCATATTCTATCAATATTTTTATTTTTTTAATGGATACTTTTTTTTGTTATATATTATGTAATTTAGCTTCTTTGGTGTTGCTTTTTTCGTGCCAACTATTTCACCTAACGAAGCTGGCATCTTAGAGAAGTCTTATATTGCCACCAAAATAAAGTAGAAAAAAAAAAAAACAAAAAGTTGTAGGCTATAATTTTATCAATGTGTAGAATGTGGAGGTTGACTTAAGTCCATGTGAAAGCATCCGTTGATTTTTATTAATTTTATACATGGAGGGAAGACAAGCTAAGAAATCCAAAAGTAGTATTGCCTGCTTTGAGAAAGTATGGTAAGATTCTTAAACCCCCCCCCCCCCCCCCCCCGCCTCCCACCCCACCTTCTTCGAAAAAAAAAAAAAAAAAATCTACATAACTAATATTTAATTAAAAATTATATGTAAAGTTATACCTTTGGCCCTTAAATCTTTATTTAAAATTTATTTGATATTCAACTTCAATCGTTGCATGTTAGTTCTTTATATTTTATAAATATTATATTTTTATCATTCTATTAGATAAGATTAGTTAAAATTGATAAAATAACTAATAAGTTAATTTTTTTTTTTTTTTTGCTTATTTGCATTAGCTGTCGGATCAATTATTCTATCAATTTAAGTAATCTAATATGATGAAATATTATAAATATAATATCTTTAAAATATAAGGAATTAAATTGTAAATATAAAACTTTGAGAAACAAATAAGTTTTGAGTGAAAGTTTGAGAATCCAAACCATACTTCTTTGAATATTACATAAGGTTATGGAGAGAGAAAAAGTAAAACATAGATGACATAAGAAATTTGGGCTGGGTCAAAGGTTGAGTTTCTAATGAAAAAAAAAAAAAAAGAAAAAAAAGGGAAGAAGAAAGCGTGAGTTGTGAGGAAAAAAAAACAATCCAATCATATTTAAGCATGATGAAAGAATTTAGATCATGCAAATAGCGTGATGTTGATCCGCAACACATGATGTGCAATTGAGGCAAATGGAGCCAAACCAATTGCAAAACCATACATTTGATCATCATTATTCTCTAAAGACTTTTGTCACAAACCATTAATTTTGGGTCAAATTAAAGACAAAATAAGGGTCAAATTAAAAATCACACGAGGAAAAAGTGAAACTCGGTTTAATTGCCACAAGGTGCGCTCATGTACTTTCCCACCAAGATTCAAAGCCAACGAGCCCAATACAAAGTCATCAAGGGGGCACAAAGCGAACAACAAATTAACTTTGGGAAGACATATATCCATGCAATGCCAATGGGATTCAAAGGCCAAGGGGACAGATAATTTATGATTAATCATAAATTATTTTTTTAATTTATTTTCTAAAAAAATACAGAAATAGTTGATTATTTCTTTAAATAAGAGTAAAAAAAAAGTTATCTTATGGATTTATCTTTTTACATTTGATATGATTGAAATAACCAGAGGATAAACTTTATTCCGTATATTTATTTATGAATAATATTTTTTCTATCAAACACAAATGTTTCCATTTGGCATAACTTATTCTTTGTACTATTTTTCATGCGTTTCAGAGAAAAAGTCCCAGAGCATCTGGAGGAACCAAAGACCTTCGAGTTTTCTTCCTCTCGAGAGCATGGGATGCAAATTTTTTGAAGGAAAAGGGAGAGCAATATGCGATGCATTGTTTCTGGACTTACTGGGAAAAAGATCATGAGTAGTTTGATTCTTTTCTAATCCCATTAAAGGTGATGTGAATTGACACCTAATTACGGTGCCCTCAAGAGGGGGGATGATATCTAGTGGTCCCATGGAATGGTCAATAATCTTAGAACGAGGGGATCTAGCTCTCTCAAAAACCATATGATGGGTTTGTGGTTGATTTATTGCTGGATTCCCTTTAATTAATTAGTTCAGTTGGTTATCAAATCATGACTCGTTTTCAGTGGCTCGGCTTAACATTGGAGGTGTCACTAATAAACCCCACTTGTGACCAAAGCTTCTCACTAATAACTCGTTTGGTTGATTATTCCATTGTTTGGAGCTTCTTTTCGTGGCCAATCCTTTTCATCCGAACTTGGAGCCGGCTGTAGTGGTGCTTAGCATGATTTAGCTTTAATAATATTAATATCTTAGGCTTTGTTTGAATATTTGGAGGAAAAAAAAAGGAGAGAGTAAAAACAAGAAATGGATGAAAGGGGAAGAAAGAAAAAGAAAAGATCGTTCTCCTTCTCTTATTTGGAAAGAATGGAAGGAAAAAGAAAGTTAATATCAATTATCTTGTTTGGATAAAGAGGAGAGAAAGAAGAGAAAGAGTTATGTGACAATTATATCCTTCAGAATAGAGAATGAACCATGAGAATGAAAGAATGAAGAATAAAAAATGAAGAAATATTTTGATCTTTCAAAAAATATGACTTAAATATTTTTTATTTTTTCAGCTTAACTTTCGATTTGGGGGTTAACAAATTTATCCTTGTTGAGAAAGAAAGAAGGAAAACCGGTTACTCTCATTTTCTTCCCCTTTTTCTTTTATCTTCCTCCCAAACAAAGTAACTCCTTATTTTTCATCCCCTCCCTTCCATTCCTTCTTATCCAAAGAGTCCTTTAGGAGTGTTAAAAGTATCACCAGATGATAACTTGGAAAATTGTAAGGTTCAATGGATTGAAAGAAAAGATGAAGCACTTCTTTGTTTTTTTTTTTTTATCAACTTAATGGTTATAAGAAATCAAAATGCACAGCTGCTTTATCTTCCTCCCAAACAAAGTAACTCCTTATTTTTCATCCCCTCCCTTCCATTCCCTCTTATCCAAAGAGTCCTTTAGGAGTGTTAAAAGTATCACCAGATGATAACTTAGAAAATTGTAAGGTTCAGTGGATTGAAAGAAAAGATGAAGCACTTCTTTGTTTTTTTTTATCAACTTAATGGCTATAAGAAATCAAAATGCACAGCTGCTTTATCTTCCTCCCAAACAAAGTAACTCCTTATTTTTCATCCCCTCCCTTCCATTCCCTCTTATCCAAAGAGTCCTTTAGGAGCATTAAAAGTATCACCAGATGATAACTTAGAAAATTGTAAGGTTCAGTGGATTGAAAGAAAAGATGAAGCACTTCTTTGTTTTTTTTTTTTTATCAACTTAATGGTTATAAGAAATCAAAATGCACAGCTGCTTTATCTTCCTCCCAAACAAAGTAACTCCTTATTTTTCATCCCCTCCCTTCCATTCCCTCTTATCCAAAGAGTTCTTTAGGAGTGTTAAAAGTATCACCAGATGATAACTTAGAAAATTGTAAGGTTCAGTGGATTGAAAGAAAAGATGAAGCACTTCTTTGTTTTTTTTTTTTATCAACTTAATGGTTATAAGAATCAAAATGCACAGCTGCTTTATCTTCCTCCCAAACAAAGTAACTCCTTATTTTTCATCCCCTCCCTTCCATTCCCTCTTATCCAAAGAGTCCTTTAGGAGTGTTAAAGTATCACCATATGATAACTTAGAAAATTGTAAGGTTCAGTGGATTGAAAGAAAAGATGAAGCACTTCTTTGTTTTTTTTTATCAACTTAATGGCTATAAGAAATCAAAATGCACAGCTGCTTTATCTTCCTCCCAAACAAAGTAACTCCTTATTTTTATCCCCTCCCTTCCATTCCCTCTTATCCAAAGAGTCCTTTAGGAGTATTAAAAGTATCACCAGATGATAACTTAGAAAATTGTAAGGTTCAGTGGATTGAAAGAAAAGATGAAGCACTTCTTTGTTTTTTTTTTTTATCAACTTAATGGTTATAAGAAATCAAAATGCACAGCTGCTTTATCTTCCTCCCAAACAAAGTAACTCCTTATTTTTCATTCCCTCCCTTCCATTCCCTCTTATCCAAAGAGTCCTTTAGGAGCGTTAAAAGTATCACCAGATGATAACTTAGAAAATTGTAAGGTTCAATGGATTGAAAGAAAAGATGATGCACTTCTTTGTTTTTTATTTTTTTATCAACTTAATGGTTATAAGAAATCAAAATGCATAGCTGCTTTGACACCAAATAAATTTCAGCAGAAAATCTATATATAAATGCGAGCTATTCATGATATTATTCAGCTTATTTGATCTCTCTTAAGGTAATATTAATTCTTCCATCACTATCTTCATTGTGCTCTAAAAACATCATAAAGATGTCTACGAGATCCAGAAGATCTCAGCTTCTTTGCTCAATGATGAGGTGTTCTTGTGGCACTAAGCTTCAAGAGATTCAAGACAATTTCTGGAACCACCGTTCGTATTTTTAATGTTATCCGATAAATTTGGATGAGCCTTATGCGTGTAGTGGAAGAAAGCTATCTAAAATATATAAGAAGTCATTATCAACAATATATTAACCTTGCTAAGATTACAAGTTGTGTTGTTTACTATTATTTGATGCATGCCATCCAGCATAAAGTTATGATTTGGATGGTTATTGTTTGATAATTCACAAAGTTTAACAAGCAATTTTACTAGTGGTTTTCTATTTGTTTCTATTAAGATCACAAGTTGACAATTATAGCTATTATTATATTGAATGATGGTTTTTATTGGCAAAATGGATATCAGCTGCTGACATTAAAAAAATAAAAAAGCTATTTAAAAAACTAACAATGGAAATACTTTTGTTGAATTACCTAAACTATAAATAGTACTTGCTCTATTTTTTGGGCACATAAATGAGTTAATTAAATTCTATACATTCCCTAGAAAAACAAAATTTCTCAGACATCTTTGAATCTTAATATCTTACTATTATGTCTTTAATACTAGTTAGTATTGAAATGTTATTGCATCATGATTGCTTTTAAATTTTAAATGATATTTAATTATTTTCAAATAAAAAAAAATACTTTTAGTCATGTAAAAATCATCATTATTTTATTGAAGGATTAAAAGCATCACCTAGGAGAAACTAATTAGTTAATGTCCAATTACTTTATAGTTCCATGCTTGCTTGCATTTTATAGATGTAAATCTTCTTTTTTTTTCATTCTTTTTCTTATTTATATACTTGTTAAGAAAGTAATAAAAAATATATTTTTTTTAATTGAAAAGAGTATATGATAAGGATTTCTATTTTAAGTTTATAATCTAATATGCTTCGAGCGTTTTATCATCACCTTTCCCTTATAGCGTAATTATTAAATTATATATCTTCTCTTTTGACAAATAAAAATAAACTTAATGGTATCTAATTGCTTTAATTAGTGATTAACAAGGTAGTAAAAATTCTTAAAATATTAAACTTTTTCAATTGTGGATCTCAAAAGCAGTGATTGATTAAGTTGATGCTCCATCATATAAAATCTTTTGTTATCATTTAAAAGTTAAAGCAATATGAATTATTAAATATGCTCGTGCTAAAAATGCCTAATAAATTTTCTATTATTTTTGACAATACATATTAAAATTATTAGATTTTAAATTATCCAACTTATGATAATTGTCATGGGACCACATATTAGTCTTAGGAAACTATGATTTAACTCTTCATTTATGCAACGATCCATTCCTTCCCAGAGAAAGATTCTTGTTCTAGAATCCAGTGCATGACATAAAACCGTTCCCCCCTTCGTCTTTCATCTCCATCCCTTAAAAAAAAAATATTTCTAAACAATTTGCATTAATTGCATAGATAAAAGAATCCATTCAAAATGTGTTGCGAAAATCAGATTCAAAAAATAAATCAAATAATAAACAAACAAAGGAATTTACGTGGTTCGATCATGGTGATCTACATCCACGGGCAAGGCAAACAAAATTCCATTATCAAAAGGAGGAGGTCTCCAAACCCTTACAGAAGTTTTCACACGTATATCTATATATATACGCCCCAAAAAAATACTTCCATAAAATAAACCCTAGCGGACCGGTTTGGTCCGGGCCCAACAAGAATATCGGGTCGGGTCAAAAAACCGGGCCCGATATATAAAATTCAAGACATATTTAACAAATCTCCACCTTGGCTTGAATTTAACAAACTAGAAGTCGAACATATTCTCCCAGCATCCCTAAGCCTACGTGAGCTAACTCGGTGTAGGAAACAAGGGATGCAACGAAAAACATATCCACTTCAGGAAACACAAAAATAGAACTTTCATTCACCTCGCCACCAAGCCCCAGAAGGAGCAAACCTCAAACAAGCATGCCAATCAAGTCCAAGCAATGCTTAAACTTGTTGGCGGGAACTATCTTGGTCAGCATATCAGCAGGATTGTCAGCAGTATCAACTTTCTTTACTGTAATATTTCTCTCAGTAAATGCCTCTCGAATAAAATGATACTTGATATCAATGTGCTTAGTCCTCTCATGATATGCTTGATTTTTAATCAAGCAAATAGCACTCTGATTGTCACAAAAGACAACTGAATTGTCTTCCTGCTTGAGCCCAAGTTCTTGAACAAGATTTCGTAACCAAATAGCTTCTTTTACTGCTTCTGCTGCTGCCATATACTCTGCCTCTGTTGTAGACAAAGCAACTGTCGACTGTAAAGTTGATCTCCAACTTATAGCCGAGCCAGATAATGTGAAAAGATAGCCAGTCAAAGATCTTCTCTTATCAATATCCCCAGCATAATCAGAATCCACAAATCCCACAACAGAAGTACAGTTAGAACTATTTCTATCAAACATTAGGCCCAATTTTGTGGAGCCTCTAAGATACCTAAGTATCCATTTCACTGCCTGCCAATGGACCTTTCCAGGATGTGCCATATATCTGCTCACCACACTAACTGCCTGCGCAATGTCGGGACGAGTGCATACCATAGCGTACATCAAGCTACCAACTGCACTGGAGTATGGGACAGAAGACATTGCAGCCTCCTCGACCTCTGACTGAGGTGAATGTATAGCTGAGAGTCTAAAATGTGATGCTAAAGGTGTACTGACAGGCTTAGAGTTTTGCATCCCAAACTTCTCAAGTACCTTCTCAATATATCTCCTCTGTGAGAGATATAACTTACCTGCTTTTCTGTCTCTCTGAATCTCCATTCCTAAGATCTTCTTGGCAGGACCCAGATCTTTCATTTCAAACTCCTTACTGAGACATTTCTTCAAGATCAACACATCTGTCATGTTCTTTGCAGCAATGAGCATGTCATCCACGTATAAAAGGAGATAGACAAAGGATTTATCTGAAACCTTCCTGAAGTACACACAACTATCATAGCTGCTCCTATGATAACCGCTCCGTATCATAAAACTGTCGAATCTTTTATACCACTGTCTTGGAGACTGCTTCAAACCATACAACGATTTCTTCAATCGACATACATGATCTTCCTTGCCTTCTACATAATAGCCCTCAGGCTGGGCCATATAAATAGTCTCCTCAAGCTCACCATGCAAAAAGGCTGTCTTCACATCGAGTTGCTCAAGCTCTAAGTCAAATTGAGCAACTATAGCCAGCAACACACGAATAGAAGTGTGTTTCACAACAGGAGAGAACACTTCATCATAATCAATTCCCTCCCTCTGATTGTAACCTTTAGCTACAAGTCTTGCCTTGCATCTACTAATTTCAACGCCTGGAATACCTTCCTTTTTCTTAAAGACCCATTTACACCCAATGGCTCTTTTTTCTTTAGGCAATGGCACCAAGTCCCAAGTCTGGTTCTTGTGAAGTGATTCCAGTTCTTCAGCCATAGCAACAGTCCACTTTTCTGATTCCGAACAAGTAACAGCTTCAGTATAAGTAGATGGTTCCTGAATACCCATATCTTCTGCTGTCGTAAGGGCATAAGCCACCAGATCAGAAAACCCATATTTTTGAGGGGCTCGAATCTCCCTCCTTTCTCTGCCAGTAGCAATAGAGTATGGCTGCTCCACCTCATCTAGAGCTTCCTCATCTGAACTAGAATCAATAGTAACAATTTGCTCGCTCAAATCATTTTGAGAGCCTTTTTTTCGAAGCTCGACCTGAACCTCCACCTCATTTGTATCACTCTCATGGTTTCCTGCAGACTCATCAACAACATTCCTTTGATCTAGCATAAACTTTTCATTAAAAGTAACATCCCTACTAATAATGAATTTAGGTGAATTAGGTTCTATGCACCACAGACGATAACCCTTCACGCCATCAGCATAACCAACAAAGATACACTTCTTTGCTCTAGGTTCAAGTTTACCATCCTTAACATGATAGTAAGCAGGGCATCCAAAAACCTTTAGATTTGAATAATCACAAGGCTTACCTGACCACATCTCAAAAGGAGTCTTGCATTCAATTGCTGTTGAAGGAGAACGATTAACCAGATAGCAAGACGTGTTAACTGCTTCAGCCCAAAAAGCCTTTTCCATGCCAGCATTAGAGAGCATGCATCTTGCCCTCTCCAATAAGTTCTGTTCATCCTTTCTGCCACTCCATTTTGCTGTGGAGTGTACCTGACTGTACGGTGTCGAACGATACCTGCATCTGCACAGAATTCATTAAAATCACCACCACAGAACTCAAGACCGTTATCGGTCCTCAGACGTTTGATCTTCTTCCCTGTCTGATTCTCAACAAGGGCTTTCCACTTCTTGAAGGTTTCAAACACTTCACTTTTTCTTTTCAGAAAATAAACCCAAACTTTTCTGGAATAATCGTCAATAAATGTCACAAAGTAAAGAGCACCACCCTTAGATGGAACCTGTGCCGGTCCCCATAAATCAGAATGTATGTAGTCGAGTGTACCCTTCGTTGAATGTGTGCCTGTACTAAAACTGACCTTGCACTGCTTGCCAAGAACACAGTGCTCACAGAAATCTAGTGAGGTTGTCTGCTCACCACATAGTAAACCACGTTTACTCAAAACTGTCATGCCACGCTCACTCATATGGCCCAAACGCATATGCCACAATTTTGTTCTATCATCAGCAGAAACAGAATTTGCTGTGCCAATCGAAGAACCCATAACTGTGCTACCCTGTAGATGATACAAGTGATTCACCTTGTTTCCTCTCATCACAACTAGATTGCCTTTGGTGACTTTTAGAGCTCCACCTCCACCTGAGTACATACACCCAATGGAATCCAAACAGCTCAAAGAAATAAGGTTTCTCTTTAAGTCTGGTATGTGCCTAACTTCAGTCAAGGTTCTCACAACTTTGTCATGGCACTTAATCTGAACAGTACCAATTCCCACAATTTTGCATACTGCATCATTTCCCATAAAAACTGATTCACCATTCAATGGTTCGTATGTGGTGAACCATTCCCTATTTGGGCACATGTGATATGATGCTCCTGTATCCATTATCCAAACATCGTTTGAAAAACTAACAACAGAGCATGTCGTAAGAACTCTGTCTGACACACTAGACTCATCTTTCTCAGCAACATTCGCCGCATCTTGACGTTGACTACGTTGCTTATCCTTTCTCTTGAGCACAGGACAATCTGACTTGTAATGTCCTTTCTTGTGACAATAGTAGCACTCAACGTTCGTCGTATCTCCAGGTGGCCTAGATTTTGAACGACCAACAGATTTCTTTCTAAAAGCTTTATCCTTCTTCTTGCCCTACCTCTCACGAATAAACCATCTGCCTGTCTCCACTAGTATTTCCATTCAATTTTGTTCTCAATTCTGCAGAATTCAAGGATGCTTTAACATCCTCTAGAGTTATGGATTCACGTCCATAAAGCATCGAGTTCACAAAATTTTCGTATGAGGCAGGCAATGAGCATAACACAATCAAAGCTTGATCTTCATCCTCGAGTTTAATATCTAGATTTTTCATATCCATAACAATCTTATTAAACTCATTCAAGTGTTCCTTAATAGGCGTACCTTCTCGCATCTTTAGGGTATAAAGACGCTGCTTCAAATAAAGTCTCGATGTTAAAGATTTCTTCATGTAGAGACTTTCCAGTTTCTTCCAAAGACCGGCCGCTGTTTCCTCATCTGCGACTTCTCGCAAAACATTGTCTTCTAGAGACAACTGGATCGCACTATGCGCCTTCTCATCCATCTCTTCAATCTCAGCCGTGGTCATGTCATCTGTATAATTATTATCCAGTGCCCTAACAGAACCCTCTCGCTTCAATAAAGCCTTCATCTTTATTCTCCATAATCCGAAGTTGTTCTGTCCATCAAATGGTGCAATCTGAAACTTCAAAGATGACATCCCAAAAATTCTAAGAACGAAACGATCTTTCCGTTTGGATTGAAGAAGAAGAAGAGATCCTGGGAACAGCTTCACGGACGGAACAGCCGCTTCACGGACGGAACAGAGGAGGCTGAAATCCGGTGCAAAAGCCCTAGCCTTGGGATTCACGGTCGGTGATGACTGATAGAGGGAGTGGATCTCTTGATCGAGGCGGGTTATGGCAACAGATAGGCGGTGCTTCCCCCAGAAAAATCTCCAACGATTCGGGACAATACGATGGTGAAAGAAAGAGGCCCCTTCTCCTCTCTTCCTTCAACTGGAACGGAAACAAAACACACCAGCGATGGGCGCTCGTCTCTGGATTCTCTTAACGATCTCGTGCCTTGTCTTGATTCGAACCTCCTCGCCTCCTTTCCTTTCTTCCAGAACTCAACCAGAGATCGTCCACAGGATTTCTTCCACTCTCTCCATCGAATCAGAGCCCTTTGTCTACTGGTTTATTAGGTGGGAGGCGTGTGCGAGGGGGCTTCCTTCCGCGGATCCTTGTGGCCTTTATCCTCTGGCCGGGTCACGGTAGATCTCGGTAGCGAAAAGTTGGCGCCTTTGGTACCTTTCGGGATCCTTTGAACGAGGTTTGGGTCCTTGGAAACGGCCCGCTGCGTCTTCTTGACGTAGGTTCCTCCCAGATCTTTCCTTTACAGCTTTCCACAGGAGTTTTAGGAGAATTTTCGTCGTCCCTGATCTCCTTTGAGGATGGTCGCCGCCTTGTGGAGGAGAGGAGAGGCAGGGTGAAACTCGGGAGTTAGGGCTTTATCCCCCTTTTTTTTTCAACAAAAATTTTTCAAACCAAAAGCTCTGATACCAGTTTGTTGCGAAAAATCAGATTCAATGAACAAATCAAACAATAAACAAACAAAGGAACACCAAGAATTTATGTGGTTCGATCATGGTGATCTACATCCACGGGCAAGGCAAACAAAATTCCATTATCAAAGGAGGAGGTCTTCAAACCCTTACAGAAGTTTTCACACGTATATCTATATATACGCCCCAAAAAAATACTTCCATAAAATAAATCCTAGCGGATCGGTTTGGTCCGGGCCCAATAAGAATATCGGGTCGGGTCAAAAAACTGGGCCCAATATATAAAATTCAAGACATATTTAACAAAATGATTAATAAAAATTTTTCTTAAAGACATCTACTACTATTATATAATTTTTTTGATTAGCATAACTGATTGTATTGTTGCCATATAACCTAAATTTTTCATTGATCACTCATTCACACACCTACTTGTTAATAGTTGTATACTCTTAAATAAGAAAAACTATTAAGTAGTACATCGATCGGCTTACTTTTCTTCTTTAGAAATATATTAAATGAAGAAATGACTCATTTAGTTATGGGCAATAGAAATCTTTATCCACTTATTTCTAGGCAAATATTAAAAAATAAGTTTTAAAATTTAAAATTTTTCCTCATATCTTTGTTACATTTTAATTAGGCAGGCTAGGCTCCAAAATAAATAAAAGAAGAGGAAGACAATGATATCAAAATACACTTCCGACCATTTAATTCATATGATTGTAATCTTCTGTCGAATATTGTTGCTCTTTTTATAGACATTATGCATTGTAGTATCTATTATTATTTGTTCTAACATGGTTTATAAGGTTCTCGGAGCTTATATCTACTTATCATCAACTAAAATGGTTTCGGCCTCGAACCAATTTCATTAATGAATGATTAATAATTAATCATTTTTTACAGGCATTTGGTAGCAGGTAATCTATCTAGATTATCAGTAATTTAAAAAAAGCTCATCAGATAATGGTGTTTGATACATATTTTGAATGACAATCTATGTTGTAGTGGTAATCCAAATTCATATTACCATAAGGAGTGGTTATCCATATTACCAAAAATATAGTAATTTCATAAATTATTTTCTGACAAGATTGACATTTCTTTCTTTGATCGCTATCTACTCGCATCTCTTTTACCGATTCATTGGAACCTTGGTGTCGAAAGTCCTAAGCAGCACCCTCTTGTTGGGGAGCGCGGAATACCCCCAAGATCACGGCTATAGCGTATATGAGTAATACAAAAATCTTTTACCGTTCTAATCTATGAGTATAAGATTATACCTTCAGACTTGAACGCTGGAACACTTGATTTGATTGCTCGACCTCAACCTTTTGGCCTTCCGCCGTATTCCCGAAATACCTTCTTCTCTCTCAAGATGGTGGGATCTCTCTCGGCCGACCTAGGGTTTCTTGCTTTTCTTTTTTTCTCAAAAGTGTTAACCCTAGCAACCAATTGAGAGGGTATTTATAGGGCTACAACAGGGACCAAATAGGCAAATATGAAAAGGACTTCCCACGTAATTAAATCTCCTAATCCTATCCCGGGTTAGGATTTAATTACGTAAATTATAATTCATTCCACTAAAGAATTATAATTGTTCTCCTAATCATATTCGAATTTATATTTTCGAGCCTTAATATTAAATACTTATTATCTCCCCACGTTAAGATTACAGATATCCACCAATTAAATTTAAATACTGACAATATAATTTAATTGGCTGTTATTATCCTTGAGACTTATCCACTTAACTTATTTACGTATCGGATTCAAAATCCACTTGCAAGATTTGATACGATCAAAACTTATAAGCTTTCTCAAGGGGATATCATCAGTCCAAATTAACCGGACGTGGATTCCTTCAACTATTAATGTTCACCATATATAATGTTATTGCCCAACCCACTGAGATTATTGACTCATATAGAATCTCACTCTATGTGTAATCAAAGCAATAATCACTACACACACGTGTCTAGTAATAGAATTCAGATTAAGAGCATAAGTAATCATAATATTCATGAGTTCTAAATTATTTTATAAAGTCAGTATAAAATAATCAACTCAACTGGGTCCTGTTCAATACACACAAGTGTACTAGCACAAATAGTTAGAATAAACCATTCCCCATAGTCAAGACAAACCTACTTAAATTTGTACTACAGCTCTACTGATGGTGTGTCCAATTCCATCTAAAATTGTGAACAATAAACTTGTATTCCAAAAGAACCGATGATCTAGTCTTCTGTGTGTAAGCCGTACTCTACACACTAGATCAAATACTCTTTGAAAATACTAGACACATGCACATATATAGTAAATGGCACACATTGCTCAAAATGAATTCTCATTAAAAATGTAAAGATATAAAGCATATCTTTTAGTCTATATCTCTATCACCTCTTTCATGCGGGATTGGATTCCAGATACAGCGAAACTTCTTATCCATTGACCAATGACTCTATGGATCGCAAAATTTCTTCTTTAGATCGATGGTCCCCGCATCCTCACTAACCACTTCAAATATCCTTTATAAATATAATTTTTTAAAATATTATTATTTATAAATATAATTTTTTTTAAATCAAATATATAAACTTTTAATAAATTTAATTTAGAGGTATTTAAAATTTAATATTATATGACTGGTAATCTAGTAATCTGTTTGTTATACCAAACACAGTAATCAATATTATTATAGCATTATCTGTCTATATTAAATATAGTAATCAATATTATGATAATCTATCAAATAATAATTTATTTTATAGATAATCCATATTATCATTAAGAATTATCTGTTCATACACCAAACACAACATAGTGTTTCAAATAGGAAATAAAAGGGGATATCCAGACATATTTCAAAAGACATAACTATAAATGATAGCTGGGAATAAAGTTAACCAGAGGAATAATCCATGGTTAACCATGCCATGGGTTATTCCCTCAATTTATTCTCTAGAAAATATAAATAGCTGGTTATCCCTTCAAATAAGAGTAAAAAAAAAACGTTATCCTATGGATTTACCTTTTTGCATTTGATATAATCAATGAGATACTTAAAGAATATTCCTAGGAATAGCTAGAGGATAAACTTTATCCTATATATTTATTCATAAATAATATTTTTTCTATCAAACACTACCTAAGAAATCTTTGCATCTTTCGTATTAAAAGTACAAGGTTAACCTCTCTATTTTTAATATTTGCTGTGAATTAAACGCAATGGGAGAATTTTAGGCTCTGTTTGATACATGGGATAAGAGGGGATATTCCTTAGATATCCCTTCTTATCCCCAAAAGCTATAATTGCAGGGGTTATCTTTGAAAAAGTTTAACAAGAGGGGATAATTCATATTTAACTATGGGTTGTTCTCTGGACCTATTTCCTAGGGAAACTCAGGAATAACTAAAGTTATTCCTTGATGATAGAGTGATAATTTTAAAAAAATACTTATCCCTTCTATTATCTTTTGAATAAATACTATAAGATTCAAAAAAGTTATTAAACACTACCTTAGACGACAAAGGTGGCAGCTGTCAAAGGATGCAGAGTGTGCCAAAGGATTCAACTTGCTAACTTGGGGAAGTTCCCACAGTGGCCAGACTTCCATCGTATTTGACTGCAAATATTTTGAAGCAGCGGTCTCTGCAACAGTGCGAAGGCAGTGGCGTGGTGACGGGCACGGAAGCTTTCCTCTCTTATCCAACTGGTTTTTTTTTTTTTTTTTTTTCTGGATCCGTTTATCGTTTAGTACGGCCGACTATTTTCTTACGTAACGACCGTAACCAACCCCTGACCTCGTTCAGTGCAACCATTGGCCGTTCTAAAGAGCGCGAGAATATCGCCGGAAGCATCGGTTTCTTTGAAGATAGCGTTTCGTGAAGCTACGCTGGAAATAGGGCGGGGTGCGTTACGTCCGTATAAGAAGCGATCATTTGGGTCCGTCTGGCTCTCTCTCTCTCTCTCATGCATGTGAATAAACTATTCATCCGGGGAAAGAACCAAAAATTAATAACAAAGTTTGGATTTAGAATTCTTTTAGCGACAGATTAAGTTGGAGGTGAGGTGCTTCTCATCCATGTATCATCTCATTGATAGATAGATAGTTTTAGGTCGTATTGGTTCGTATTTTAAAAAATATAAATTATATTTAAAAATATAAATTATATTTTATTGATTTATAGTATTCAAAAATATGTTTGATTGATATTTTTGAAAACTAATTTTTTTTAAAAAAATAGCAACGAATCGCATGAAAAAAAGATATGCCAGATGTTTTAAGCAATGTTTTAAAAATGGAACCGGACAACTAACCGATTGCTTAACATTTGGGTCGTGGATCAATCGGTTCGATCGGATGAACTAGTTTGATCGGATCGGATAATATTATAATTTTAATTTAATAATATAAAATAGTAAAATATAAATATAATTTAAATAAAAAATTAAAAAAAATCTAAAAATCGAGTTGGATCGATTGAAACCGGTCGGTTCAATGGGTTTTTTCGGTTCTTACCGGTCATATAAAAGTTAACTTTAACAATAAAATCAAACTGAACTAATGACCGGTTTCCGGTTAGATCGATCGGTCCGGTCCAATTTTTAAAACATTAGTTTTAAGAAAGAAAGAATAAAATCTGAAAATATTCAAGATGAATTAAAAAAAAAAACGTTCCTCTAACGTTTTCAGATTCATTCAGATTTTTAATATTCTTCTAACATTTTTCAGATTTTTAGATTTTTAAAATCATTTTAAGAGAGTGTTTTCGAAAATGATTTGATCAAACATGTTTTTCATGATATGAGTTAAATTTTTTATTTTAAAAATAAAATTTAACCTAAATCGGTTGCAAATGGACCCTAAACTTTTTGATTAGTTAAAATTTTTTATCTGTTCATTAAAACTTCTTATTTTTAAAAGAGCACACTTTCCAATGGTATATTGATGTGAGTGTTCTTTCCTTCTTAAAAATCTGTTTACTGTTCGCCTAATGAGAAATATAGATGCCAATGATTGAGCTTAGAAAGAATTATTGAGTTTCATGTGACAATTGTGGTTTTATTCATGTTACGGTTCGAATTTGGCTTCTTATATGCATATTAAATAAAGAAGGCTTGGGAAATAATTTGATATATTTTCACATGAGTCACTGATTCAAGATAGAATTTGATTTATCCATGAGCTTTGGCAATCAAATAATTTTTTTAGAATAATCTAATCCTTGTAAGTAAATCATAATGTATGCCTCTTTGATCCTGACTTCAAATGCGCAATATTAGCTAACTTTATCTAGTTAACTAAACCATATTTACACGCGTAATTCGGTCTTAATGAGAGCAAAAGAAACTACATCTACGATGAATCAAAAATCCACATTAATGTAATATTATTCACTCATAATACCAACATCTAACTTTCCCATCTCATATTCTAATGCCAAAGTATATGCCCCACTAATTGCAATGCGATGAACTAATTAACATGTAGTTCAGTGGCTTTGTTTGTTGTTAGCCTTTTTTTGGTTTTAATGGTTATGAAACATATGTAGTTGCATAATTAGCCACTTCACAAACTTCATCAAGATCAATCTCAATTCTGGATTTAAAAAAAAAATTTATGCTAAGCAACAGATAGTCAACATAAAATTTTATTAGATTCTTTAAAACATATAGAAATAGCCACTGTACACTGGCACGAGCAGCTAACAGTAATGCATAGAGCTTAACGCTTTTAAGTTTAATTAGCCTAATCGCGCCACTACGCTTATATTTTATGGTTAAGTTGAGCAAAAATGGAAGCATTCCGTCCTGCCGTCAAAAAAAAGGTTTTGCATATCGCATCCATCCGATGCAGCAAGTTCTATATGAACTACACCATCTCTTTTTTTAGTCTACATACGTACGATATTCATTAAAATATTAAGATACCTTTATGATATCCAAAAAAAATTTTACAACATTCCAATTTTAAACTTACGACATCCCAGTTTTAAACTTACGACATCCGTTCAGAAAACAAAAAAAATTACAACACCATAGTTGTAAACTTACAAGCTATAAAATTACAATACCCATTTAAAAAACGTTTCTGTACAAATTCCAAAAAAAAGCTAAATGAGTATTAATACACGTCACGCCAAAATTTAAGATGACACCTCAGTTTTAAACTTACGACACCCTAGTTTTAAACTTACGACACTTGTTCAGAAAGCAAAAAAAATTACGACACTCCAGTTTTAAACTTACGACACTCTAGTTTTAAACTTACAACACCCATTCAGAAAACGTGTCTGTACACAAATTTTAAAAAAAAGCTGAACAGATATTAATGCATGTCAGACAGCTTTTTTTTTTTTGGAATTTGTGTATAAACACCTTTTCTAAATGAATGTCTTAAATTTAAAACTAGGGTGTTGTAAGTTTAAAACTAAATTGTCGTAATTTTTTTTTGCTTTCTAAACTGATGCTTTAATTTTATAACTATGGTCTCGTAAGTTTAAAACTAGGATGTCATAATCTTTTTTGCTTTTTAAATAATATCTTAACTTTATAACTATGGTATCATAAATTTAAAAACTAAAATACCATAATTTTTTTCTTTCAAAATATTATAAAAATATATTAATATTTTTAATAAGTATTTATTAATAACAAAAATTAATGCAGCTCACGTGCAAGACTTATTGCAGAGAGGCAATGTACAAAGAATTTTCCGCCGTAAAACAAGCAGCTCAGAGCGCATCCTATCACCTCCAAAACTCTTCGCACGAATGGACTGACGACACGTATACGGATGGCATCTAAAGGCGTGTATCATTGGGCGGTGAGAAAGGTCGTTAAGACGGGCGCAAAAGAAGCCCATCAAATGGTCTTAAAATATTGTGATATAAAATTGGGAACTCAGACAAGTGTTTTTTTTTTTTTTTATCTCTGGAGAGTGGGAGAGTGAACCTGTGGAGAAAGCTTAGAGAAAACTTGATCGTGGGAAACGTTTTTCATGACTGGAAGTTCGATGAACTTTGCTTTGGATGAACTATTAAGTGCTTCAACTCTGGATGTTAAAATTTTCATTTTTTAAATATTATCAAATGATTGAATTTGATTTATTGTTTTTACTTATGAAGGATATTTATGTATGCTTTATTGGTTTTTATTTCGTTAAAATAGATGCAAGTTTTTATTATAACCATTTTTTTCTAAAATATTATAAAAATTTAAAGTTGTAAATACATGAGATAAAATTTTAGTTTATCATCTTGACGAACCTGTTATATTAGGTGCAATGACTCTAGAGTCTTTGAAAGATTATTCTTGAAAGAAGAGAATATGCAAGGTATAGTCCTCTTATTGTATGCTTGGACAAAAATTAATATCAATAAAATATCAACATAATACCGAGTTTCAATTCGGTATGAACCGAATTAATCAATATTGTTTTATATCGATTTATACTTAGATAAAAGTTTTAAAAAAAAGAAGTATTACATTTCATATGGAGTGCACATGACTATATTGTACCAATCTATATATGTTGAACTTATAATATATTGTTATGGATTCCGCTACAAGTTTTGCAAACATCACTAGCAACTGCAGTAAGTGTTTCTCAAAAACTTATATATATATATATATATATATATAGAAAGAGAGAGAGAGAGAGAGAGATAGGGAGAAAGTATGAGATGTTATATTAATATAGAATGTATGACATTGATAATAAACTAGAAGGATAAAAAGTGATATGAATTTAAACAATTTATCCAAAAGACCCAAATATTCCACTAATTCATTAGAATCGATGCAATAACTAATTAAGATGGAACAATTTAGATACATCTAACTGGTATTTTTGGACCAACTTTTGTCAAAACTAGCTCAACTTGATAAGGTTTTAATCAAGATTAGATAGGCTAGTATGTCGCAATTTTTTTTAAAAAAATCTTAAATTTTTAGACAAAATAACATTTCTATAGACTTTTTTAAGACCATTAATCCCTGAACAAATGGCTCTTATACGATCTTGCCCCAAAAAGACAGTTACCATGGCTTAGAAAATTACAAAATAAAAAATTCTTTTTTAGAAAAAGCAAATTCTTGTCTACAGACCTTTTGTATGTAATATTCTTTACAATGATTATTGTACTATAAAATATTATTTTTTATCTATTATTTTTTGCTATATAATAATTTAGATTCCTTCAGAGAACCCATGTGGTGACATTTCTGACGTAGTCTAAAATAATTATTATAACAAAGATTTTTTTTTTTTTAATTTGATGAAAGTGTTCGGGGAAAGGTCTGCAGGTTTAGCCTATATTATTCGTAATTTTGATGAGCTTTGCTGCGGCTTTGGCATCCTTGACTCTGTCCTATGGCTGAGTTATATGCAGCCTGGCTGGAATATCTATGCTGTACGGGTTCTTCATGCTCACAGTCTGGTGATAGAGTGGGATTCTCTAATGATTATCAGGTGGCTTCGGATGGAGAGAGGCAGTCAAGCTCCTCTAATTCCCTTCTTCTTGATATTTGGTCTCTTCTCGGAAGATTCACAGTATCCACATCGGGCATATATACCACGAAGCTAATACTGCGGTGGACTGGGTGGCGGCCGCCGTGGCCCATCATGCGGGTATTTGGAGATGGAATCAGGGTGACCCTTGTCCTTCCTTTCTGAAGTAAATTTTGTATTCTGATATTTCTGGGTTGACTCGCACTAGACTTAGTATGATCACCGTCAGTACAAAAAAAAAAAAAAAAAAACTTTCTTATTTTTCAAAAACCCATCCTACAACAATTATTTTGGTCATCTCTCCATGGATCCCAAAATCGATGCAATAAGTCACATGATTAGTGTGATGGAATGAACTTAGCAATGATTAATTAAAAAGTTGATTTCTAACATTTTTCACATAAATAATAATCAATTTATTATTATTATAACCGTAAAAACAATCTAGGAGTAGTTGGCTCATTGGGTCATTCAATCAAAGACGAGTTGATAATGGACTTCTTTTAAGGAAAGAAAAAAAAAAAGGTGACGGAAAAGGTGCACCCCAAGGAACACGCGGCTCTCACACTTGGCGAGCCGGTGAGCGCCACGTGTCGCGCCGTGGAGTTGCAATGATTGGGCATACGTGTGATTGTCGCAGGGAAACACTCATACGGACCATCCATCCTTGTCTTGTCACAGGGAAAGGCAAGCCCAAAAGCACCAAAGCTGCCACTGAGACCTTGGTACTTCCATGGAGGACACTGAACCATCATTTCTAGTACGCTTTTCGTGCTCGAGGGGTGGGTTTGGGGATTCCGTTGGAACTTGGGTTTCGGACTTCAGCTTAGTCATAGTCTCATAAAGTGTCAATATAAAGCTCAGGATCAAAGGTTTGAGGCCAGGATTATGATGCAATTGGCTTTCAACTTGGTGTGACGAGTTGGGATTAAGCTTTCATTAGAGCCATGCATAAATGACGCTTATCCTAATGCATGCACAGCCATGCAACGGCTTATCTCTCCAGATAATGCCATGAGAATGATGTTGGTATCTTGCTAGCTAGTTTGTTTGGAGGTTGCTGTCTTCTTTGACAGCAGTATGGAATATGAAATGATGTATGTTTTGTTCATGAGACTGATTCCACTCTCAAATCATGTGTCCCTTGGTAGGCTTAATGTTAAAATGAGGCAGCTCATTCTTATCACAATATTTGCCTCCCTTTGGTTAATTTCGTTGAATAGCTGATGAATTTTTTACATGTTTAATTTCCATGCATTTTATAACTTGACTAGGTTTTAGGGAAATCATTTCCAAGCTTTTGAAAAATATTTATGCTTTAGAAATTTGAAGATGAGTCAAAATGCATGTTAGGTGATAACTATGATCAGTATGGCGGTGATAAAGACATAGTCCAATTTTGTAGACGTGTCGTGCTTTCTTAAAGGAATTAAATTTGAATTTTTCTTCGTGTTTACTTTTTTGCCTTTGGAGGTGAGAATTTGGAACAAACAAGGAATAAAGACATCATGCCAGTGGACATAATTTGAAGGTAATGCAGAAGCGACATCAAGATTATTTAAAATCATGAGAAGGATCAGCACGCAAATTTAAACATGCGGCCGAACTAGAAGGCGTGCGCTTCTTTAATTTGATTTGAATATTCTAGCAAAAGATGATACCATTGGAAGACAAGCATACACTCTATAGATTAATTCTATGGTTAAATCCATATATTATTTATTTGTTTCCATGGTTCAAAAAGTTTATATTTCATTAGTTCTGATTTGTTTAGGCTTGGACTGATCTGGAATGGATTTTATATAGCACAAGTTTTAGAATTGTGGGAGAAGAAAATAGGTTTTCAGAGCTCACTTCAACTTAATTCACAGTACACGTACAGAAGAGGGTTGAAATCAGTGGTTCATTCTTCCAAGTTGGATTTGTCCCTACCTGGCATCATGCTTGCAGCCCAAAAAGTCATTTGCCAAACGTAATATTCCGGACTTTTTTTGCTTTTGCTCACACGCATATGAGCATTAATGCAAAGTTTCATCTATTAAAACACGTATATATATATACCCCACAAACCTTCTCTTTCTTTGCGATCGATCTCAATCAGTTAGGTAATACAAGCCTCCAACGCAGGCTCATGGCATTGAAATGATGTGATGTTTCGTTGTTAAGCTACAAGATGTAATCAACTAACACCACTAATAATATATAGAACAGGAGGCCAAATGGAGGGAAAGCAATCAATGCTTGCATGCCATGTAGTCTTCCCCCACTCGATCTTCCCGGCCAATGCGGCCACGCCTCTTTCTGCTCATCATTTTCCCATTAGAAGCCTCTGATGGCAGGCTTCGTGTCGCCTTCCATCGACAGGGATGATGGTGAAACCGATGGCTGAATTCCCCCCCACCAACGGAATCAAAACTTTAATTAGTCAGTGAGCTCAAATTGTCATTTAAGTGAGAGATAAGGTGATAATGACAGCCTCTACAAGCAGTGATGATAAAAAGGAGGAACAAGAAAGAGATAAAGCAAAGAATCTTTCCAGGCTAAAGGCTGGCCTCTGATTTGTTTTTCCTTTTAAATCCGGCTCATGTTGGAGAATTTAGAATTCGATCAGTGGCTAAATCCAAAAGAGAGAGTTCTCATTAGCAAGCATATATATATATATATATATATATATATATATGATCAGTCTCACATGCCCAGCTCTTGCCACTGCAAAGCCTGGAAGGGAGAGAGATGCGTACGTGTAGGCCCCTCTCCTCAGGAGAGTTGTGCGACAAGGGATTGGATTCCTATTTCCAAGTCTTAAACCCACCACCCATGCCACCTCTCTCTCTCTCTCTCTCTCTCTCTCTCCTGGCCTCCTTCTGATCATGGGGGGGTTACATCAAAGGGGAATCTTAGCTTCGAAAGGATAAAAAGGGGTTTGGTTAGCTAACACTCCACAAGACCCAGTGCTAAAGTGACAGGCATGAAGTTTTTCATAAAGCAGCGATCGAGAATTGGCTCAGCCCAACTGAAAGCTCAAGCCATGCATCCTTGCAGTTGATTAAGATCAACTTCAGAGATGTAAAGCAGAATGATGGAAGTGATTTAGAATTATAGAATGATGCATGACATGGTCCAAGAGTTAATATATATAGAATGATAATTTGTGGTATCACTATCACTGAACTCTCTCAAATTTGGTAGGTTCCAACTTCCAAGCTCATCAGCTGGCTAAAACTCAATGAGTTGAGAGTCAAAGAGAAGGATATATATATATATATATATATAATGTAATCTAGGGTTGGGGTTTCTCTTTTGCAGAGTGGTGTCGAGGCTTTATCAAGTGGGGAGATTAAAAATGGACTACTCTTCCACCGTCGACGTGGTCAGGCCAGTTGCGACGTGTCGATTAGTTTCGGGTGAGATGCGGAGTCGACGGTTCCGAGCGTAAACGTTCTGAACGCAATGATGGACAAGTGGAATGAGATGGGGAGATTATTATATTATATTAGGAGGTGGGTGGCCATCAAGCCTGGCCTTTTGCCTGTCCATTTCTTATACTTTGGCCTTAATCTAATGAGAGGATCAAGCTGTAGGTTCTGCTGAGTGGTCACCTCTCTACCTTTCTGTTAGCCCATTTTGTATTCTTTCTATATCTTTATGTGACAGCACAAGGAAAGTGGATCATGTTTCTCTCATCCCTAGATCTTTCTTGTCTTGAACTTTAGCCACAGAAGGTGGGTAAAAAAAAAAACAGCACACACCTTCAATGCCCTCAAGCCATACAAGGGAGCAAATGGATTGCATTTCTTAACCCTAAATTGAAGATGGTGGCAAACAGCTTGCTGACAAAGGTTCTTGATGGTTAGTTATATTAGAAATCTAGAGTTAAGTTTGCCTTCCCTTGGGTTATGAAGTTATCAGCATTTAACCGGGAATGTGTAAGACATTTTAGAGAAAAAAAAAATTATTTAAATAATCTTATTTGCATACTATAAAAATATCATATATAAAAAAGGATATTGCATTTTGCGGTGAAGAAGATTTGATTATAACAATGCTTCTCATATATATATATATATATATATATATATATATATATATATAGTACAGCCGGACGGTCACATCATTTTAGGATAAATCAAACCCGATATATCAGAATACAAAATTTAAAATAAAACAGGCGGACAAGTATCATCCTGATTTCAACTCTAAAAGTTAGAATGGTCAGCAATCCTGGCAGTGATCCAGTCGGCTGCATAGTTGGCTTCCCTGAAGACGTGCTGAATAAGAGCACAGTGAACACCCTGAAGACAGGCTCGAATGTCAACAATCAAAGGGTTGGCTGGCACACAGATACTTGAGTCGTGATGGATCCAACGAATGACAGTGATGGAGTCACCCTCGATGATAAGATTATGGGCGCTCAGGACACGGATGGCACAGAAAATACCTGTCCAAACAGCAGTCAACTCCGCTTATTCGGAGTTACTTCTAATTATATTTACTTCTAATGATAAGACTGCTTCTCATATTTATTTCTAATTATATTTTTAAAATAATCAAAAATATTTTTAATAGATGACCAACAAATTTAATATGGCTGAATATTTACTAACTAGAGCCAGATATGCTCCATGGTAAAATAATTGTAGCTGATTGGATAAATAAGGAAAAAGAAATCATAAGATATACACAAGAAAAAAATATAGTTTACGTAAGGAAAATAAAATTTATTATTTGTTATATAATTCAACAATAAGCTTTTTGTAGAAGAAAGTTTGCAGTCAAATGGTTTTTTTTTCATATTACTCAAATTTTAGACTAATGATTTTCTACTTTTTCTATTGTCTTAGATTTATAAAATAATTTAACTTAAATAATTTTTATATTATTTTTATGTATGATACAAAAAAAAATAGGTACTTAGTTCGTTTAAAGGCTTGTTTGGTATAACGTAGTCAGTAACCATCTCATATAATCGTTGAAAAATAATAATAATTATTCTTTTTTTTTAGTACAATCGAATAATCACATCAATTTAGGGTGAGTCAAGCCCGATATATCAAAGTATAAAATTTGGAATAAAACAAACGGACAAGTATCACCCTGATTCCAGCTTCAGTAACCAGAATGGTCAGCAACACTGAACACCCTGAAGATTGGCACAAATGTCAATAATTAAAGGGTTGGATAACACACAGACACCGGGGTCTTGACGGAGCCATTAGATAACAGTGATGGAATCACCCTCGATGATAAGACTACGAGCGCTCAGGATACGGATAACACAGAAGATACCTGCCCAAATAGCAGCCAGCTCCGCCAGGGGCACAGATGAATCAAGTGAACTGAACCTCCCAACAGCCAGCAACTCACCATTCGGCCCACATATAATAAAAGCAGAGCTAGCATATCTTCCCGTAACACTTCCATCAAAAAATAATTATTTCAATGTATCCCATCAATCCAAACGGAATCTACATCTAACTTCTAATATCCTTCAATTCCTGTGGAACTTTGCATGCTCCTTTCTTTGAAAGGGATCAAAAGAAAACGACAGACAACCATCTAATTAAAAAGCATATTTCCATATTTTGATACCTGTTAATGTGTTGGAGATTTGGGGAGGGCAACACCTCCCATTACATTAGCCAGAATTGTACATATATATCTCGAATTATAAAAGGGAAAAGAGTTCTCAAGCCTAGGACCTGCAACCTAATTCAGCTTGATACTAGTTATAAATTTAGCGGTCGCATCTGATATTTTGGGGTCCTATATATTAATCTCAGTCAGCATTAAATTGTACAGGTTATTAGATTGGAGATATCCCTTTTATGTTCCTCTAAAAATGGCTCACAGATTTTATCTACTGGGAAAAAAGAAATCCCAAGCCAACGTCATCAACTGCAAGTTATTTCTTGGTATCTTGAGCTGTTTTCTTCAAGTTAATTAGGACATTCCAACTACTAGAGCTTGGTTTCAACCACATAACTTTGGGTTAATGAGTACGTGTTTGTTGACTTGCTTCCAGTTATGTGTGATATTTTATGGGCCAGGCCTAATAACTGAGTGATTGCTATTATTTTAGCAAGGCTAGACATAGGTCTTGGATTAGCAATGAATTTTGCTTCAGTTATGTGTGCTGTTGTTGATTCAGGTCCAAAGACTAGATCTTGCATTCGCTGAAGTTGTATTACTGTTAGTGCCCGTTTGGCAATTTCCTGAAAATTCTGTTTTGGGAAAACAAATACCACCTCATCTGGTCTTTATTTCCAGATGGAAGGTGAAAAAATGTAAGTGGGTCTCATGTAAAATTTACTCTTTCCACTCTAACCAAATATAAAAGAATAAGAACAAAAAAAGTTTTCTCTCCATATTTTTCTCTCCATTTTTCTGCCTTTATTTTTTCATGCTTGGTTGGAAGAGGGAAAGATGTGAGGTCACACACTTTTGCTTCTCTTTCATCCAAAAAAAAAAAAAAATGCATAGGGAAGGTGGCATGTATTTTTCTACACTCTTTTCCTTTCATTAGAAAAATTTTGATACCAAAAGATAAAAACTATTACATATATCTTTTCTTTCCATATCCACCTAATAACTTATGCTCACCTAATCCCCATTCAATAATTATTTTAGAGGTATTATAGTCAAATCAGCATTTTTTTATATAAAATTATTTTCAACTAAATGTAGAAAATTATTTTTAAAGTTATTTTTTCATATAAATTTTCTATCAACCAAATATGATAAAATTTATTTTCTATACAATTTTTTTAAAAAAAATATAAAAGAATATTTTCTAAAAAGCTTCCGTTAGAAAAATACTAAATGGGATATTATGGATTCGACTTCTAAGCTAATTGGCTGATGTCCCAACGCTAGGCCTGGGCTCATCCTCAAAGTGTCTTTGGGTTCGATTATAAATTTTATATTATGTTTCTGCCTAATTAAGATTTAGCTATAAATTGTATAGTTATATTGAATGTTAGGATAGAATTAGTAATTCTCAAGATATTTTTATTAGATAGGGACCGTTAAAAGAGACATCCATTTCTTATGAGCAACTATAAGCAATTAATTATAGAAGAAAATAATCGCTTCACCATGGCAACTTAGGAAAAAACCGCTAACTAGCAGATGAAAGATCATTCATTGTTAGAGGAGAATGATAGTGAAGACGATCCTTTAGTATGTTAGCCTTATACAGTGCTTGAAAAGAAGGATGATGGACTATTGCCAGAGAGTAACAGTTAGAATGAAGAATCAAAAAAGAAGAATAACAAAACCCGCTCTTGAGTGGATATAAATAGAGTTTCTTCGGGGTCTCCAATTATGAATAGGGTATTTAAGAAGAAGATAAAAATTAAATATATATATTTTAATAGATAAATCAAGTTTCCAAATATTAAAATTGAACAAGTAAGAAGTGCATAAAAACTTACTTTAATCGATCGAATTTTAGGACGATGGTAGCTTGGACTTCCTTTAAAGAGCTCTAAAAGAGAAATGAAATCTTACAGAAACATTTGAAGTATTTTTAATTAGTAATAACCACTTTATTTTCCGATTCAAATGTAAGGAAGGCTTGCTTAAAGTAACTACCAAAGGCTTTTGGATGGCTAGGCAACAAAATGCTTGCTTTGGAGCCATGACAACCTAACTTTAAAGCTTCTAAAATCCTGATTACTAGTACCACAATATGGATGCAGATTGAGTGATTAATGGAATTATAGTCTAAGATTCACATTATGAAGATAGCTTTAGTGGTAGGCAAACCTCTATGGATGAATAAATCTTTTAGAGAATCTGAAATTGAGGGATCTTATTAGGGTGTGTATCTAGGTGAATTTGAAGGAACCCTTAATGCCTAGGATGAATCTTTTGAAGGAGGATAGAGATGACCCTTCACCTTGAAGATATTCTTTTTTTTGCTATGCTTGCAGGAGCATAGGTCATGGGGCTACAAATGTGGGTATGCAATATAGTTTGGAAAGATGACCATAGTTGAGAAGGATTTGGAATCAATGAAAGGCCTCATCGAGTCTTCTTTCAAGGTGGGGAAAGATTGGATGTAAGGTCTGTGATTAACTACTAGCTGGTAGCATTTCTTTACCAATAGAAAGTTTAAAGAAGAAGATTAAGTTACTAGGTCAAATTAATCCATATGCACTAGGAAGCCGATAAGTTATTGTGATAATCAGCAAGTTAACTCCATAACTCAGCACAACAGTTTTCAAATAAACATTTAGGAGTAATGATGGACAGTAATTTGCTGGCCATAAAGATAACAAGGCAAAATAGATGGAATTACAATTGGAAGATCTTCTCATTTTTCAAATTCAATTCAAAATACCATGCCTTAACCAATTTAACTGATATAGATGAATCTAATTAATTAATTATAATATAAGAGTATTCTAATCAAAGGGGACCAAATAAGGAGTCAAAAGTCATCATCTTCCAATCATCAAGTCGCAAACCTAAACTCGGATTAGTGGTTGATTTGAAAAACAAGGGAAAATGGGTGAGACATGCTTCATTGGGCTTAATGTTATAGGCTCATATTTTAATGGATCGAACTCATAATGCAAGTGAACTCTCATCATAGGCCATTCTTTAAGAAAGTAAACTCTCATCATAGGTCATACTTTAAGTCCTGTCAAGCTAAGGCAAAGTCCATCTTGCTTGGTCCTCCCTAGTCTCTTAAGTTCTTAGCATAGGGCCCTGATATTGGAAGTGAACTCATGATAGATGCAATTCTATCGAAAGGGTCTACACCCAAAGATTAGCTACCGATAAGTCTTCTCACGGCTCTTCATCATTCTCAACCTCACCACCCCAAATCAAGAACAATCATGTAAAAGCCTAGGTAAAAAATAGAGTAAATCAATGCATATGGTATAGGAAAGAAATCAACTGCTAAGGCTGAATGCATCTTTTCACCATTGCCATAGGCCTCAATATCCCTCTAATTGCTTTACTAATAGAAAAGATAACTAGAAGAGTACCAAATCAAAGAACATACCACTCTAGATTGGATGTTGTGGACCATGACAAGCAGGTTTTAGGACTTCAGAACTCCTAAAACTCGAGACCAGTAAGAGCCAACTAGCAAGAGGATCACCCTTCCGATGCTGCCGAGTTAGTTCCTAGCCATGGGCCACGAGTGCTTGGGATGAAGGAGGGAGAAAGAGCAAAGCTCTTAACTCCTCATCAGGAAGAAGATAACTGAACTTTAAAAGAAGCGATGAAAAAGATTTTAGGTGAGCGCTCAGGAGCTAACCGTTGGAGTGCTTTAAGAATCGTGCGGCTTTAAGCTCCGGTTCTTTCTGCCGTTGTTGCTTTAAGATTCGCGCTACTCTTGCTTCGTCCCCGATCTTCCGGCGATCGGCTTCGTCGAGTATTCGCCGTGGTCGAGCAGGTCCGTGTTGTCCTTTCCGCTCTTCCTATGGCTTCGGATTCGGCGGAAGCTGGCCGGGCTTCTGGAACGACAGCGGCGGAAGGTGGGTTTGTTTGGGTGGCATCGTCTCCGTCGCCGGCCGCTGTGGCTAGATTAGAGAATGCCTTCCCTGAGGTAGTGTCCCTCCCAGCTGCGGCGCTTGCTGAGGAGGTTGCTGGATGGTTGAAGACTGCTGTGATTGCTCGATCATATAATCGATGGGTTCCGGCGGAAGCTTTCCTCAGAGAATTCCGACGCGCCGGAGTTCCAGGAGAGATCGTCTCGACCAGCATGGCATTCCGGTGTCATGTGTTCCGTTTTGAATCTCCCGAAGCTCGGGAGTCAGTGTTGCAAAGGCCGTGGGTTATCAATGGCCAGGTCATTGGTATTGAGGGTTGGCGGCCGGATTTTGTTCCGGCAGTGGACTCAGTCCCGGTGGCTATGGTCTGGGTTCGGCTGCCGAACCTCCCCTTGGAATTCTGGAAAGATGAATTCCTCAAACCAATTCTGGCATTGGCGGGGGAATTCGTCTGTTCTGATGCTGCTACCATGGCGAGAAACAGAGGAGGAGGGTTTGCTCGGGTTTGCATGAGGATTGATCTATCTCGCCCTCTTCGTCCTGGAGCTCGTGTGCAAGGCTTGAACCTGCGGTTTTGGCAACAGTTCTCGTTTGAGAACCTTCAAGGGCTGTGTTGGAGCTGCGGTTCAATCCATCTGGGAGGTCCCTGCTCGCTCTCGTCGGCTCAGGAGGATCAGGCTTCGGAATCTGTTTTTGGTCCATGGCTTGCAGCTGTGAGACAGAGGAGAGGTGCTCCGGGTCCTCAGTCTGAAGGCAGGAGAAGCTCGCGTTCGAACGTGTCGGAATCTTCCGCAGCCTTCGCATTTGCTTCCCCTTCTTCTGTGGACGGACTTCGACTTAGGGCTGAGGGAAGTAGTGAAGGCTGGAAGTCTCCGGTGAAGACGGCTCGAAGGCAGGCAACGGTTTCAAATTCGTCCGCTGGAGGCTCTGGAGTTGCTAAGAGACAGTTGGGAAAGAAGGCCTCCCCTGTTCCTTTGAAGACTGGGGCTGTGCCTTGTGCCGTATTGAAACTTAAGTCTCTTAAGCAACAGTCAGAGAGAAATGAATGTGCCAGGGAGTCTTCTCTGAACAATGGGGTTTTGATTTCTAATCCATTCTCCTCTCTTGAGGTGGAGGTGGGAGATGAAGGGTGCATGGATTGTAGGGATGGGTTCCCGGGTTCCTTGAAGCGGGCCCGACCTGAGGTGTCAATGCCTCCTAGGTCGATTCCTAAATCGGCACTCCGGAAGGAAAAAGGAAAGGCCTCAGTGATTAAAAAAGGGGGGGTCGCTGCTCCTTCTCGTATTGGACTTGAACCACCCCTATCCGGCCAGATCGGTGAAGTTGACCGGTCAAGGGGGCAGCCTAACCAGGATTCTGGGCCTACAGCTATTGTGTTTGATGGTACTTCGGTAGGCCAGGATTCTAGCTCCGTATTATCTGGTTCTTCTGTGGAGATGGATGGGCCCCTGGGCAGTTCAGATCCTCAGGTTGATGTTTCCCCTCCGTTGGCAGGGGGTATTGCTGATAGCATTATGTCGGAGGACCATGGAGGGGTCCTAACTTCTCCTACTCTGTAAATGAAGATCCTTCTGTGGAATGTTAGAGGTGCTCGAAAGCCATCTTTTCGGTCCTCTTTTGGAAGATTGGTGCAGCTACATAAGTTTGATATATGTGTCCTTTTGGAAACGAGACTATCGGGTGAGAGCTTGGCTCGGTTTCGTAAGCAAATGGCCCGATCATGGTCCTCGTATGCCGTGGAGGCTGAAGGGTTGTCTGGAGGTATGCTGGCTCTTTGGCGTTCCACTGCGGTTACGATTGATGCTTTCCATCAGTGTAATCAGCAGATAAGTATGATTGTCTCTGAAGGTGCTGCTGAGCCTTGGCTGTTATCGGCAGTCTACGCCAGTACGGACTATAGGGAGAGAAGGTCTCTTTGGTCTGAACTTCGATCCCTTCTTGATCAAGGAATTCCTTCTGTTATTGCTGGAGACTTTAATTGCATTACGGAGCCTAGTGAGAAACGAGGGGGCAGACGAGTTACTGGCTCTGCTGACATAAATGAATTCAGATCTTTCATTGATTCTGCTGGATTGATGGATTTGGGATACTCTGGTCCCCAGTTCACCTGGTGTAATAATCGGCAGGGTTCAGCTCGTGTTTGGGAAAGGCTGGATCGAGCAATGGCTTCAGTTCAGTGGCTTCATTTGTTCCCTGCGGTTACTGTCTCTCATCTCCCTCGAATTGCTTCTGATCACTGCCCTATTCTGATTTCTACGGAGATTGGTCAGCATCAGCGCAAGCAGTTCAGATTTGAGCAGTTTTGGTCTGCCCACTCAGCTGCTCGTGCTATTATTCATCACATCTGGCATCTCCCGGTCAGGGGTAATGCGGTTTATCGTTTATCTCGCCGTCTGAAGATGACCAGGAATAGATTATCCAGATGGAGTAGAGTGGAGTTGGGAGATTTGGTCAGACATATTGATCAGACTGAAAGTGATATTAGCGCTCTTCAGGCTAAGGAAGATCTGGATGGTGGTCTGCAGGCCTCGGACCTCTCTTCTCTTCGGGATAAGCTTGCTCAGCATCATTCTCTTCTTCGTCAGCAGGAGGTTTATTGGTGGCAGCGATCCAGGGCTCAGTGGATTTGTGATGGTGATCGTAATACTAGATTTTTCCATCAGGCAACCCTGAAGCGGCGTGCTGCCAATAGGATTCGGAGATTAGTTGATGAAGAGGGCAACTCTCAGGAGGATTCCCAATCTATTAGGGAGATGATTCTTCACTTTTTCCAGTCCAGATGGACTGATTCTGTTGGTGCGGGAGGGCCTGTTACTCCGGCTTCAAATTCTGTGAAAGTCTCTTCAGCAGATAACAGTTTGTTGGCCAGATCTATTTCTGCGGATGAGATTAGGGCGGCTCTTTGGGACCTTGGCCCAATAAGGCCCCTGGCCCTGACGGATTTCCGCCTTTCTTTTATCGTCATTATTGGGATATTGTGGGTCAGGAGGTGGTTTTGGCAATACAGTCTGTGTTCCTGGCTAAACAAATTCCAGCGGAATGGAATCAGACCTTTATTTCTCTGGTGCCTAAGCGTCCTGATGCCTCCCTTCCTCAGCATTTTCGGCCCATCAGTCTATGCACTACGCTCTATAAGGTCTGTGCTAGGCTTTTGGCTCGTCGGCTTGCTATGGTGATCCCTCGCCTGATTTCTGCGGAACAAGGGGCGTTTATTAGAGGGCGTTCTATTTCTGATAACATTCTCATTGCCCAGGAATTTATGTTTGATTTACAGAGAGCTTCGGCCAGGAGAAGTCTAATGGCTGTTAAACTTGATATGGAGAGAGCCTATGACAGACTGAATTGGGCCTTTTTGCGTCGCTCTCTTATAGAGTTTGGAATTGATGACTTGTTCATTGAGTGGATTATGGCATGCATTCAGACGCCATCCTTCTCCATTATTATTAATGGCAGTTCGACCAGATTCTTTCACTCTACCGTGGGGATCCGGCAGGGCTGCCCTTTGTCCCCTCTGCTGTTTATTCTTGCTGTGGATGATTTGTCTCGGGCTTTCCATCAGGCGCAGAGAGATCGGAGTATTGTCCCTTATTTGGCTGGAGCGGAGGGCCCCTTAGTATCTCATCTCCTGTTTGCGGATGACTGCATTCTTCTGGGCCAGGCTTCTATTGTTAATGCGTCGTCTTTCTATTCTATTATCCAGAGATATTGTCAGGCTTCAGGCCAGAAGGTTAATTTTCTAAAATCCACTTTATGTTTCAGCCCGAAGACTCCTAGAGCTATCAGGGAAGCCATTATTTCTTTATCAGGAATTTCTACTCAGGCAGACAGATTGATGTATTTGGGGATTCCCATCACAGGAAGGCGCCCCCGTTGTTCTGATTTCAGCGAGCTTGAGAGGAGGATTCATCAGCGTATGGAGGGGTGGCAGGTTACTGGCCTCTCGATGATGGCCAGGATTATTATCATTCGCTCGGTCCTCTCCTCCCTTCCCATGTATCTTCTATCTAATTCTATTATTCCTATTACTTGTCTTAAGAGGATTGAGAGAAGCTTCCGTGATTTTCTATGGGCTTCTACGCAAGAAGGTCATGGAATGCATCTTTTATCTTGGGAAACTATTTGCATGCCTATCCAAGATGGAGGTCTTGGGATTCAGTCTCTGATTGTTAGAAGGGATGCCCTCCTGGCCAGACATGCTTCAAGATTCCTTCTGGAGCCGCACTGTCTATGGAGTACTATTATGCGTTCTAGGTATGGTGGCTGGGTGCCGGATTCTTATATCAGGCCTCCACGTGGTTGCTCCTCCTTTTGGAAGGAAGTTTGCAGATTTGGTCAGGCTATCAGGGGTAATGTTACGTGTATGATGGGAGATGGATCATCTATAGATGTTATTCAGGATACTTGGTTCTCGGATATTCCTCTCTCACGATGGCCCTCTTTTATAAGCATTGACATCCCTTATAACCTTAGGGTTAAGGATCTGATTTCTTCTGATCCCCCTGCCTGGCATATCCCCTCTGTGACCCGTTTCTTTGGGTTGGAGCTTGCCAGACGTATTATGTTGATGCCCATTATCCCTGGTTGCTCTTCTGACTCCAGATTGTGGCAGAAATCTTGTGTCTCTAGGGCTCCAATCAAGGATTTGATGATGATTTTCAGGCCGGAGTCCCAGTGTTCGATTGATTCTGATTGGATTTGGAAGCTTCCCACCCTCCCCAGAGTGCAGCTATTTATGTGGAAGCTTCTGTGGAATTGCCTTCCCACTTGTCTTCTCCTTTCTAGAAGAGGTCTGGCGATTCATCCGTGTTGTCCGATTTGTAGGGAGGAGGACGAATCCTCTGATCATGCTATCTTTACCTGTCCCAGGGTGAGTTGGTTATGGCAGAGGGCTGGTTATTCTGTGAGGAGGGACGATCAGGGTTCTCCTCGCTCCTCATTCTTTCGGGATATTCGTAGAGCTTCTTCGCAGAGGTGCAGATGTTGGATTGCCACGGCTTATCATATATGGTTATCGAGAAACCAGATTCTCTTTACGGACGATTCTGTGTCTTCTTTCAGAATTATGAGGAAAATCAGTTCTTTGGTCATGGACTGTGCTCGGGTTGGTTCTGATGTCTCTGGCCTCTGGGGATCCCCTGCTGCTTCGGCAGCGAACCGTCATTCGGTGCTTATCTCTTGGGATCCCCCTCCTCCAGGGTTCGTCAAAATCAATTTTGATGGCAGTGTTCGTGGCAGAGCGGCTGGTTCTGGATTCCTTGTCCGTGACTCTCAGGGTGAGCTTCTGGGAGCGGGAGGTTTTGGATCCATTGACTCCTCTGTCTTGATGTCTGAGCTGTATGCAGCTTGGGCGGGCATTTCTTATGTTGTCAGGACTCTTCAGGCCCATAGGATTGTCATTGAGGGTGATTCCTTGGCGGTTATTTCCTGGTTGCAGAAGGACAACTGCCATTCTGATCCTACCAACCCTATTCTGACAGACATTCGCTTCATCCTTTCCAAGGTCGTCTGTACCCGGATTCGCCATATTTATCGAGAAGCCAATTCGGCGGCGGACTGGGTAGCGTCCTTTGTGGCCCAGCATGATGGATCGTGGTATTGGATGCCGAACGATCCCTGTCCATCTATGTTACAGCAAATTTTGTATTCAGACCTTTCTGGGCTGACTCGCACTAGGTTAGTGTGATCGCCCGCCATTGTACCAAAAAAAAAAAAAAAAAAGAAGCGATGACAACATTTGATGGGACATCAAAACCCTCCATGCCTTTGGTTCTGGATGCTTTGGTCAAGTGGATGGAAGGAGTTATGTCTTCCCACCTGGCCCAATTGTTAATAGATCTACTTCACGTTTTAGCTAAAGGTAGGCTAAATTCACACAGGAGAACCAACTTAGATCTACTAGTTCAGGCATCTTTCAATTTTGCAGTCCATACTATCTTCCTTTGACTTCTCAAAAAATGGTAGATTCAAGCATTAGTCCACCTTACATCGGGCTTAAGCACAATAACAGCTCTCTCTCTTCAACAAGATAAGAATTCTATATCTTCTTAATGAATATTATTATTGAAAATTATTAAGATGTTAGAAAACTAACCCTTTTGTCAACTTGTAGGCATTTACTTTCTATATATAAAGTGGATATATGTGTCCTGTCTAACTATCTCTAAATGTCATAGGAAAGGGATGGTTCTCAAGGTCTATTTAATGGCATTATTGTTTTCTAAAGGAAGGGATGGTTCAAGCTGATTTTATTCATGTAACAGACTAGTATATGTATAGGGTTTTTTTCAATTTTACTTTCTCTTCATAGGCTTTGGTAATTATTTATACTAGCACCTGTTACTTGACAAGGAGATCCCTGTGGTCTGTGTTGTAGCACACACTTAGTTTAGAGGTGTCTATGTTGATTATAGGAGATTTCAACTATATTCTTTCTTAGTACGATAACAAGGGTGCTTAAGCATTTTATTATAAATCAAAAATTGGGCAATTCATAAACTTTTAAGTTACTTTTCTTATTGACTTAAGGTTTAGTTGGTTAAGGGTACATAGTGCAATAACAAACCCAGGGTTGTTGAGATTAGAGAGCACCTAAATAGAATTTTTGCATTAGATTCCTAGCTCAGTTTATTCCTGAAGACACAATTAAGCATCTATCTAGGATTAGTTCTGATCATTATTTTCTTCTCTTTCAACTTGAAAGGGATATTGGTGGGCCTCAACTGTTCAGATTTAAAAAAATTTCATATAAATTGAATAAGTCATGGGATGTGATAATTGAGGCCTAGCATGCACATAAATCTAGATTACCAATGTTTCGAGTCTCTAAGAAACTAAAACCCACCAAAGAAGCCTTGAGAATGTAGAATAAAACCTGTGTGGGGAATATCTTAGAGTAACTCAAATCTCTAAAATATCATATTGAATTTTTGCTAAAGTTAGAAGATGAGGGCCATGGATTATTTATGGTGCAACTGCAATCTCTAAGTTCCAAACTTTTTGAATATCACAAACTCTTAAGATAGTAGGTCATCCTATGAAGGCAAAATTATAAACATTAGTGAGAGAAAGAAGGAGACCAAAATATCATCTCTTTTTTTTGTCAATACTCTAATCAAGAGGTAAAGAAATAAAATCGCCAAAATCGAGATAGCTACTAGTAATAGTCGATCGATTCCAGTAATCAAATTAGGGCCTTGTTCTAAAAAAATAAATAAATTAGATTAGGCGGTTTCAAGAGAGAGCCCTTTCAACCTCCTACTCTCTATTCTACAAGATAATGATAGGCAGCAATTGATACAGGAGGTTACAATGGAGGAAATTATGTATGATTTGAAAATGATGGGATCAGATAAAGGTGCAGGTTCTGATGGTTTCTACTAGGGCTTCTTCAATTTTTTTTGGAGTATGGTGCACTTAAATATATGTAGGTAGTTTAGGAATTCTTTAGGACCAGAGAGATACCAAACTCTTTGAAGGAAACCTTCGTTGCTTTAGTTCCCTAAAGGAATAATCCCATAATTGCCTCTCACTACTGGCCATTAGCTTTTGTAACACTATCCACAAGCTAGTAGCTAAAATTACAACTCTCAGAATGAAGCAAGTAATCTACAAGTTAATTTCTAAAGAACCGATTGCTTTCATCTCAGATAGGGGTATTTTTAACAATGTCATTTTTGGTAAAGAGATCCTTCATTTTCTTCGTAAAGGCATTCCCTACAAACTCTCTCATAGCTATTAAACTTGACAAGGAGAGGACATATGACAAGATTGATTGGTGGTTTCTGTTAGATATCTTTTGGGCCTTTTGCTTTCATGAAAATAGTCTAATGGATTCATAGATGTATCTTAGCTCTTCAATTCTCTATCTTGGTGCATGGTTCTCCTATGGCATTCTTTCATTTAAATATCGGACTACATCAAAGGTATCTTATGTCTTCTAACTTATTTATGTAGTAACCCATCTTAATAATGGTCCTAATTTTATTGACTAAACGTATCTCCTATTAAAGTGATAACAGCCCCCCTCCCTTAATTCCTGAACGCTCGCTTGATGGGGCATGCGTTGAAGGAAATGGGTATAAAAAGGGACCCATCCTAAGGTTTCATAACACGGTTCTCTCGAGAGAGATCCTAAAGTTTCAGAACAAGGTTCTCGAGAGAGATCCTAAGGTTCTCCAGAGAGAAACCTAAAAGCGGAGGCATTGGAATTGAGTCCCTGATCAAGAGCAATCATGAAGGCATACGAGAGCTCGTTGATTAGAAGACCGATCCATCGAGAGGAAGAGGGAAGATCAAAGGGAAGATCAATCGAGATCGTTAAGAAAGGAAGATCTCCCATGCAGTCCAAAGAAAACCAGGAAGATCGGATTCCTTACCACCATTAAATAATAATGGCTGGAGGTAATTATGTTTAAGCAAATTAAGTCTAACATTTGGTATCAGAGCGAGGTTAAAACCTCTGCCTTATTTTGCGAAGATTTCTATTAAGTTTCTCTTTTCAAGCAATTAATGCCGCGTGTTTTCTGTTTTTAGTTTTTCGGATCTCAGGTTGGTTTCGATCAGTTCTTATCTTTGTTCACGGAATTGACAGAAACCATTAAACCTATTTAAGATTCCGATTTTTGCGGAAACAAAACGTGGCTTCTTTCTTTTCTATTAAAGATTTCTTTCTAGATTTAAAGGTTTCCCGGATTTCTTTTTATGGTATTAAAGAGATAGCATTAAAGAAAGAAAAAGAAAAGAAACGTAGCATTAAAGAAAAGAAAAACTAAAGGAGAGAAAAGCGGAAACGTGGCTTCAATAACCACATCGGTGAAATATTAAAAAAAGGGAGAGAAAACTTTCGGTTTTCGTTTTTCTCGCTTATGGTCTTTCCGTTCTCTCACGGGATTTAAAATATGGATTGGTTGAATTTTAAATGCATTTATTATCTATTTAATGTTTTATTAAATCATGTAACATGATTTATTTTTTATCATTTATTTCTTGAGTTTAAATTTTTGTATTAAAATACGCCTCCTGAGTCTCTATGCCTACGGTGTTTTGCATAGACTGGCCCAAGGGAATAATGAGCTACGGCCGGACGTGTTTTAATTAACAAAATTTTTTCTTAAGATGATAATTTTAAAATTCATTAAATAGATATTGAAATGTTATCTTCTGTTCTGCATACTAGATTTATTCTATGCATGAATTTGGTGGTAGTGTAAAAATCACAGTGCAAATCCTTTCAAGGTCTGATTGGTCAGTTGGTGTCTAGAAAGGTAAAGAGATTGTGGTTACTTAATTGGTTCCGTTGACTGACCTAAGGAAAGCAACGGGGGGACCCCCACTTCTCTTTCACTGGCCTGGCCAATTTGACTAACTCGGATCTTGATTTGGAAATGTTACGTTGATTAAGATCACTACCTAATAATCATGCTAAATTGGTTAATCTATATGCATATAATGTCATGTGATCAATATGATGTTGATTAATTGAGGAGTAGCCACAGCATCTTTGATTAATCAAAATTATATATTAAGTTGCAAAGATCACATAAGGTTAGATGACATTAATTGTGACTAATTATATTAATGTAATGAATCTTATCCCACAGGAATTTTTGTTGCACTAATATAATTAATTAGGATGCGATAACAAATTATTTTCTTAATTACCCACAGGAATTAAGAAAGGAATATAATTTGTTAGTCACATCATTAAGCTAATGAGTCTATTTGAGTATAATAACTTAGCCCACAGGTAGTTATTGTATGTTATTGATTCATGTTATTGCATGTTTACATTGGTAAAACATGACATCAGTTATATGCCTCAAATTCAATTACATGAACATGATTTTATTTTTTATGCAGCTATTTTGCCTGTTAATATTTCTGATATGAAATGTGATTCCCGATTTAAGTGGTGATAATTATAAATTATGGAAGGAGAGAATTCTTCCTCAATTAGGGTGCATGGATATTGACTATGCTATCAGGAAGGATGAACCACATTTAGTTACATCTACTAGCACTCAGGCTAAGATTGCTGCGTATGAACGATGGGAACGGTCCAATCGCCTCAGTATGATGTTCATACGTACTAAAATTTCTGCTAGTATACGTGGTTCAATTCCTGAGTGCAAAAATGTCAAGGAACTTCTGAAGGCTATTGATGCACAATTTGAGTCTTCAGATAAGGCAATGGCTAGCACCCTAATGACAAAATTATCATCAATGAAGCTCACTTCGGTTGGAGGTGTGCGTGAGCACATCATGAAGATGAGGGACATTGCGGCTCAGTTGAAATCCCTAGAGGTTGAGATGTCAGAATCTTTCTTGGTGCACTTTATTTTGAGCTCACTCCCACAGCAATATAGTCCCTTCAAAATATCTTACAATACACATAAGGACAAATGGTCAATTAATGAACTTCTGACCATGTGTGTTCAAGAGGAAGGGAGGCTGATTTTAGAAATGGGAGAAAGTGCACATTTAGTCACTCAGAGAAAGACTAAAGCTCCCAAAGCCAAACGCAAAGGAAAGGGTAAAGTATCCATCCATACAGAAGACAAGAAGGAGTCCAAGTGCTTCTTTTGCAAGAAGAAAGGACATATAAAGAAAGATTGTCTCAAATTCAAAGCTTGGCTTGACAAGAAAGGTACTCTAACCTCATTCGTATGTCATGAATCCAATTTGGTTATATGTCATAACACATGGTGGATTGATTCTGGTTCTACAATCCATGTTTCAAATACCTTGCAGGGTTTTCTAAATCAAAGGAAACCATTGGGAAGTGAACAAAGCATCTATTCAGGAAACAAGATGGGTTCACATGTGGAAGCAATTGGAACGTGCAGACTTATTTTACATTCTGGTTTTGTTTTGGATTTGGAAAAGACATTTTATATTCCAAGTTTCTCTAGAAATTTGATTTCAGTGTCAAGGCTTGTACCAGCAGGATATTCCTTTAATTTTAATAAAAGCTCTGTTGATTTATTTTATAAATCTAAGCTTATTGGGAATGGTACATTGTCAGACAATCTTTTCCAAATCAATCTGAAAAATAATACCACCTATAATGTGATGCACGCCCAAACTGGTATGAAAAGATGTGTTATAAATGAGAATTCCTCTATTTTGTGGCATCGGAGATTAGGTCATATCTCCATTGAGAGAATTAAAAGATTAGTAAAAGATGGAGTACTTGATACTCTTGATTTTACTGATTTTGACACTTGTGTGGACTGCATAAAGGGAAAGCAAACCAACAAGTCCAAGAAAAATGCCAAGAGAAGTTCGGAAATACTGAAGATCATACATACGGATATCTGTAGCCCAGATATGGATTCGTATGGTCAGAGATACTTCATCTCATTTATTGATGACTATTCACGATATATGTATCTCTACCTACTTCATAATAAGAACGAAGCATTAGATGCCTTTAAGGTATTTAAGGCAGAAGTAGAGAAACAATGCGGCAAGCAAATTAAAATCGTGAGGTCAGATAGAGGTGGAGAATATTATGGTAGATACACTGAGAATGGACAAGCACCTGGTCCGTTTGCTCGGTTTCTTGAAGAAAATGGAATTGTTGCACAATACACCATGCCAGGGTCTCCTGACCAAAACGGTGTAGCTGAAAGGAGAAACGGACATTATTGGACATGGTAAGGAGCATGATTGTCAGCTCTAAGTTACCTAAATCCTTGTGGACTGAAGCTCTTAAAACTGCTGCGTATATATTGAATCGGGTTCCAACCAAGGCTGTTTCCAAAACGCCATTTGAGTTATTTAAAGGTTGGAAACCGAGTCTGCAACATATACGTGTTTGGGGATGCCCATCTGAAGTAAGAGTCTATAATCCACAAGAAAAGAAACTAGACCCAAGGACTATCAGTGGATACTTTATTGGATATGCTGAGAAGTCCAAGGGTTATAGATTTTATTGTCCATCTCACAGCACTAGGATTGTGGAATCAAGAAATGCAAAATTTCTTGAGAATGACTTGATCAGTGGGAGTGATCAATCTCAGTATTTGGCTTCTTCTGAGAAAGATCATTCAGTTATTCCAGCTTCCACTTCAAGTGAGGGATTGGTTGTTATTTATAGCACTCCTCAAACTCAATTAAGTGCCCAACAACCAGTCATTGAGATTTCACAAGCTGATGGTAATCTAGAAGATCGTGTTGTTCATCAACAATCAGTTGTGCAAGATACTCCTCAAGAGGTCATTGACACAACATTAAGAAGATCAACTAGAATAAAGAAATCAGCAATTCCTAGTGATTATGTTGTGTATCTACATGAATCTGACTATAACATTGGAGCCGAAAATGATCCTGAAACGTTTTCACAAGCCATGAGTTCTAAGGAATCAAACTTGTGGTTCAATGCCATGAAAGAAGAGATGGAATCTATGGCATCTAATCGAGTCTGGGATCTTGTTGAGTTGCCTGATGGTGTAAAAGCCATTGGATGTAGATGGATCTTCAAAATAAAGAAAGACTCACAAGGCAACATTGAAAGATATAAAGCAAGACTCGTTGCCAAAGGATTCACTCAGAGGGAAGGAATCGACTACACGGAGACATTTTCTCCTGTATCCAAGAAAGACTCTCTCCGAATAATTATGGCATTGGTAGCTCATTTTGATTTTGAGTTACATCAAATGGATGTGAAGACCGCATTCCTTAATGGAGATCTAGAGGAAGAGGTTTACATGAAACAACCTGAAGGATTTTCCTCTAGTGATGGTGAGCATTTGGTTTGCAAACTTAAGAAATCCATATATGGATTGAAACAAGCCTCACGTCAGTGGTATTTAAAATTTCATGATGTGATCTCTTCCTTTGGTTTTGAAGAGAACATCATGGATCAATGTATATACCAGAAGGTTAGTGGGAGCAAAATTTATTTCTTGGTCCTATATGTGGATGACATTCTACTTGCAACCAATGATAAAGGGTTGCTACATGAGGTGAAACAATTTCTCTCTAAAAATTTTGATATGAAAGATATGAGTGAGGCATCTTATGTCATTGGCATTAAGATCCATAGAGAAAGATCTCGAGGCATTTTGGGATTGTCTCAAGAAACTTATATCAATAAAGTCTTGGAGAGATTTCGGATGAAAAATTGTTCACCAAGTGTTGCACCTATAGTGAAGGGTGACAAGTTCGCTTTGAACCAGTGCCCTAAAAATGAACTTGAACGGGAACAGATGCACAACATTCCATATGCTTCAGCTGTTGGAAGCCTAATGTATGCTCAGGTTTGCACAAGACCTGACATAGCATTTGCAGTAGGAATGTTGGGAAGATATCAGAGTAATCCAGGTTTAGACCATTGGAGAGCTGCTAAAAAGGTCATGAGGTATCTTCAAGGGACCAAGGACTACATGCTCATGTATAGACAAACTGATCATTTGGAGATAGAGGGCTACTCAGATTCGGACTTTGCTGGCTGCGTTGATTCTCGAAAATCAACATCAGGATTTATATTTATGTTAGCTGGTGGAGCCATATCATGGAGGAGTGCAAAGCAGACCTTGACTGCTACCTCTACTATGGAAGCGAGTTCGTTGCTTGTTTTGAGGCTACATCGCAAGGTGTATGGTTGAAGAGTTTCATCTCAGGGCTTAGAATTGTTGACTCCATTACTAGGCCAATTAAACTGTACTGTGACAATTCAGCTGCTGTATTTTTGGCTAAAAACCATAAGAGTGGTAGTCGAAGTAAACATATCGACATTAAGTATTTAGCCATAAGAGAACGTGTTAAAGAGAATAAAGTGGTCATAGAACACGTTAGCACTGAATTGATGATAGCTGATCCTTTGACTAAAGGCATGCCAATTAAGAAGTTTAAGGATCATGTGATAAGAATGGGAGTTGGTTCCATGATATAATTGTATTGATAACAATTTGTACAAAGAAACTCTTATTTCAATCGTTTGTTTATTTCTCATTCAGGTGTACACGTTATATGACTTTTGAGAAATGACAAACTTTTCTTTTGGACTCTGAATAAACATATGGTTTATTCATTATGTTATGTTGTCACATTTGGAATGGTGATAAAGAAATTGAATGCATTGTAATACATAGAAGATAATACTCAATTATAGAGGACCTATCGCTATGATTCATGTATTTAGTTTCTTGTTCAGTGTTGATAAAATATACGGACCAAGTGAAGAATGTAGTAACCCATCTTAATAATGGTCCTAATTTTATTGACTAAACGTATCTCCTATTAAAGTGATAACAGCCCCCCTCCCTTAATTCCTGAACGCTCGCTTGATGGGGCATGCGTTGAAGGAAATGGGTATAAAAAGGGACCCATCCTAAGGTTTCATAACACGGTTCTCTCGAGAGAGATCCTAAAGTTTCAGAACAAGGTTCTCGAGAGAGATCCTAAGGTTCTCCAGAGAGAAACCTAAAAGCGAGGCATTGGAATTGAGTCCCTGATCAAGAGCAATCATGAAGGCATACACCATCTGAATGCGAGAGCTCGTTGATTAGAAGACCGATCCATCGAGAGGAAGAGGGAAGATCAAAGGGAAGATCAATCGAGATCGTTAAGAAAGGAAGATCTCCCGTGCAGTCCAAAGAAAACCAGGAAGATCGGATTCCTTACCACCATTAAATAATAATGGCTGGAGGTAATTATGTTTAAGCAAATTAAGTCTAACAATTTATCCTTCATATTGAGATGCTTACTCGGTCTTTAAAAGAAAATGTTCACTAGGAGAATATCCATGGTGTTTGAACTTAAGGGTTGGACCAAATATTTCTCATTTATTGTTTGCTGATGATTGTTTGATACTGTCGAGATTCATCCCCATAGTTATATTGCTAATTTAAGGAAAAAGTAAACTCGGATAAATTTATGGTCTTGTTCAACTCGAGGATCCGACATGAGATGGTTAAGAGGCTAGTATCCATCCCGAAGATTCAAAGAGTAAATTCTTTAGGTTCCTATCTTAGGTTTACCATGAAATTGGGGCAACTAAAAACGGACTTTCAATTCATCAAGGACAAGATTATGGGAAGGTTGGATTCTTGGAAGTGGAACATATTATTCTTTGCAAATAGAGATGTACTTCATACTTATTCACATTGTGTCCCATGCTACTGTTCTGATTTCTTTTTCTACTTTGTTTGATAAAACCATTAGTTGCTTCTTACAGGGCCATGACTATGATGGTCGAGCAGTCCACACCATTTCTGGACATAGAATTTGCTTCCTAAATAGTTTAAAGGTCTGGGCATTCCTCTCGTTTCATTATGGTAGCCTTCTCTTTTAAACGAGATTGCTGGAGTGATTGTATTACAATCATCATCCCTACTTTCTAAGTGGCTCACTTCGAAGTACAAATTTGAGAACACTTGAACTGCGTATGAACCTAAGAAGAATTCCTCCACAATATGAAAGGTGATTTCTAAAGCTCCAATGATTTCATTTCTCCGTCACTTCTAAAACACTTCTATCATAATTTTCAGATAAAAAGCCTTATCATTCATGTTTGTTAGTTCAAAGCATGGGCCAGTCAATTAATGAAAGGAAAAGATTTTGTACACCGCATCCGATGCAGCAGCCAATAAGTCATACGTGGGCTATACCGCCCCTTCTTATTGGTTCACATGCACACCCATTAAAAAATGTTAAGACAGCTTTACGACATTCCAAGGGAAAAAATTACGACACCCTAGTTTTAAACTTATAACACTGTAGTTATAAAATTAAGACACTCATTCATAAAAGCAAAAAAAAAATTACGACACTCCATTTGTAAACTTACGATACCGTAGCTATAAAATTATGACACTCATTCAGAAATATGTCTGTATATAAATTCCAAAAAAAAAAAGTTGAACGGGTATTAATGCACGTCACGTCAAAATTTAAGATTAAACTTACGACACCGTAGTTATAAATTAAGACATCCGTTCAAAAAGCAAAAAAAAAATTACAGCATCCTAGTTGTAAATTTACGACACTTTAGTTATAAAATTACGATACCAACTTAGAAAACGTGTAAGTACATAAATTTTAAAAAAAGCTGAACGGGTATTAATGCACGTCAGACAGCTTTTTTTTTTTGAAATTTATGTACGTACATGCTTTCTGAGTGGGTATCGTAATTTTATAACTACGGTATTGTAAATTTACAACTAGGATATCATAATTTTTTTTTTGCTTTCTAAACGGGTGTCTTAATTTATAACTACGGTGTCGTAAGTTTAAAACTAGGGTATCGCAATTTTTTTTTTTTTACTTTCTTAACGGATGTCTTAATTTGATAATTACGGTGTCGTAAGTTTAAAACTGGGGTGTCATAATTTTTTCCCTTGAAATATCGTAAAACTATCTTAACATTTTTTTAATGAGTATCGTATGCATATGAATCAATAAAAAAAATGATGTAGCCCATATAGAACTTGTTGCATCGGATGCATTGTACAAAATCATTTCTTAATAAAATCCAAGTCAAATTAGACGTGGCCTTTGGACCAATTGATCCATTCATTGCCCTCATTGGATCCATGTGACACTCATGATTAAAACGTCCAACCTTGCCGCAATTGTTGACCCTTTCCACCCAGTTAGAGCATGTGCCATGGCGTACGAGCAATAACACGCATTAGGGACCAGCAAATGCAGAGAGAAGCATTGACAGTTAGAGCGAAAAAATACTTGCTGTTGGGCATCGCATATCAGTTTCGTGTCACAGGGCACTGGCATGGCAATGCCATGATTTCCTTGTACCATGATGACATGAGGTTTTGGTGAGGCAGCTGGGGGGCATCCCATGACATTACTCATTGTTAAATGCTGCTGAACAGCAAGCCAAGTTTTGAAGAAAATGGATACATTTTAGGGAGGATAAATTTGAAGAAACATGGTGCTTCGATTTAGTTTTTGAAATTGTGAATTATTAATAAATTTTTGTTGGATTAATGGGTCTGATTTGAGCGCCGATGAGAGACCAATCCAGCCAAATTAGAGAGAAGTCAGTAGTTTATGAAACCACCAATAAAAAATTAAAAAAAAAACTTTTGATAACTTTCCATGCCCTATTCTGTTTAAAGAGAGTTATCCATGAGATTTTTTAAATCTTTTTTCTTTTTGCTTTTTACCCTTCTCTGAAAGCATGGTTGTTAGAAATGTCTTCTCTCAACAAAATTGGTTTATGTTACCTTGAACAAAAAAAGGTCCTGAAAAATCTTCTCTTGACAAAATTAGGAGCCCAAGCCATGTTTACATGGTCCTCTTTCCAGAAAGGGACCAAAGGAAAAGTTTTGTTGCACAAAGTATAGCGCAGTTTCTGTCGCATCATGCTCAGTGATTGACGATCGGTGCATGCACGTGCACGTGTCAAGAGTAAAAAAAGATGTTCCTACTCTTAGTACGTGAGTACAAGCGCCATGCGCCAATCATTGTGGTTGAACCAAAATGAGCAGGGTCCATATTAAACCTTGGTTTCTTGGCCCAATTGAACCTAAAATTTTGGGCTTGCAGGGTAATAGAGCAAAGGGTAAGTCTGATTTTGGATCTGAACTGGTGCAACACAAGGTACAACTACTTCCCAGAAGTCAGTAGATCTACGAGCAAAAACTTCAAAAATTAAATATTTAATATATATATTAATTTGACATGCTCACAATTAATATAATCAATAGTCTATACATAAATTATTAATAAACTATACATGTTTGAAGAATAATTTTGACCATATCTACTATCCTAAACACTTATTCATGATAATCTCTAATTTTGATCACATTTGCTATGCTAAACATCAAGACCCTTATTCATAATAATTTCTAATTTTTGGTATGAATATTGGTGCATGGAAACCCTAGCCAGCACTTCTACGTATCCAAGGATCGATGACCTCTCATGATGTTTAACTCAATTTAACAATTAATAATATATATTTTTTGATACAAACGGGTGATCACACTATCATACCAGTCTAGTGCGAGTCAGCCCAGAAATATCAGAATATAAAATTTGCTTCAGAAAGGGGGGACAAGGGTCACCCTGGTTCCATCTCCAAATACTTGCATGATGGGCTACGGAGGCCACCACCCAGTCCGCCGCAGTATTAGCTTCGCGGTAGATATGCCCGATGTGGACACTGTAAATCTCCCGAAGAAGAGACCAAATATCAAGAAGAAGGGGATTAGAGGGAGCTTGACTGCCTCTCCCCATCCGAAGCCACCTGATAATCGTTAGAGAATCCCCCTCTATCATCAGATTGTGAGCATGAAGAACCCGTACAGCATAGGATATCCCAGCCCAGGCTGCATACAACTCAGCCATAGGGACAGAGGAGTCAAGGATGCCAAAGCCGTCCGCCGCCAGCAAAGCTCCATCAAACCTGCGAATGATGAAGGATGAACCAGCAGACCTTCCCCGAACACTTCCATCAAAATTGATTTTAACAAACCCTGAAGGGGGGCTCCCAAGATATAAAAACTGTACGCCGGTTCACTACCGAAGTAGCAGGGGATCCCCAGTGGCCAGAGATGTTAAAATCAACTACATTACGATGGAGTAAAAATTCCTAGAAAGGAGTCTAGCCCTCCGCACGATCCTGTGAGAAGAGATAGCATCATCAGTTAAGATAAGTTGGTTCCTAGATAACCAGATCTGATAGGCTGTAACAGTCCATAAAGCGCTCTGATGCTGGGTGGCCTGCCGAAGATCAAGAAGGAAAGGAGACCGCGAAGAGCCCAAGACATCCTCTCTGTAGTGATAACCAATCCTCGACCAGACCCAATTCGCACGGGGGTAAGTGAAGATGGCATGGTCGATAGTCTCATCATTCTGCCCACACAGAGGGTAGGTCGCCTGAATGGCCAGACCCCTCTCAAATAGCAGAGAACAAGTAGGAAGAGAGTCCCAAAGAAGCTTCCATATGAAAAGCTGAACCCTGGGATGAGTGGGAAGCTTCCAGATCCAAGCAGCCTCCCTCCTATCCTGAGGCTGTACTCCAAACTCCTTCATAAGGTCCCTAATGGGAGCCCTAGAAAGACAAGAGTTCCGCCATAATCTCGAATCAGCTATGATTCCTGGGATGAGCGGAATGGAGAGTATTCGCCGAGAAAGCTCCTCTCCAAATAAGCTAGTAACGGTGGGGATATGCCAGGAGTGGGGGCCATAAGAGATCAGATTCTTGACCCTCATACTGATCGGAACGTCTGTGCTAATAAAGGTTGGCCATCGAGACAGGGGAAGATCAGAAATCCATGTATCATGAAGAACATCAATAGAGGATCCATCTTCGATCATCCAAGAAATATTGTTCATAATAGTCGGAGCATAGCGACAAACCTCCTTCCAGAAGAAGGAGTACCCTCTAGTAGGCTGAGACACCATGGAAGAACTCCAGTCCCCATATCTAGCCCGCATAAAGGAGCTCCAAAGACAGTGTGGGTCAAGAAGAAACCGCGATGCATGCCTAGCAAGCAGAGCCTCCCTCCTGTCTATAAGAGACTGAATACCAAGGCCGCCTTCATGAAGTGGCCTACAAACTGCATCCCAAGCCTGGAGATGAATACCATGATCCTCCTGTGAAGAAGCCCATAGGAAATTCCTAAAACATCTCTCAATCCTCCGCAAACAAGTAATCGGCACAGCTGAATTAGATAGAAGATGCAGTGGAAGAGACGTAAGGACCGAACGAATAAGGGTGATCCTCGACATCATGGATAAGCCAGTAGCCTGCCAGCCTCCAATCCGATCTCAGACTCGTTGCTCAATAGCAGTATAATCACTAATACGAGGACAACGACCCGTAATAGGGATCCCCAGATATGATAACCGATCAGCCGTAGAAGAAATGCCAAGGGCATGGTGAATAGCCTCCCTCACAGATCTGTTAGTCTTCGGACTAAAGCAGATCGAAGACTTCTCTAGGTTGACCTTCTGACCAGAAGCCTGACAGTAGCTCTAAAGAATGGAAGCATAAGCAGTCGCGTTACGGAGCGTAGCCTGACCCAAAAGAATACAATCATCCGCAAATAGCAGATGAGAAATAGAGGGGCCGAGGGTGCCAGCCATGAAGGGGACAATGCACTGCTCAATCTGAGCCTGGTGGAGAGCACGAGATAGATCATCTGCAGCTAGAATAAATAGAAAGGGGGATAATGGGCAACCTTGACGAAGGCCCACGGCCGAATGAAAGAAATCGGTCTGATTGCCATTAATAATGAGAGAGAAGGAAGGCTTCTGAATGCAGGACATTATCCAGTCAATAAATAGATCATCAAAACCAAACTCCTGAAGAGTTCGGTGCAAGAAAACACAGCTCAGTCTGTCATAGGCTCGCTCCATATCAAGCTTGACAGCTAGCTACACTGCCTAGCAGGAGCTCGCTGAAGATCATACATAAACTCCTGAGCGATAAGGATATTATCTGAAATGCTCTGACCTTTAATAAAAGCCCCCTGCTTAGCAGAAATGAGGCACGGGATAACATTACGCAGGCGAGAGACTAGGAGGCGCGCACAGACCTTATACATAGTAGTGCACAAGCTGATGGGTCAAAAATGGTGAGGCCTGGAAGCATCAGAGCGCTTGGGCACAAGAGCAATGAAAGTCCATTTCCAGTCCGCAGGTATGGATTTGGAATGAAAAGCAAGTTGAATGGCAAGAACAACCTCCTGACCAACAATATCCGAGTAATGGCGAAAAAAGAAGGACGGAAACCCATCAGGCCCAAGAGCCTTATCAGGACCAAGCTCCCATAAAGCCAACCGAATCTCATCTGCAGTAATCGGTCTAATCAAAAGGTCATTCTCATGAGACAAGACCTTCTTAGCAGGAGGAATCGGAGAAACAGGAGCCCCAACACCAGAGAGTTCCATCCATCTGGACTGAAAGAAATGTAATAACTGCTCTCGGATGATAGTAATATCCTCCTGGGAGTGCCCGTCCTCATCAACTAAACGCCGAATCCGATTGGCAGCACGACGCTTAAGAGTGGTATGATGAAAAAATCTAGTATTACGGTCTCCATCATGAATCCACTGAATCCGAGATCTCTGCCTCCAAAAGGTCTCCTGCTGTTGAAGGAGGGAGTGATGAATAGAGAGCATAGCACGGAGAGAGGAGAGATCAGCATCAGAGAGGCCGTCATCCTAATCCTCAATAGACTGGATGGAAGCAATATCTTCTTCGACCCGCTCTATCCTCCTCTGAAGGTCTCCAACCTCCACTCTGTTCCATCTAGAAAGCATGCGTCTCGCTAACTCCAGACGCCTAGCAAGACGATAAAAGGCATTCCTGCGCATAGGCAACTGCCAAACCTAGGATATAATAGATCGAGCAAAAGAGTAAAAAGTCAAGAACTGCTCAAATATAAACTATCTTCGCTGCTGAAAGTCAACCTCTGTGGAAATCAATATGGGGCAATGATCAGAAGCAATCCGGGGAAGATGAGTAACAGTGACAGAAGGATACTTCTGAAGCCATTGGGCATTGGCCATAGCCCTGTCCAATCTCTCCCAAGCACGTGCAGTCCCCTGGCGATTATTGCACCAGGTGAATTTGGGACCCGAAAAGCCCAGATCCAATAACCCAGCTGAAGAAATGAAGGATTTGAACTCCAAAACATCTACTGAGTCATGGACTTGCCGACCACCTTTCTTTTCAGTGGCATTAGTAATGCAATTAAAATCTCCAGCAATAATAGAAGAAAATCCCTAGGCAAAAGAGAGAGAACCTCAGACCAAAGGACACGCCTCTCCTTGAAATCCGTGCTAGCATAGATACCCAAGAAAAGCCAGGGGTCAGACAGCCCCTCTGAAATAATAAGTGCAATCTGCCGATTGCACTGATGAAAAGTATCGACCTTGATGGTTGTGTTACTCCAAATGACAACAATCCCACTAGAAAGACCCACCGACTCCACTGCATAAGAAGACCAGGATCTTCCAATCTACCTCTTAAAACGGGCCAGACTGTCACCCGATAGACGAGTTTCCAAAAGAATACATATATCAAAATTATGAAGCTGCATCCGTCTCTTAAAAGAGGAGCAAGAAGGTTTTTGAGCTCCTCTAACATTCCAAATTAAAATCTTCATTTAATTAGCTGGGGGAGGTGGGGCCCCCACCTGATCCTCCTCCAACAATTAATAATATTTTTATCCTTACTAACTTACTAATTATTTCAATTAATTGTTAAAATAAAGAAAAAGGTACAAGGCATTAGGTCTTGATGCTTGGTAAGATCGCGATCACCTAATAATTTAATTAAGAATGAATGGTGTAATTAGTCAAAAGGGCTAAAAGGCCCTTCTATTAGGTGTCTAATACTTTGTTTACTTGCGTCAATGGTTGAAGACCTAGTCGGGCTTCAATCCAAGTTTGTTAATGGCCAGAGGTGGACTGAAGAATTCAAGCCAATGGTAGGGTGGCCGATTGACCATGACAACATCATCTAGTATCTATCGTCTATGGCTTGGCATGGAGAGCTCAATAGTATGCTTTGCAGCCGAGCCGGTCAATCCAATTAGGGACTCATCTCATCTATTTTAGCCAAAATAGAGGTTAAATGGAATGGGCGGATAATCACAGATGGGTAGTGATGATTCAGAAGAAGGGCAATGGCATTATGGCAAAGCTCAATCCACGGCAGTGAAACCACGAAGAAAAGACTAGGGAACTAAAAGAGAAAGTAGAAGAGAGGGGGGAAGATGGCTTGAAGGAAGGAGCTCTTATTTTATAGGTAAAGAAAGGTGGCCATTGGGCAATTGTTGGGGTTTGTCAAGCCCATAATAGAGTGCTTTTTACAGCCATTCTAGGCTGTTGACGGGGTGGTGGTTTTGAGAATGTTTGTGTTAAAAATATTTAAGTAATTTTAAATTTTAAAACTATAGTTATATGTAAAATTATTATTTTAAATAATATAAAATGGTAGGATTCTTAATGCTATAAGGTTATTATTTATATCCTTTTATAAATGTGGCATCTCATTGTCAACGCTTTAAATAAGTATTTTTATGAAGAGATGCGAAGCTACATGAGATATCATAAAGGTTACTTATAAAGAGAAGCAATGCATTTTAAGATTTATTTGATAAAAACATGAAACTCAATGAAGTCAAGAAACTCAACTCTTAGTTACTGGATTGATGAGATGAATTGATGCATTCAATCAGAAGATGCTTAAATATCCATGTATACTCTTAGTTACTGGATTAATAGAGAATCATGTTCACTATTCCCATCAATTGAGCTATATTAACTTTTTTGAAATTAAGTTAACTTGAGTGTGTCATCCTTTCAGTATTCAAAAAGAGAGGATTAAATTCATACAAAGTAATTTTTTTTTTTAATTGTTGGCTTCAATTGGCATGTGAGATGATATATATATATATATATAGACTTGTAAAATAGAGTCGAACAAGCCACAGAAATTAAAAAATATAGATAAAGGACGAAGCTTTGGCGCGGTTCATCATCCAACATTGCATTCACCATTCCACTCGTGAATACTTTTTTTTAACAGTTGCAGGCCCCTTCATGCATTGATGAGTGCCAACCGCACCTAATTAAACTTTGCCTAATTATCAGATCATAAATGGCAGGAGAGACCAAGGAGTCTCTATTATTGGCACCAACTTTCTAGTACTCATCCCCTTCATCTTCCTCGCCGCCTTCAGCTGACTCGGCACCAACTTCTTCGTAATCCTTCTCGAGCGCGGCAAGATCCTCCCGAGCCTCAGAAAACTCTCCTTCTTCCATACCTCACCAACATACCAGTGCACGAACGCCCTCTTGGCATACATGAGATCAAACTTGTGGTCGATTCTCGAGAACACTTCCGCCACACTGGTGGAGTTGGAGATCATGCACACCGCCGCTGAACCTTGGCAAGGTCACCGCCGGGCACCACCGTGGGTGGCTGGTAGTTGATGCCACACTTGAACCCGGTGGGGCACCAGTCCACAAACTGGATGGTGCGCTTGGTCTTGATGGTGGCGACCGCAGCGTTCACATCCTTGGGGACGACATCGCCACGATACATAAGGCAGCAGGCCATGTACTTGCCGTGCCTCGGGTCGCACTTGGCCATCATGGAAGAAGGCTCGAATGCACTGTTGGTGATCTCCGCCACCGACAATTGCTCGTGGTAGGCCTTCTCGGCCGAGATCACGGGGGCATAAGAGGAGAGCATGAAGTGAATTCTCGGGTATGGCACGAGATTGGTCTGGAACTCGGTCACATCCACATTCAGAGCACCGTCGAACCGGAGGGAGGCCGTCAGCGAGGAGATCACCTGGGAGACGAGCCGGTTCAGGTTGGTGTAGGTGGGGCGCTCGATGTCGAGGGAGCGGCGGCAGATGTCGTAGATGGCCTCGTTATCAAGGAGCACGGCGACGTCAGTGTGCTCGAGGAGGGAGTGGGTGGAGAGGACGCTGTTGTAAGGCTCGACGACAGAGGTTGAGACCTGAGGAGAAGGGTAGACGGTGAAGCCGAGCTTCGATTTCTTGCCATAGTCCACCGAGAGCCTCTCCAGCAGCAGGGAACCAAGTCCGGAGCCGGTGCCACCACCAACCGCGTGGAACACCAAGAATCCCTGGAGGCCGGTGCAGTTGTCGGCGAGCTTCCGGATGCGGTCCAAGCACAAGTCGACGATCTCCTTCCCAACTGCATCATTTCGACAAATACATCAGACACGTAATTGAAATTGGATTTCGAGGAAGAAGATTAGTACTTGTGTAATGGCCGCGGGCGAAGTTGTTGGCAGCGTCCTCCTTGCCGCTGATGAGCTGCTCGGGGTGGAAGAGTTGGCGGTAGGTGCCGGTGCGGACCTCGTCGATCACGGTGGGCTCGAGGTCAAGAAACACGGCACGGGGAACGTGCTTCCCCGCGCCTGTTTCGCTGAAGAAGGTGTTGAAGGCATCATCGCCCCCACCGGCGGTCTTGTCGCCTGGCATCTGGCCATCGGGCTGCAAAGACGAGGAGGAAACCCAATGTCAAACACTTGGAAGGAACCGGACACGAGAGCTGGAAAACGGACGGGAGATCGATGAGAGAAAGAAGAGGGGGCTTGGACCTGGATGCCGTGTTCGAGGCAATAGAGCTCCCAGCAGGCGTTGCCGACCTGGATGCCGGCCTGGCCGATGTGGATGGAGATGCACTCTCTCATGGCTGCTGCTGCTGCTGCTTTAATTGGAGGTTAATAAGAGATGAAGAAAGAAGGAAGGGAGAGAAGGGTTTTCGGGCTAAGGCGTTTGCAAAGACGCGATAAGGGGAAAGACGAGACAAGAAGATCAAAGGATTTTATAACTTATAAGGAGGAAAAAAAGAGGGAGAATGGGAGGTAGCCGTTAGAAACGGGCAAGTTCTTGTTTTTGGGAAAGTGAACTGGACTCCAACTAGAAGTGACCGTTGAGGGTCAATGAGAGAGGCCCAGCCGTTTCCAATTTAAAATTTTGAAGTTTTTGAGCCGTTGGGGGCTTGGGAGGGATCAAATTGCAGACTTTGAGCTGTGATTCGTTTGGATTCAAAGGAAAAGCCTGGCTGCACCGGGGTTAGTAGCATAACGGCCCCCGGGATTGAGCCTTGGTTTGCTACATTTGGGTAATGGTACTTGCTAGAATTTTTAAAGTCCAATGAAGTATCCTATGATATGAAATACCGTGGAACATCGAAATGGATTACTATCCCAAATTTCAAGATGCAGTCAGTCATCATGCCATTGTCCCAGCATTGCAATAAGATATCTTTGGACACTCTTTGCTCCAAATATTAGGATGGAATAAAGAGATTATAGACTGACAAAGAAAATATGCTGATTAATTCTGAATGTCCTTTTAGCAGAACCTCACCTAAAATAATTTATCACCTTTTTTTGCAATGCTCTCACATTCAACTCGTTTGGAATTTCATTTATAACAAGATTTCATCTCTTCTCTTCCTCAAAACCTTCATCATTTATGGGGTTTTGAGAGCCAAATCCATTCTACCTACAATCAATCAGACCCATCTAAGATCAGCTAGCTCTCTTTGTTTGTTGGTCTATTTGGAAGAAACATAATTTGAGTATTAAAATCCATCCGTAGCTTTGCTTATCCTAGCTAAATCTTGTCACTAATGTTATCTATAATCCAATTTTGAGGCTTTTTAATTGTAAAGCTTCAAGGTCGAGATTCCCATTTCACTCTATATTTCATTTGTTTTCTTGACCCACCTATCTCTTCTCTTGTATACTTTTTAAATTTTTATAATTTTTATTCATATAAATAAATTTGGAGAAGGCTTCCCCTTCCTACTTGCATCAAAAAAAAAAAAAAAAAGGGAATGATGGGGGCATCACGTTCTAACTTTTTTTTATATATAAATTTAAAATCTTAAAGTTTCTTTTGTGTGTGTGTGTGGCTATTAAAGTATGTTATATATATATATATATGGCTATTAAAGTATGTTTACAACTAACATAATTTATGTTGACCAAGGTTTCAAATGGTATCCTCATATAGCTGGCTAACTCTCAAATCATTATTTTCTTTTACAATGCTATTAATGAACGTTCTTTGCCCAATCAATTCAAACTTTGGTTGTTAGAATGAATAGACAATGACAAAAAGAATAACAGATCATTTCTGCCAAAGTTTTCTCGTAAACTAGAATGAACGTTTTCACTAAAGCATATCGGTATCAAGGCAGGTCTCATTTAGAAAAGATGTTCCTATTTACATGTGATATTCATGATAACCCAAAAAATTCATCTCCAACATCTGCTTGCTTTGTGATAGGGTTTTCATTATCTATTCCAGCAAAATATTTTGAAACGGAGCATGTCTGTATTTGTTATCAACTCAAAGTGATGAAAAATTTGATATTTGATGCAATATATATATAATTTTATGTATCTATTTATATACTTAGCTATCGAACTATATATCTATCTTGATGCTTTGCTGAGAAAAAAGTGAGTGGGGGAACGGCATTGCACCGGGCCGGACCATTTAGCATGAAGATCCGAGAGAAATTGGGCCAAGCTTGGTAATTGGCCCAGAATGACATACGGAAGCTCCTATATGCCTCGTTCAAATCGTTTTCAGATCAGAAAAGTCTTTCAGCCCTTCAGTGAGCAAGCATGTATCAGCCATATAATTGATCATCCGCGCATATCATCGTATGTACAATATACAAAAGGTCCATTGAATCTCGGCATGCGTGATGGCACATGCAGGTAATCAATTCGTGCGATCGATGCATGCTTGTTGCACCGAAGAATGATGCAGCAAGACTTTTCCTTTCAGACTTTGCATAGTGGCTTTCGTTGTAGCTTGGCCTTTAGTCAAATTGACCTCTGGACCCATTCATGTCACACCCTGATGGCACCTTGAAAGGAGCACGGAGTAAGAACTGAGAAGATTGCAGGAAAAATTATGTTGTATGGTTTTGGATGACTTGCAGATAAATTTACTATATGATTCAAATTTTGACAGTCTATTTAATTGAGTCCAACTATGTTTGATTTTGTTTCAAGCTTGGGTTAATCAAATATAATTTTAGGGATACTTTTCATCCCCTGCTTTGTCATCTATTTATATCAAATGCCTCAAAATAAGATATTTTGGTTGGATTTTCAATCTAATCCTCAATTTGGAAAAGTAAGAATTGATTTCAAATGGTACAAATCCCATTATTTTATCGGTATCTCAAAGCTATAAATGTGGGATCGATAAATTCATTCTTTTCCTTGTGTTTTTCAATTTTATGGATTATATTAACGATCTTATATCGCTCCAATCCCATGCGATGAACTAGACATGCCCTAAGAAGTAGATGAATAGTTTTATCCTTGTAATAAATTTAAATAATTAAGAGAATTGATAGACTCACTTTTTTTTTGTTTATCCCTTCAATCAAGTATGAAAAATAATTTATTTCATAGAATAAATTATCAATGGAGTATATAACCCTTTGAAAGTTGTCCTCTCTATTAAATGTGATCTTAATGATCAGATTTGTTGAATAAAATTTGCTTCAAGGTCTCTTATCTTAATAACCATTTATCTTATCTTTGACCAACGCGTGTATATATAAAACAGGTTTAAGTCTATGTAAAGCAATGCAAAGTATATACAAAAGTTGTCCTCTCTATAAATGTGATCTTAATGATCAAGATTTGTTGAATAAAATTTGCTTCCCGATCTCTTATCTCAATAACCATTTATCTTATCTTTGACAACATATAAGTGCATCTATATATAAAATAGGTTTAAATCTATGTAAAGCAATGCCAAGTATATACAAAAGGAAAGCACAAATATGCATACATGAGAGAGGAAAAGGTTTTAAAACTAACTTTACTACCAAAGACCGATTGTTAAGTAGTAGTCAAACAAAGGGTTGAGATGTGTGATCAAACATCTTGTTGATTAAAGTTTGCCATAACCTAAATGCAAGAGGTACTGCAGAATAGAGTTCATATTTCTAATCTAAGGCAGGTTCTTTTTTTTTTTTTAATAAAAAAGTTTGGAAGTCATAGCTCATTAATTTAAATATTCTAAATTTGGAAATGCTAGATTATTGATTTATATTTTCATAATAATTTTCCTTAATAATTTCTCAAAACAATTGTACTAGATAACTAATTTCAAATCTTACTAGAAACAATGTCCGGAAGGTTTTGGATACATCAGGAAAGGTATTGTTTTTATTTTCTCTTCTTATTTTCAATTTCCATGAGAAATTTGAACTAGACTAAGCAGACATACAAAATAAAGCTTTGTTTTTAAAGTATTTGCGAAACTTCTAGAGTTTTTGAGGCAAAGATTTATTGATTTAAATAATGAAAATAAAAGAAAAGAATATCAATGAAACATCAATCTTCATATATTACTTCTCTTATTTGCATGGAAATTAAAATACGGATATAACCTGCACTCATGAAGGCATCAAAAACAATAATTCCCATGGAGTTATGGGCGGATGACACCCTCTCCTTCATTCTCTCGGTGGCTGGGGAGTTCTTGTTCTCCGACGAGCCTACCAAAGCCCGGATGCGGGGTGGTTTTGCTCGGGCTTGCGTCCGAGTGGATCTGAGTCTTCCCCTCCGGCCAGGAGCCAGGATACGTGGAATCGGCGCCCCCTTCTGGCAGCAGTTTTCATTTGAGAACTTGGAGGGTCTTTGCAACCGCTGTGCTTCTCTGCATCTCACTGGTCCATGCAAGCAAGCGGGTGAGACGGCTTCATCGTCGTCTGCTCCATCTTTTGGTCCCTGGTTGGCAGCAGTCCGGCATCGACGACCACCTCTGGCGCAGCATCCGGTCCAACCGGCGGGTGATCGGTCAGCCCTGCTTCCGCTACTGTTTCTAAGGACGGTTGGTCAGTGCCGAAGAAGATCGCCCGGCGTCAGCTTCATCCTTCCGTTGGTTCCTCCTTGCCATCTCCTGGGATGGGGGCCGGACAGGGTGAGTCGGCCGGGGCAGAGTAGTTGCTATGGTCACTCGGGAGCCTGGTTTGAAGACTCTGTCAGCGTCTTCCGCACTGGTTCCTGTCCTATATCGCTCGGTCAAGGCGACCAGGAAGATCCCAGGCTGTGCTCGAGCGTGCCGGTTGGCACTGTAGCACAGTTTCAGATTTCAGCTGAGAGTGGCATTCAGTCTGAAATTCCTAAGGTGCACTCCATGATGTCTGAAGTGATAAAGCTATTAATTTTCAAAATTGGGCCTCGTGGTCAGTACCAGTAAGGACCCCGTCTCGGGGCCTTCTAAGCGGGCCCGTCCAGTGGAGTCCTCGTCCACCAGAATGCCATCCCGCTCTTCCAAAGCCAAAGGCAAGGCCACTCTTACTGGTAGAGGTGGGGACAATGTAGCCTTCAAGTTTGCGGCTTCCTCGGTGGCTGGCCGGGAGTCATCGGCCCAGTTTGGCCCAGGGCTAAGAAGGCTCGAGGTCGGGTAGGGGCCTCTTCGGGGTCAGCTTCTGAGTCTTCTATGCCGACCCATTTAGAGTCTTGCACTCACTTATCAGCGTTCATCAGCTGAAGGAGGCTATTCATGTATCTGACTCGGCGTTTTGATGGACTCAGTCCAGATACTTGATTGTGTGGATATGGGATCCCGGAATTGTCCTAAGGTGATCCCAGGCGATACGGAGGTCCTGATGGAATCAAACCAGGCTGTTAACTGCAAAGGCCCGGGAGATTTGGACTGTTCCGTGGAGATGTCAGGGGTGATGGTTGGGGAGCCCCCCAATCCAGCCTTACCATGAAGATTCTCATATGGAATGTGCGAGGAGCATTGAAACCATCGTTTCGCTCCTCATTTGGGAGGCTTATGCAGCTTCACTCTTTTGACATTTGCATCTTGCTGGAAACTCGGCTTTCTGGGGCTAGTCTGGCCCGTTTTCGGAGACAGATCGCTCGAGCTTGGGTTTCGTACGCTGTTGAGTCCATGGTCTTTCGGGGGGTATTGTTGCTTTATGGAGGAACGAGAATATCAGAGTTGATGCTTTTCACAGCTGTGGGCAGCAGGTTGCGCTGGTCATTTCTGAGGGAAGTGCCAGCCCTTGGCTCCTTTCGGGAGTTTATGCCAGTACTGATCTCCGGAGCGTCGGGTGCTTTGGTCTGAGATTCAATCTCTTCTTGACCAGGGATTCCCCTCCCTCATTGCTGGAGACTTTAATTGTATCTTGGGTGCCGCAGAAAAGAAAGGTGGCCGGGTTTCCCATGGCTCTGTGGGCCGGCTGAGTTCAGGGACTTTATTTCTACGGCTGGTCTGTTGGATTTGGGTTATCAGGGTTCACAGTTTACATGGTGCAACAACCGGCAGGGTTCAGCTAGAGTCTGGGAAAGATTGGACAGGGCCTTGGCCTCTTCTAGCTGGCTCCAGCTTTATCCCTCTGTTACTGTCACTCACTTGCCTAGAATTGCCTCTGACCACTGTCCTCTCTTTATCTCTACTGATATCACCTCTCAGCGGCATAGGCAGTTCAGATTCGAGAAGTTTTGGACCTCATATCCTGCTGCTCGCTCCATCATCTCTCAGGTCTGGCAGTTACCAGTTAGAGGTAATGCCATTTATCGGCTCTCCAGACGGCTTGCCCTTGCTAGACGTCGCCTCTCTAGATGGCATAGACTGGAGGTTGGGGATATTGTCAGACAGGTGGAGCAGGTTGAGTCTACTATCTCTTCTCTCCAGGCTAAAGAGGACCTGGAGGGTTCTCTTTCTTGTGAGGACCTATCGTCCCTGCGATCGAGTTTGGCGCTCCACCACTCTCTTCTGCTGCAGCAGGAGACCTTTTGGAGACAGCGGTCCCGTATCCAGTGGATTCAGGAGGGGGACTGTAATACAAGATTTTTTCATCAGGCCACTCAGAAACGCAGGGCGAGGAACCGCATTAGGCATATAACTGATGAGGAGGGTCAGCTCCAGGTGGATGATCATGTGATTCGTGCTCAGCTTCTTAACTTCTTTCATAGCAGGTGGACTGAGCAACCTGGTTCTGGAGTCCCTGTTCACCCTATTCTGTCTCCCAATACTGTTTCTGCTGCTGAGAACGACTCTCTGACTCGGCCTATTACTTCGGAGGATATTCGGCTGGCTTTGTGGGAGCTTGGTGCTGATAAGGCCCCTGGGCCGGATGGCTTTCCTCGTTTTTCTTTCGTCAGTATTGGGATATTCTGGGAGAGGACTTAGCTCAGGCAATCCAGCTTGTCTTTCATCGCAAATCTATCCCCTCTGAATGGAATCGTACTTTCATTACCTTGGTTCCTAAGAGGCGGACGCTTCCAGCCCTCAGCACTTCCGGCCCATCAGTTTATGCACTACCTTATATAAGGTTTGTGCTCGCCTCCTGGTTATGAGGTTGTGTTGGGTTATTCCTCGCCTTATCTCTCCGGAGCAGGGGGCTTTCCTCAGAGGGCGTAGTATCACTGATAATGCTTTATTAGCTCAGGAGTTCATGCATGACCTTCGTCGGACTTCTGGCTGTCAGGGGCTTATGGCCATTAAGCTTGATATGGAGAGAGCTTATGACAGAGTTAATTGGGATTTCTTGCGTCACTCTCTTCAGGTGTTTGGGTTCCACCAGCTGTTTATTGATTGGATCATGGCCTGCATTCAGCGTCCGTCATTCTCCATCCTCATCAATGGAGACCGGACTGATTACTTCCATTCTAAGGTTGGGCTGAGACAAGGTTGTCCTCTCCCCCGTTTCTCTTTGTTATAGCGGCTGATTCTTTATCTCGGGCTCTTCGTCAGGCTCAGCAGGACAATGTTCTACACCCTTACCGAGCTGGTCCCAAGGTCCCTCGATCTCTCATCTGCTTTTTGCTGATGACTGTATCTTCCTGGGCAGGGCTACTGTGGCCAATGCGGCCACGTTTGCTTCTATTCTTCAGAATTACTGTTCTGCCTCTGGTCAGAAAGTTAATAATGCTAAGTCTGTTATTTGTTTTAGTCCGCGGGTGACTTCTTCTCGGAAGGGGACTATCAAGCAGATCATGGGGATTTCTGTGCAGTCAGAGTGTCTCTCCTATCTGGGTATTCCTATTACTGGCAGAAGGCCTAAGATCTCGGACTTTAGTAAGCTCGAGTCGAGGATTCGTGATCGGCTGGAGGGGTGGCAGGTTACTGGGCTATCTATGATGGCAAGGATCACTCTTATTCGATCAGTGCTCACATCTCTTCCTCTCTATCTCTTATCTAATGCTGCTGTCCCTTTGACTTGTCTAAGGAGGATTGAGCGTTATTTCAGGGATTTTCTCTGGGGATCGTCCCAGGATGGTCATGGTGTTCATCTTTTAGCCTGGGACTGTGTCTGCCGCTTTCCGAGGGAGGCCTTGGGATCCAGTCCTTGACTGCTCGGAGGGAGGCCTTGATTGCTAGGCATGCTACTCGTTTTTTGCTTGATCCGCACTGTATGTGGAGTTCCTTTATGCGTGGCAAGTATGGGGATTGGACTCCCTCCACTAACCTGCAGTCTGTTCGGGGTCACTCTTTTTTCTGGAAAGAGGTTTGTACTCATGCTCCGGCCATCCTTCATAGTATCTCCTGGATTCTTGGCAATGGTGCTTCTGTGGATGTTGCTTATGATTCGTGGATCGCTGACCTTCCTTTGTCTCGATGGCCTACTTTCGTCAGCACTGATATTCCTCTTGACATGCGAGTTAGTGATCTCACGGTGCCTGATCATTCTTCCTGGTCTATTCCTCTGTTATCCCGCTTCTTTGGCGAGGAGCTTATGCGGCGTATAGCTGCTATCCCACTTTCCCCGGGCACTCCCCCGACATCAGGGTTTGGAGGCGGTCCGGTATTCCGAGCGCTCCCATCAGGGACATCAACCAGATTTACCGTGTTTCATCCCGACCGTTGATAGATATGGCTTGGATTTGGCGTCTTCCCATTCATCCCAGGGTTCATCTTTTTCTATGGAAGATTGCTCGGAATTGTCTTCCTACCTGCTCGGTTCTTTCTAGACGTGGCCTGGGGATTCAGCCTACGTGTCCGATATGCGGTATTGAGGAGGAGGCGGTGGATCACGCCATCTTCACTTGTCTCAGAGCTCACACATTTGGGAGATCGCTAGCGTCAAGCCTTGGGCTGTCGCTTCATCTTCTCTTTCTTTATCTTTCCTTGACTTGATCAGGCAGGATGTTAGGAGAGGTAGCAGCAAGCAGGGCGCGACGAGGGCTTACATTGCTTACCAGATCTGGTTATCCCGGAACCGGATTGTCTTTACTCAGGAGCCTACTCCGTCTTTCAGGGTTGTGCGGACTGCCTTGTCCTTATCTACTGAGTACACGTCCCATCGTCTAGTTTGTAATTTTGATAGCCCTGGCCTCTGGGATTCCATGCTGCCTCGGCAGCGCACCGGAGAACGGTCTTTATTTCTTGGGAACCCCCTCCTCCAGGGTTTATCAAAATCAACTTTGATGGGAGTGTTCGAGGCAGATCAGCCGGATCGGGTTATGTCATTCGGGTTCTGACGGAACTATGATTGCTGCTGGGGGATTTGGACACCTCGATTCGTCGGTGCCGCTTGCGGAGCTTTATGCTGCTTGGGCTGGAGTTTCCTGTGCTATTCGCAGTCTTGATGCCCGTCGTATTATCCTTGAGGGTGATGCCCTCACGGTGATTCGGTGGCTTCGCCAGGATCATTGCGCGCAGTCGCCTACCAACCCTTTGATCTCTGATATTCGTTCTCTCCTACAGGGGGTTCATAGCATACAGATCAGCCATATCTTCAGGGAAGCCAACTCAGCGGCTGACTGGATCGCCGCTAGAGTGGCTGATCATTCTGGATTCTGGTGCTGGAAGCCGGTGACTGGTGTCCTCCTGTCTGAACTTACTTTTGTATTCTGATAGTGTGGATTGAGTCACCCTAGAGTGGTGTGATTCCCGTTTGTACAAAAAAAAAAAAAATCCTCTTTCTTTTGTTGGAAAAGGAAACAAGACAACTGTGGGAATTAAAAGTTAAAATAGGTATACTATCAAACATGTTTTGTAGAACTATTACCGAGAAAAGAACAGGAAATTGAAAAATATTTAGGGATTCACATTATACACATACAAAAATTTGATAATTCCTGCTGTGTTTGATAACCAATTTCATTGAGTTGCACTAATTCTTTTGTGCGTGATAGTGGAAGAGATCAGGCAAAGCCGAAGTAATTATTTTTGAGCAAAATAATTTTGACAATACAACATTCATCTTGCTCTCCAGGCATTGCATGTGCTCCAAACCATTTACTCTAAAGAAAACTACCTTTTACTGAAGAAAGAGGGGAAAAGGAGCCCAAAAAAAGCACTAGATCTTGTTTGTTCCTTTCTTGTTTCTCTTGAAATCGACTACTGGAGTGCCAAATGATAATGGAGCTATAGGTCACTTACACATCAGCTGGCAACATCACACTTCTTGTGCACTTTATAACTAGCCCCACTGTGTGCATCAGAACAAAGGGTTGTTCCTCCAAGGCATTATGCCGAACAGAGAAAACATTGCTATCCATGCATGGTAGATGATAACATCAGCATTAATGATCTATGAAATCCATCCATGGATCTGAAGGCCCACCTTGAACAGCAGCACAATCCAACAAAAGCTCTCTGTTTCCATCCAAACCATGCCCAACTTTCGGCCACTCTTCCACAGCTCAGTCAGTAGGCCTACTCTCCCAGCCTGACCCTCCCCACTATACTCTGCCAATGCCTGCACCCTTAGGACAACTTCTAGCACTGCCACCGCTCAATTAATGGGTGGAGTTTACAGGCAGCTGCTCAGCTTGGTCCACGCCTACAACCAGAGCCTGCACCATTCTCATGTTTCCTTTATTTAAAGTCAGTACTCTTTATTTTGAACCAGGCAAAGGCATGCCACCCATTAATGCCCAGGGCTCAAACTTATTAATTTGCATGCTGCCAGTCAGTCTCAAGCTTAGTTAGATTGGCTGGATCCTATATGTTGGGCTTGATGCTAAGACTTAAAAAAAAATCTTTGGCTCAGTTGGTCAGTGATGCCTTCAGGATACCCACTTGCATTATAAGTCCAAAAGTTCTGGTTGGTTAGTAGAGTGGTGGCACCACTAGGACTTGATCTGGTTCAACTAAGTAATCATAATTTATTAACAGTGCTCCAATTATTATTTGCAAACAAGAAAGGTCAGGTTATAATAAACTTGCTTTGAGTACTCTCTTTCAATTCCCATCTTTTCATGGGTGTTTGTGTGGATGGTTGTGTCAGGACAGCCCATGCTTGATTGCATGCTCGCTCAAACATTTCAAAGTAATTAAACGAATCAAGAGGAAACATTCATCGATTATCTTAAACTCATCCTTCTTTCTCTCTGCAGCATTTACGCGTGCATGTGTTTCAGGTTCAGAAGGTCTCTGCTCTTCTCGTCCACTAGTCAGGACACGACAACTAGATGGCTGCCATCTACTGCCTCAGCCACAAGCCATGTTCGATGTCTCCCAGGCAACATCTATCAAATGAAGGCATGTGCAGGTATGGATTAACAGTCATCAGATCATGTCTAAATATTCAATTTTTATTACAAAACTATTCAATCTTATAGATTTCTCATTCATTTTAAAGGAATAGAAGTGATGATTTTAACATATCTTTAGCAATTATTTTCATATAGCGCGATGAGAACAAGTCCCATAGACTTCTACCTAAGTAGATGAGATAGCATGTAATTGGCCAAAACTATTTAGCAGGCTGAAAAGGCTAATCATATTTGGCTCTTTGCTATATCGACAGAATTAATCATCTCAAACTCCTTAACAAGCTAGCGAGTTTGCTCATCCTCTTGTAAAGAATGTGACTCATAGCATCAAGCATGAGTATCAAAATTCTTCATCATGTTAGAATACATTATAGTTATACACAACTTAAACTAATCATTAGTTTTATCATCGAGTCAAATACAGATGCCTCTTATAAGTAAAAGATGGCAACCTATTTTTCTATGTACGAAAGATAGCAATTTATTTTTTTATGCACTCCCTATTAGCGTAGCTAAAGGGCATGATTTTAAACTTCTCCTAACACCTTTGTTAGTTAAGTCTCAGTATATCTAAAGGCCGTTCTTTTGTTTTGTTGGCCCTCAAATTTTATATGCAACAATTTTTTTTTTTTTTTTTGATACAAGCGAGCGATCATATCAGTTTAAGTTGAATCAAGCCCGATATATCAAATATAAAATTTGAGAAAGCATCAATAGGTACGAGTCATCCAGCAACTAGCACCAAGATTCAGAGTGGTGGGCAATCCGGATAGCTACCTAATCAGCCGCTGAATTAGCTTTTCGATAAATGTACCGAATCTGGGCATTTAAGCATGAAGAAGCATAGTTCGAATGTCGCATATCAAAGGATTGGTAGGCATAGGATCGCCTAGGTTCTGTCGAAGCCAGCGAACAATAGTAATAGAGTCCCTTTAATTATAAGCCTACGAATGCCCAAGCTGCGTATAACATAGAAAATATCAGCCTACGCAGCATACAACTCAGCAAATAGTACTGATAAGTTAAGAAGGCTAAAACCATTAGCCGTCAGCATCAACCCATCAAACCCACATATCATAAAAGCCAAATCAGCCAATCAACCTTGAACATTATCATCAAAATTAGCTTCGATAAACCTTAGCATAAAACACTGCCACCATTTTTTTTTTTTTTTTTTAAAGGATAAAGCTTGTCATTGATTCTGATTTTAATTTTTTATATTTATTATTATTATTATCATCATCATCATTTTTATAATTAATAAGTCTCAGTATATCCAAGCCGGAAGCATCCAAAAGGCTTCTGAGAGCCATCATGAGAAGCATGCAGGGAAGTTAATAATATGCACATAATTCACGATTCAGTGGCAGGTAGGCCTATGGTGGGGCGACAGAGGCGCGAGCGAAGGTGCCTCGTCGTCCGTGCGATGGGAATCGGACGACCGACAGCTCTTCAGGCGACAGGTGTGATCACGTGATTGATGGATGGGGGGACGAATCTCTCTATACGTGGTGCGGTCCCCACGGGCTCTGTCACATCGCCCGAGTACATGCCTTGATACGCGCACCCTGGTTTTCACGTGGATAACGTTGTCCCGCCCCAAACGCTTTGTGATTCCATCAAGAAAGCTCGGTCCGTTCATCAGGACCGTTCGATCAGTCGATTCGAGTGGCACAGAAGTCCTCAATCTAAATCATGACGGGTTTGATTTGACGCTTGCATTTTGGGTCAATTTCTTCGCGGCCCCACCCGAAAAAAAAAACGGGGTGTTGAATATAACGTCAAACTTTTGCTTAAAATAAGCCTTATCCTAAGAAATGGACAACTCTTGAGAGAGAGATGCTGCTGCTGTTGATGAACAGTAATAAATTGAAGCAAAGAATAAAACTGTTTATAATGTTAATTAGGCGTCATATATAATCCATGAATGGCAATTAAAGCAAACGGAACACTTCGTTCCCAATAGGACAGTAGGATACACTGAAGATCATACTTAGTTATGTTAGAAAATTGTTTTTGATTTTATAAAAATTTTTAAAAAAAATGTTAAAAAATTAATTTAAAATTTAAATTCAAAATATAAACTAAAGTTAAAAGAATCAAACCGATCGAGGTGTGTTAGGCACTTCCCTAAGAATAAGTTTTCGCCTTCTCGTACGGGTTGTTAAAGATTTATCTTCAAGATACAACGATCCGGCTCGATTTGATCCTCCTATCGCGAGCACGATCGGATGAAGGTGCAAACCCAATGAAACTTCAGATGTCCAAATAAAAATATAATAATAAAATAGTTAAATAAACCTTTTACCACTAGCAACTCGTTGAGGCAGCAATTCTTTAGCCTATTATATATATATATATATATATATATATATATATATATAATTTTTTGGCCGTTAGGCCTTGTTACCGTTCCTTTCAGAACTGAATAAAAATCGGAACGTTTGCGGAACGCTCGAGCGTTCACGGAATTGCCGCAAACCCTCGCTGGCGAGCATTTTCCCCATGCGAGCATTTAATGCTCATGTGGGTTCATTACCTTTTTTTTAAAAAAAAATTCCACAAACAAAAAAGTCAACAATCCCCCATAAAAGTTTTAAATTAAAAATAAAATAAAATAAATAAATAATAATAATATACCAAAAATTTTAGGGCATCTAATACCGCATAATAGGTGAGGTGTCCTGTGGACTTGGACCTCACTTAGTGTTAATTGTATACATCTGAAGGAACCATAGTGGATTAGACATTGAACTAGGTCCTTGACTTAGACTTCTATTAATCACACACACAACATGAATCAATTAGGTTTAAGCATTAGCGTATATTAAAGGCCTTGCGCTTAGTACCTTGATTTTTCATGAGAATTTCTTAAGGTTAGCCCAAACCTTTAGTCATGACCTCATATGACAATTTCATATAGATGAATCCTCCAAGGGTATTTATGACTAATACCCTGTAGATAACCTACCTCAGATCCATTAAGAGAATGACTCAACCTTACACAAATTTACTTTGTCACTTTATAAGAGCACTCATCATAGGGATGGATTGAAATTTTTTTTCAAAATTTGTGCTCTAACACGATCACTCAATCAGCTTCGTTTCTACCACATTGAACCTCAGTCATGGGATCTCCAATCACAGAGGTTGGGTATCCACTGCTGGTGACCAAATAATGGGCTTAAGCTCCATCCCCCTCGATGAATCTAGGACTCCACTCCTAGATAATCCCTTGGTTAATTGATCTGCCAAATTCTTCTCAAATTTGACAAATTTTAAAGAGATAACATCATTTTTATTGTGTTGTCTTATAGACTTATGACAAAGCCGTATATGGCGATTCATCTTTTTGTTGGTACTCTTTTGATTTATCAGTTCAATTGCGGCCTTATTATCACAATGGATTGATAAGCTGGAACTGGCTTAGGTACCAAAGGTAGCTCTGATATTAGATTTTTTATCCACTCTGCCTCATTACAGGTGGTATCCAAAGCTATCAACTCGGCCTCCATAGTGCTTCTAGAAATGATAGTTTGCCTAGTGGATTCCCAGGCAATAGCAGTACCGCCAAGAAGAAAGAGATATCCGGTGGTTGATTTTAAATCATGAGAATCAGTAACCCAATTAGCATCACTGTAACCCTCAACCACCTCAGGGTATTCAGTGAACATCAAAGAGAGATTAAGTATTCCCTTTAAATATCGGAATACTCTTTCTAAGGCTACCCAATGAGATTGATCAAGATTTTGATTATATCTACTAAGCCTTCCTACAGCATAGGCAATATTAGGTCTTGTCCTATTTGCTACATACAAGAGAGATCTTATAATTTGAGAATACTTTAATTGATTAATTGGGTCACCTAAATTTTTCTTTAAGTGAAAGCTAGGATCAAAAGGAGTAGATATTGATTTAAGATTGGAATAACCAAACTTCTTGATCATTTTTTCTATAGAATGAGAAAGAGAGAGAGCTATTCCTTCATGGGACTTGATAAGCTTTATCCCTAGGATTACATCCGCTTCTCATAAATCTTTCATATCAAACTTAGAAGAGAGGAAAGATTTAACACTTAAAATAATTTCAAGAGATGTTCCAAAAATTAAAATATCATATACATATAAGCAAAGGATTACATAATCATTGTCGATGATTTTAGAATAGACACACTTATCACGATTATTGATTTGAAATCCAAAAGATAGAATAATTTGATCAAATTTCTTATGCCCTTGTTTAGGAGCCTGTTTAAGACCATAAAGGGACTTGATAAGTTTACAAACCTTGTCTTCTTGTCCCTTTACAACAAAACCTTTAGGTTGTTCCATAGATCTTCTCCTCAAGATCTCCATTTAGGAACGCAGTCTTCACATCCATTTGATGAATGATTAACTTATGAATGGAAGCAATAGCAAGAAGTGATCTAAGGATTGTTATTCTAGCTACAGGAGAATATGTATCAAAGAAATATAACCCTTTCTTTTGTTATATCCTTTGGCTACTAATCTAGCCTTATACTTTTCTATTGAACCATCAGGTCTAAATTTTTTCTTAAATATCACTTATACCCTAAAGGTTTGCTTCCAGGGGGTGAATCAGATAAGATCCAAGTTTCATTTTGTAAGATTGAATTAAATTCAGAAAGAATAGCTTCCTTCCAAAAAGGAGCATCAGGAGAAGACATCGCCTCTGAAAAGAAGAAGGTTTGCCTTGACTAGGAAAGTAAAGAAACCTTCACCAAGATCTTTTTCTTTCTTTATCCTTGAACTTTTCCTAAGTTTAGAAGGTCCACCTTCAGGATTAGATCTTTTCCTTTTCTTTAACTCATTAAAGGACCCAGCTTCAAAAGAATCAAGAACCAAGAAAGGATTAGAAGAGAGTTGATTTTATACTTGGTTCTTGAAAGGAAAAACATTTTCAAAATAAGTAGCATCTCTTGATTCGATAAAAGTATTATTTGAGATGCCACTTATATCAGAGTTTATCACTAGGAACCTATTTGTACTGCTATCTAAGGAATAACCTATAAAGATAGTATCTACGGTTTTAAGTCCTATTTTTCTTCTCTTAGGTTCAGGTATTCCTACCTTAGCTAAACATCCCCACACTTTAAGATAATCTAGCCTAGGTGTTCTACATTTCCAAAGCTCAAAAGGTGTTTTAGGACTATCCTTAAAGGGTATCCTATTTAAAATATAACATGCAGCTAAAAAAGCTTCCCCCCACAAGTTCTCGGGTACGCCTGAACTTATTAAGCTTTTATTTCTTGAGTATGGTGGTGTAACTTCATGAATAACCCCATATTCTTGATAAAATAGAGTCATTTCATTTGAGGTATATTCACCACCGCGATTTGACCTAAATTTCTTAAGCTTTTTCTCAGTTTGAGTTTCAGCTTCTACCTTATAAATCTTAAACCTATTTAATACTTCATATTTAGATTTTATCAAATATATGTGACAATATCGAGAGAAGTAATCAATAAATGTTACAAAGTAACGACTTCCTCTCCATGTAGGAAACTTGGTAGAGTTACATACGTCACTATGGACTAATTCAAGAAGTGTTGAACTCCTATTTACTGATTTAAAAGGTTTTCTTGGCATTTGGCTTGAATACAAATATCACATTTGAACTTTCTATCAATATGAACTTTAGGAATTAGATTAAGATTTGTCATGTAATGAATACGATCAAAATTCACATGACCAAGTCTACTATGCCAAACATTTGAAGATTCAACATTAAAAAGAAGAGGACTTTTATTAGATAACTTAGAGGATACATTTAATTTAAAAAGACCTTCACATACAAAGCCTTTACCAACAAACTCATTATTATGAGTAATTACAACTTTATTTGACTCTAGAACAATTTTATATCCTCTAGATATAAGGAGAGATCCACTAATCAAATTTCTTCTAACACTAGAAACTAACAGCACTTTGTGAAGGACCAGGATCTTCCCATATGTCATCTTTAGATCCACTTGACCTTTTTCAAGCACTTGTGCTGAAGAATTATTCCCAAATGTCACACCTCCTCCACTTGATTCCTGAAAGGTGGAGAATCAGAAGCGATCAAAACAAACATGAACATTAGCTCCTAAATCAAGCCACCAATCACAAGAAGATTGAGTTGAGTTAATTAAGAATTTTAAATTTACCGACCTGAAAGAAAGCTCAGCACCACTCTCAACCACATTAACTTATGGTTTAGATGATTTTCTCAATGGTTCAGTCTTTCGGTGGTAGCAGTCCTTCACCACATGATTTGTCCTTCCACATACAAAGCAGAATGTGCCTTTATAATTCTTTGATTTCTGATTCGGTCAGTTCTGATTTGATTGGTTCTGAGGAGGTTTGTATGATTGATTGAATCTAGATTGGAATTCTTCTTCTTAAAATTCTTTCCCTTAGGTTTGAATTGATTTGGAGTTGGATTTGACTCGGTCAAATTGATTTTAGGTCCAAGATCTATCTTTTGATTTTGATTAAGCTTAAGCTGGTGTTCTTCTTCAATCCTAATAGAGTTAATCACTTCTGTTAGGGTCAAGCTACCTTGCTTATGGCTTAGCTCTCGAGTAAAGGATAACCAAGAAGGTGGAAGGGCATCTACTAAGGCTTGGACCTTATAGTTTTCAAAAAAACTACAGCCAATCAATTCAGATTTCCTAAGAAAATCTTAGAAAATCTTAGAATTCATGAATTTGAATACTAATTTGGAATCTACCATTATGTACTTTCAAAATTTTGAGATGGTGAATCGATCTAGACCAGCATTATCCATCCCATATTCAGCCTCAAGGGCATCCCAAAGTTCCTTAGCAGTTTTAGTAGGAAGGTAGACATCATAAAGATCATCAGATAGAGCACTTAAAAATCTATGTCTACAATAAAAATCTATTTCTTGGGGTGTTTTTGATGTTGATGAAAAGGAAGTATCAACTATACTAGAAGAATCTTGTTGAGTATTTGGGATCTAGTAATTCTATGGCAGAAAATAAGCCTAAAATGGTAAGCCAGTATTTCACTTGACTTTGCCATTTCCTAAAGAATGATCCATTAAATTTTTCAGGTTTGATTGTACTAAGATCATCAGAACCCATTTTGAGTAAATTGGTTGCTTAATTCGTTCTGTACAACCAAAGAGTTGAAGGTTTAGCCTTATAATTTGAATTTTTAAATTAATAATTTTTTAAATATTTTTAGATTTTAAATTTAAATTCAAAAGAATTAAATCTAGAAACTACTTGCAATAATAATATAACCACTAAGCAAGAATTAACTCAAATAATTCAATTTTGAATTTAAGTTTCAAATTATTTTTTTTTAAATTTAAAATTCAAAATTTGAATTTCAAATTTTAATTTTGAAAAAAAATTCTAAGACTTATGCACATATTCAAAAGTAAGAATTTTTTTTAAAATTACTTATAATAAAATCTAGCACTTTCTAATGATAGGAAAACTTGTTCTTAGCTCTTAAAAAATTATTTTGATTTTATAAAAATCATTTTCTAGAAAATGCTAGAAAATTAATTTAAAATTTAAATTCAAAATATAAACTAAAGTTAAAAGAATCAAGCTGGTCGAAGCGTGTTAGACACTGCCCTAAGGACAAGTTTTTGCCCTCTCGTGCGGGTTATTGGCGATTTATCCCCTAGATACAACGACCCAGTTCGATTCGATCCTCCTACCGCGAGCACGATCAGGTGAAGGTGCAAACCTAATGAAACTTCAGATGCCTAAATAAAAATATAATAATAAAAATAGTTAAATAAACCTTTTATCATGTTGAGACAGACTTCCAACTTCAAGCAGGATCTTCAACAATTGAATAAAGCTGTTAGGATTTGGATTTCTCTTTTTTTTTTTTTTCCATTTCTTTAGCTTATTATATATATATAACTTATTGACTTTTTTGTCCACAAAATTTTTTTTTTTTAAAAAAAAGATAGCAAACCCATGCGTGCGTGGGACGCGCTGGAAGAATGAGCGTTTGCGGTAATTCCGCTTGAGCATTCCGCAAACGTTTTGAAGGAACGGTAATCAAGTCTAACGATCAAAACGTTTGCGAAATGCTCAAGCGGAATTACTGCAAACGCTCACCGACGAGCGTTCTTCCAGCGCGTCCCACGCACGCATGGGTTTGCTATTTTTTTTTAAAAAAAAATTCATGGACAAAAAAGTTAACAAGTTTTATATATATATATATATATATATATCAAAGCTTCCGGCTAATGGAAACTTTTTGTTTGGGCTACCTGGTGAGTGATTGCTCTGGGCTGCCACACCTGAGCACCTTTAGAAGGGAGAAGTCGCGTGTAGTTTCTGCCATCCCTACCCCGCTTGTCATTTCGCCTGGCTTCTGGCAGGCAGTTCTCAGTCCTATTCCTTCTCAGTTTGACTCGAGGGCATGACATGTGTCATGCTTCAGTACTTATTTGGATCGAAAGCAAGCATGGTTAAGCCTGGGATAGCTTCTCCCGTGGAAATTGGAATATGCATCTACTACAACATACAAGGAAGAAAAATTACTTGAGTGGAATTGCACCTCAAATAATTTTCCTACTTCTCAAATGAAGAACTATATATATGACCAATTCATACAAATTAAGGCTTATAAAATCAAGCATCATGCCTCCATGCTATGAAAGTTGATACCACCTTAAATAATTAATGAAAATTTCAAATCCCCATATGTACCAATATTTAATCTGATGATAGCCGAGTTGGGATCAAATTCAATCAGTCCTTCCAAATGGTATGATCGATAAACTCAAGCCGGTATAATATACGTGGCCAATTAATAGCACCACCCAATTTTCGATGCATGGAATTTGGAGCAGAAGAATCCAACACCATAGCTTTCCACGTCTGCTGCGGTTTCTGGATCACTCTTTAGATCAGCTTACTGTGGTGGCGTGAACGTTGAAAGAATATCTCAGATCAATCAATGCACATTGGACCATGGACCTGAAAATGGATCGAAATCATCGAATATGGATTAGATAGTAATATATTTATATTTATATTTATATTTTTAATAAATATAAATATAATATAATATTAAATGAATATTAAAATTTATATTTATATTATTCTAAATGGATACGGATATCAGGTATATCCATAATTATTATACAGAAACGGATACGAATCAAATATCAAGCATATCCATATTTATTATACGGATATAGATACGAATCAGATGTTAAGGTAGTGTTTGATACAAAAAAATGCTATACTAATTATATGTTATTTCAAATTCTCAATTATCTTCTATTTCTCAATTTCTATGTTTGAAACTATAACATTTACGTGCTCTTTCAAAATTTATATTATATTTTCACATGTATTCATTTAAACTTTTTTTTTGATAAATATTTTCTTACTAACTATAATTTAAATAACTTTATTTATATTTTTATACGTCTATTCAAATCTTTTTTATAAATATTTTTTCTCACTAAAAATTATTTAAATAACTTCATTCATGTCCTCTCCAATTAAAGCTTTGCCTTTTAGTATTATTTAAATTTATGAAGAGTATAAGCACTAATAATATTTAATGAACTCCTCTTCTAAAACTAATTTAAGCAAAATTATTTTTTCTATTATTTTATTAATATTCATAATTTCATCTTTTAAACACTTAGATATAATAATTTTAAATTTATTTTTATTCTTATCATTGCTTATATACCAAAATTTATAACCATCAACATCTTTTGCTTTTTTCTACCTACTTAATTTATCATAGGCAAACTATGTTGATTCTTCTTCTAGTCATCACATTTATTAATTTTATTAATTTTTAATTAATAAACATATATTTTAAGTCACTAAATATTTTTTATTATTTTTGGACTAACTTTTTTACTCATATTTATTCATAAGAGTTTGAAAATTCTTGCTTACTTTCATATCACAATCGGGTGCTAATGTAATGCATCATTTGTGGTACTATTGTAGTTATCTTTATAAAACTTTATGCTACATTAGGACCTATGTTTTTATACATTGCTTACTTTCATATCACAATCAAATGCCAACTTAATACATCATGTTTATGACCATCCTCATATTATTATTAAACTTTACGCTACATTAGGGTTTATGCAGACTATCACAAGTATAAGACATTCAAGTAATTTTCTCTATTCAATTTATGTTCATAGATGAAAGGGTTGGATCATGCTTGATCTCAGTCTAACCTAATTTTATATTTGAGTTTTGATTATAGACTTGGATCCAATCTATTTATTTGTTGGATTAAATTAGATTTATAGAAAAAAAATTAGGCCCAACAAATCATTTAGATCTATTCCAGTTTAATATAAAATATTGCATTTAAGTCAAGCATCTAATTATTATTTTATTATTAAAACCTAATAATTGATAAATAAACAGAATCGACTTAAATATAAGTTTCTATTTAAAAACTCTTAATTCTATCAAGTAAATGGTTATACTTAAGTTTATAATTATGATATTTAAAATATTTATCAATTTAATTGAACACATTATAAATAAGAATCAATCAAGATAAATAATAAAAAAAGATATAATTAGAGAAAAAAATATGAGAGAAGACTTAGTTGTTAAGATAAAAATGAAGAATTAATTTAAATTAGAACCCATATAATAAATTTATAATGGTAAGAATGAAAAAAAATTATAAAAAATTATAGATTGAAAAAAATTAAATCTAAACTCAACTCAAACTTAAATTGGGTCCAATTAAATGCTCTTAGACGTAACCCAACCAAAACAACCCACGAATTCTTTATTACTCACCAGAACCTAACATAACCACATAGTAGGAGGGTTTTTCAAGTTAAAAAAAAGAAGACGAAGAGGCGGAAGAGTCTATGTCTTCGTCCTCTTTCCAATCCCATATGATATGCCATTTTTTTAGAGTAAAAAAAAAACAAGACAAAGAGGCATCGTATACTGAAGCTAGAAGTGGAAGAGTCTCTTTCTCGTTTCTTCCCAATCCCACATGGCATGCCATTTTTTTTTGAGTAAAAAAAAAAAAAAAGATGAAGAGCATGCGTGGAAGCCAAAGTGAAAGAGTCTATCTCCGTTCTCTTTCCAATCCCACGTCGCACTCCATTTCTTTTTCAGTAAAAAAAAAAAAGATGAAGAGGCATGCGGAAGCTAGAAGCGGAAGAGTCTTCGTCAGTCCATCTCAGTCCTCTTCCCAATCCCACGCGGCATGCCATTTCTTATTTCTTCTTCGGTTCTTCATCTTTCGGACTTCCTTTATTTTCCTCCACTCGTCCATAGCCGTTAATTAATAATATAAATTTTAAAAATTGAATACAAAACAGATATACATATTTGTATCTAAAAAAATAGATAAATTCGTTTTGTATTCATATTCGATAAATTTTTAGATTAAATATCTGAATTCGTATCTGAATCTGATTAAATAATAAAATAAATATTTGAATATGATAAAATTTAAATATAGATACGAATACAATCGAAATTTATCTGACCCATTTTCAGCCTTGTGCAATTGTATGGAGATGATGCCTGATTTATACATGAAAAGATGACATTAATGTACCTGTATAAGATTTTCGAAAGTATCAAAAGATAAACTACGAAAAGCTTCGCTTTAAACCCAACCACTATCTGGCCTCTCTCTCTCTCATGCACACAAAATACAAAGGGATGACCTTTGAACGTCTAATCTTAGCAAATATAATTTGCAAGACACATCTAGCCGGCTTGGTTATAGGTTGACTTAGATTATTGAGTAAAGTCTTTGTACATCGCTTCCAATACAGCATGACCTATATTATCACCTAGTCATCTTTTTTGATCATCGAAGAGCATCCGATCACCTTTTCCAATGGGCTAGGAATCCTCCGATAGACTTCTCTTGGTTGAGAGTTTACAAAAAGACTCTGGGACCAAAGATTTCGGTAGAGATCTTTCGATGCCCAACTTAGTACTCTGGACAACAGTTGTGAGTTTGAAGGAAAGCTCGAGAGTCTTAGAGGGAGATGCTCTATGTGAGCGTATGTATGGGCATCATATTTGGTTGGGAGTCTCTTTTACCCGTTTTATGAAAGTTTAGATGTAACGAGCTGTCATGGTGCAGCCCACAGTGTAACTGAATCGGCGGGATTTGCTCCCCGCATGGCATGTCAGGGATGGCATGATTTGTTAGGCCTGGGCTGCCATTGCCAGGTTGGAAGGGCTTATCAGACCCAGGTAGTCGTTGCTAGGTTGGCAGAATTTGCAGGGCCTAAATGGTAGGAATTCGTCAGATTAGTCTCCCATATCTCTGTGGAGGTTTCAGATCATACGAGCAGTCTGAGCCGCTGGGCCATACGGGTGGTCCCCATAAGGAATCCTACTCGGATGGCCGAATGAAGGTCCTTCCCGAGTGGCCGACTAGAGGTCCTACTCGGATTGTCGGCTGGAGGTCCTATCCGGATGGCCGAATGGAGATCCTACCCGAGTGGCCGGCTGGAGGTCCTACCCAGGTGGCCGATTGGAGGCCCTACCCGAGTGGCCGAATGAAGGTCCTACTCGAGTGGCCAAATGAAGGTCTTAACAGGGTGGGTGGCTGGCTTGAGGTGCTCTAGAGGGATGATCACTAGCATTGATTGGGTGCGACCTTAATAGCTCCATTAATGAGGGTCCATCTAGAAGTGTGATCTCCATTGTTGATTAGGTGTAGCTCCATTAACCCAATCAGATGCCCCCCACTCCTGAGCTTGTGCGGCTGTTGAGCTGTTGACCCAATTATTGATTTTGATGATTAACAAAAGATATGAGTATATTCACTATGTTTCTGACAGATTTAATAAGTGTTTTAAGGATTAAAATGTTTAATCAATCAAAAGGAATAAAGAAATTAGTTTTGAATCAAATTTTAAAGGAATTTTTCAAAGTTCAGAACTTAGAGTCGACACCCAAATAGTCAGGAGTCGACCCCAAGGCGTATTAGAAGATTTCTGAATTTTTGGCACGGTCCGGAGTCGACACCCAGAGTTTCGGAGCCGACTCCAACCTGAGATACAGAGAAGTGTATTCTATTTCAGTTTCCGGAGCCGACACTGAGAGTTCAAGTCGACACCTGAGTTTCTGGAGCTGACTCTAACCTGAGAATAGAGAACGTTTTTATGGACATTTCTGGAGCCGACACTCTTGGATTCCGGAGCCGACTCTCGAAAGCGTCGAGCCGACCCTTAACTTTCTCGGAGCCGACTCCTCAACAACTTTTTATTTGCTATTTTTGGACACCCGATCTGGAGCCGATACCTAAAAAGTTGGAGCTGACTCCAACCTGTCAGGAATGGATTTTCAATTGTCAGAACGGACTCCAACGGTAATATTTTTTTTGCCTAATCTCTAACGGCTATTTTTCTTTGTGTGTAGAAGTATCCAAGCATCTCATAACGGCTATATTTTTCCCTAAACTTGATTAAGAGATCTATAAAAAGGGGAAACCGTTCGTTTGGGTAAAAGAAAAGAAAAGAGAGACTAGAGACTGAAAAAATTTAAAAAATCTTGAGAGAGAAATCAAAGAGGAAAGACTCTGAGCTCAAATCCATCAATCCAAAAGTTCAAAGAGAAATCCACAGCTTCTCAAGATCAAAAAGGAGATTTCCAACGTTAGAAGAAAGAAAGCAAAAGCCCCAAATCCTCAACTTCTCAACTGCAACTTTCAGTGAAGAATCTGAGCTGAGGCCCTGATTCAATCTTTCAAAGGAGAAGAGGAAAAGAATAAAAAAAGAAAAGCTTGCTTTCAAAATGCTTCTATCAGGCTTTTCTATCCTTGTTTATTTATTTGCATATTTGCTCATTTAAGGAGCTTTTTGTATTCTAAACTCTATTTTATTTGTGTTTGCTAGTTAATCAGGGGATTAAACTAGTGGAGGTAGTATACCTCGGGACAAGCTAAGGATAGCTTGTGTTGGGTTTTGTGCTGGTGAGCCCGTAAAACCAGCTGGGTTCGTTGTGATCCCGGAAAAACAACAAGTTTGAGTTGTGAGCTTGTAAAACAACTCGACTGTAATCAAGTGGATTATAGTGTGGACCCAAGTGCTACTTGGGAGTGGACGTAGGTGTTGGATACACCGAACCACTATAAAATCTTGTGTTTGCCGTGCTTTGTCTCTTTCTCTCTATCTCATTTATTTGTGCTTAGCATTTATCTATACATTGCACTCAAGCACTTTCATATCAAAGCACATAGTTTAAAGTGTTAAATTTTTTAAGAACCCAATTCACCCCCCCTCTTGGGTTGCCATCTGGGCCAACAATTGGTATCAGAGCTTGTGCTCATTGTTTTTGATCAACGATCAAGAGCTAAAGATCCAAATGGCAGCTCAAGTGGATCTTCATTTGCTGAAGGTCATTCTACGAATAGACCTCCTTTATTTAATGGTTCAAACTATTCTTATTGGAAAGCTAGAATGAGATATTCATTCAAGCTTTAGATTATGAACTTTGGAGTGTTATATTAATGGACCTAGCACACCCACACACTTAGTAGATGGCAATTGTTCCTAAACCCGAAAGGGATTGGAATGATAATGATAGGAAAATGGCTCAGCTTAATGCTAAAGCCATGAATGTTTTATATTGTTCTTTAGATGCTAATGAATTTAATAGAATTTCTACATGTAATTCCGCAAAAGAAATTTGGGATAGATTAGAAGTTACCCATGAGGGTACAATCAAGTAAAGAATCAAAGATTAATATTCTTGTTCATAAATATGAATTGTTTAGCATGGAACAAACTGAAACTATAACATGCATGTACACTAGATTTACTGATATTGTGAATGGTTTGAAAAGTCTTGGTAAGACCTATACTAACTCTGAATTGGTTCGTAAAATTCTTAGGTCTTCCAAGATCATGGGAAGCAAAGGTGACAGCAATCCAAGAAGCCAAGGACCTCAATGCACTTACCCTTGGAGGAGCTTCTTGGATCACTAATGACCCATGAGTTGACATGAAGCAGCATAGAGGAGGAGTCAAAAGAAGAAGACCATTGCTCTCAAAGCTGCAAAAGAGGAAAAGCAGTGAGGATGAAGATGATGAGACAGCTCTTCTTGCTAAGAAATTTAAGAAATTCATGAAAGAAGAAACCCTTCCACAAGAAGATGGAATAAAAATGGAAGGAGAAAAGGAGAAAAGAGAAGGACAAGGACAAAGAGAAAGACCCCTTGATATGTTATGAGTGTAAGAAACCGGGGCACTTTAGATATGATGTCCTTAATTGAAGAAAGCCTACAAAAAGAAGAAGAAGGCTTATGTTGCAACATGGAGTGACAGCGAAGAATCTTCTTCCGAGGAAGAACAAAAGGAAGTTGCAAACATTTGCTTTATGGCAAACGACAATGATGAGGTAAGTACTGAAACTCATGACTTTACTTTTGATGAATTATTTGATGCTTTAATGAATTAGTTGATGATTTTAAAGTTTTGAAAAAGAACAAATCTTTAAAAAAAATTTAAATCTTATTAAAGAAAAGGAAAACTAATTTATGAAGTTAAAAACTGAAATCTGAAAATGAAATTTTAAAAGAAAAAGAATCAATTTCCAATGAAAATGATTAGTTTAAAGAAAGAAGTTGATAAATTTACATATAGTTCTGAAAAACTTAATTTGTATTAAGTAGTCAAAGGCTGTTTTTGACAAAGCTGGATTAGGGTATAACACTAACAAGAAACAAAAATTTAAAAATATTTTTAAAAGGAACAAAGTAATATTTTCATGTTTTAATAATCAAAAAGGACATAAATCCTATGAATGCAATTAAAAATTAACAAGAAATTTAAATAAAAAGGAAAGAAAATATGGGTTCCGAAAGGAACAATTTTATTGCTACTAACCATGAAGGACCCAAGAAAGCTTGGGTACCTAAATAAAGTTTGATGATTTTGCAGGAATGTCTTGTAGCCAAAAGATCAAAGAAAAGTGGTATCTTGATAGCGGCTGCTCAAGACATATGACGGGTGACAAAGAGGAATTCATCACCCTAGAAGAAAAAGAGGAGTTGTGACATTTGGCGATAACGGTAAAGGTCAAATTTGGGCCTTGGTAAAGTTCGCATAACTCCATCTATAGTATTGATAATGTACTTTATGTTAATGGTTTGAAAGCATAATCTAATTAGCATAAGTCAATTATGTGATAAAAACTTTAATGTTTCTTTTAAATCTTCTTTATGCACTGTAACTAATTCATTGATGATAGCATTGTTTTTACTGGTTATAGATGGCAATGTATACTTAGTTGACACAGACAAAACTTCTAAGAGTAATCATTGCCTAATTACTGATAATGCTAACATTAATGATATTAGTTGGTTGTGGCATCGTAGATTAGGTCATGCAAGCACACACCTTATTTCAAAACTAATTAAAATGGATTTAGTCAAAGGTTCCTAAATTAGATTTTGAAAATAATAAAATCTGTGATGCATGTCAATTTGGAAAACAAACTAGAAGTTCATTTAAATCTAAAAATTTTTCAACTTCTAGGGGACTAGAGCTACTTCACATGGACCTTTTTGGACCAACTAGAACCACAAGTCTAGGAGGAAAGAAATATGGTCTAGTGATTGTAGATGATTATTCTAGATATACTTGGGTAATGTTTTTAGCTCACAAAGATGAGACTTTCTCGATGTTCTGAAATTCTTCAAGAAAGTCACAAATGAGAAAAACACTACTATAGTATCTCTAAGAAGTGATCATGGAACAGAATTTGAAAATCACTTATTTGAAAATTTCTGCACTGAAAATGGAATTAATCATAATTTTTCAGCCCCTAGGACTCCACAACAAAACGGTGTAGTTGAAAGAAAGAATAGAACTTTAGAAGACATGGCCCGTACCATGCTATGTGAAAGCAACTTACCAAAATATTTTGGAAGCTAAACACAGCATGTTACATCTTAAATAGAGCTTTAATAAGACCAATATTAAAGAAAACACCTTATGAATTATGGAATGAAAGAAAACCAAATTAAAATACTTTCATGCATTTGGATGTAAATGTTTCATTCATAATAATGGTAAAAACAACTTAGGAAAATTTGATGCTAAATCTGATGAAGGAATTTTCTTAGGTTATTCAACAACTAGTAAAGCATATAGAATCTTTAACAAGAAAACCTTAATTGTTGAAGAATCCATTCATGTAGTTTTTGATGAATCTTTAGCAACTGGATCTGAAAAGATTAATGATGAGGAAGATACAAACATAATTGAAAAAGATCTTGAAAAACTTAATATTGAAGTATCTTCTGATCATGAACAACAGGCTAAAGATAATGATTCACATAAGGATGATGTTAATAATGATCATAATGATGTAGATCTTCCAAGAGATTGGAGATATGCTTATAGTCATCCTAAGGAATTGATTATAGGTGATCCATCTCAAGGAATAAGGACTAGATCATAATGAGAAATATTAGTAATCATCTTGCATTTGTATCACAAATTGAACCTAAAACTATAGAAGAAGCTGAAAAAGATAATAATTGGATGTTAGCTATGCAAGAAGAACTTAAATCAATTTACTAGAATAATGTTTGGACTTAGTTGAAAGACCTAAAAACATTCATAGGATCTAAATGGGTTTTTAGAAATAAATTAGATGAAAATGGCATAGTAATTAGAAACAAAGCTAGATTAGTTGCAAAGGATATAATCAAGAAGAAGGTATTGATTTTGATGAAACTTTTGCACCTGTAGCTAGATTAGAAGCCATTAGACTTATTACTTGCATTTGCATGTCATATGAACATTAATTTATTTCAAATGGATGTTAAAAGCGCATTTTTAAATGGATTTATAAATGAAGAAGTTTATGTAGAACAACCACCAGGTTTTGAAGATCACGAATTTTCAAATCACGTTTTTAAATTGCACAAAGCTTATATGGTTTGAAACAAGCACCTAGAGCTTGGTATGATAGGTTAAGTAAATTTCTAATAGAAAATGATTTTACAAGAGGAAATGTTGATAAAACTTATTTTTGAAAAGAAAAGTAAAGATTTACTTAGTAGTACAAATATACGTAGATGACATTATTTTTGGTGCTACTAACGAATCTCTTGTCAAGAATTTGCAAGTTAATGCAGGGAGAATTCGAGATGAGCATGATGGGAGAACTCAACTTCTTCCTTGGACTCCAAATCAAACAAAGCAAAGAGGGAATTTTATCAACCAAACAAGTACACAAGAAATTCTCAAAAAGTTTGGTATGGAATCAATGAAACCCCTTGGAACACCAATGAGTCCTTCATGCAAGCTAGACAAAGATGAAGAAGGTAAGAAGGTTGATCAAAAGTATTATCGAGGTATATCGGATCCCTTCTTTATTTAACAGCAAGTAGACCAGATATATGTTTGCAGTATGTTTATGTGCTAGATTTCAATCTGAACCTAAAGAATCACATTTAATAGCTGTTAAAAGAATACTTAAGATATCTAAGTGGAACAAAAATGTAGGTTTATGGTATTCTAGAGACTCCACATTAAACCTAATTGCATATTCAGATTCTGATTATGCCGGATGTAAAATTGATAGAAAAAGCACAAGTGGTGCATGCCAATTTTAGGAAGTAACTTAATCACATGGTTTAGCAAAAAGCAAAATTCAGTTGCATTATCAACTACTGAAGCTGAATATGTTGCAGCTGGAAGTTGCTGTGCGCAAATCCTATGGATTAAGCGACAACTTGAAGACTATGGTATCAACACTTGATAAGACACCCATAAATGTGATAATACAAGTGCAATCAATTAACTAAAAATCCAATTCAACACTCAAGAACAAAACACATAGAAATTAGATATCATTTATAAGAGAACATGTAGCTAATGATGAAATTTGTCTTGATTATGTAAACACTGAAGAACAATTAGCTGACATATTTACAAAACCCCTAAGTGAAGAAAGATTTTGTTATCTTAGAGGAGAATTAGGAATTTGTGACCCTTTGGAATGATTTTGAAACCCTTAAGGAATGATTATCTAGAATTCAATTTCTTGAAATTTCTCTCATGATTTTAAGGACAATTTATCTAGACATTTGAACATTTGATTTCTACATTCCAAAAATTTTATCCAAAATTTATTGATTTTTTTGACAAGTTTCGGATGTTTGAAACTCTTTTTTCTGAAACTGTCAGTGGAGTCGACACCTTTTGTGGAGTCGACTTGTCGCTCTCGGTCTGAGACCTTAGAGCCGACATTAGTGGAGCCGACTCCAGTTCGAGCGCTGACTGTGTTAGCGACCGGAGCCGACACCTCGCTTTGCGGGAGTCGACTCCAAGTGGTCCCAGTTGACTTATCTAGGGCAGAGTCGACTCGTTCATTTCAATCGACTCCTAACCCCTCCAAACTCTCTCCAACTCTTCCCAAAACCCAAAATCCCTTAAATTAACCACTCCTTAGATCTCAATGGCACCCAAAACGTAGGGGATCTGTGTTTTGGAGTGACGAGGAAAAGGACATGAGGCGTCCGGCGGAGCCTTCGCCAAGTTCTTCCTCTTCGTCATCCTCCGAGCTGCTCCACCCCTCCTCACCTCAAATAGACACTCTAGCAGGGAGTAATCACATGGGAGGAAGGTAGATTTTGATTTCTTTGAGGAAGAAGGTTTCACCATTGGAGACAGTTGATTGAATGGTTGGGATAAGGTTGCTCCCTTGATTTACCCACTTATCCAGCCTTAGTCAAGGAATTTTACAATCTGTCTAGAGGAGATGGAGGAATAGTTAGTTCAGTAAGAGGAAAAGGTTCATTAACCTCAAAATCTTAGGAAATCTTTTAGGGATTTTGTTACTGGGCTTGCTGGAACATTCACAGTGAAAGGTCAATGCTCTATCAAGATGCTAGGAAGAGAGTTACTGAATTTGAAGAGATTAGGGCAAATCAATTGCCTCTTGAGTTGAGATTACTTCATAATATTGTGGTAGGATTTTATTTCCCAAGACCGGCAGGTTTGAGTATGTCTCAGAGCGAGACATTGTAATTATGGATGTTTTGACTGGTCAGCCAATTAATTTGCTGGTATGATGATTGGTATATGGCTGAAGCGGGAAGAAAAGATCTACTTTACCCTATGGTATGATATTGACTTTAGCATTTCAGAGTCAAGGGGTTGTTATTTCTGAAAATGAACCCAAAAGAATTTAAGGCACACAGATTACTATAGTTTGGCAACTGTGCATAGAATGGGATTTGTGAAGAAGGATGAATTTGGGAAAGGAAAAGTCTCTTGGATGAAAGAGCTACTGATGTTGGAGCTACAGGACCCTCTGTGAGACATATTTCCAGGACCTAGTAGCCCTGCACCTTCAGCAGCTCCTGCACCTGCTTCAAGTTCATTTGTTCAAGCTTCTACCAGTTTTTTTGATATTCAGTTAGAACAACTTAAAAGTCTTTTGCTACTCACAAGGAAGAGATGAAAACTGAAATTGAAATAATTTGATGAATTTAAGAGAAGTTTTATTCTTTGGATGAGAGAGTAAACAAAATTGAGTCAATCCTTGGATCCTCTTCAGAAGCATTAAAGAATGATCTCAAGAATATTTTTGAAGAACTTAAAGATATTGTGGAGATTCGAAACCTATTCCAAATGCAATGCAGAGCTTCAAGACAAAATTGTTACTGCATGTGGATTTGTTGATAGAAGATTGAAGGAATTTGTCAGAACTCAAAGTGAAGGAATGAAAAAAATTGTAGAAGAATTGCAAAGGCTTCTTAGAAATCATTAAATACTGCATTTTGATACTTTTGATGTAATTTCTTTTTCTGAAATGAAGTTACTTTTAATGTAATGAAGTTTGATGAAATGAAGTTCTTTTGATGTAAAATGTTTACTTTTTATCATATGTAATGTTGAACTTTGGATGATGAAATGAAATGAATGAATTACTTGTATTTTGAATGAATTTGATTGTTCTTTTGAGAAAGATTAATTGAACATGAATCTTTTCTAAAACCTTTTTGTTGATTACAAAAAAGGGGGGAGAGATTTGTATATGCATTAGGAACAAATAAGCTTAATTAATGAGTATCAAGCTTTAAATCAAGCTTTAAAAATTAATTGGTATCAAGCTTTAAATGCTTAATTAATTGGTATCAAGTTTTAAATGACCATTTGATATGCTTATTAAGTTTCATCAAGTAGTTTGATGAGATAAGTATCAAGCTTTAAATGCACTTAATTTGATGCTCATTAAGTCTTAAAATAAAGGGAGAGAAGATGTTAAATTGAGTTCATAGGGGGAGCTACCTCATTCAGGGGGAGCTTAACTATGAGAACTTAAAATTGAGAAATTTGATTTGCAACTCTTATTGTTTAATCATGCATATACTCATGTTTTTGTCATCATCAAAAAGGGGGAGATTGTTGACCCAATTATTGATTTTGATGATTAACAAAAGACATGAGTATATTCACTATGTTTCTGACATATTTAATAAGTGTTTCAGGGATTAAAAATGTTTAATCAATCAAAAGGAATAAAGGAATAAGTTTTGAATCAAATTTTAAAGAAATTTTCAAAGTTCAGAACTTAGAGTCGACACCCAAATAGTCAGGAGCTGACCCAAGGCGTATCAGAAGATTTCTAGATTTTTGGCATGGTCCGGAGTTGACACCGAGTTTTGGAGCCGACTCCAACTGAGATACAGAGAAGTGTATTCTGTTTCAGTTTTGAGCCGACACCTAGAATTTGGGAGCCGACACCTGAGAGTTCGGGAGCCGACACCTGAGTTTCTGGAGCCGACTCTAACTGAGAACAGAAATTTTTATGGACATTTCTGGAGCCGACAC